>JAMPIV010013679.1:360000-937500 GCA_024509875.1 Oreohelix idahoensis | reverse complement strand
TTACAATAAAAATTAACACGTTTAATTTAATAATAATAATAATAAAAACGTTATTGTTAAATGTTGAAATCACTTTTTAATAACACACATGTGACGTGACCATGACAAATGTTCAGTGTGATCCTTGAGCTTGTTTTGAGGCACATAGTTTTTTGAAATCAGGTTCAAGTGATGTAAGATACAGTCTCAATTCTGGACATGCATTCAGTTTACTACAGTATTTATTTTTTATAGAGGTATAAGAAGAGAAAGCCCTCTCCACCAGCTCAGTATTTGTAAATGGCAACAGAAACTTAAGCGCCTTGTCGGTCAGCTGTTCATATTCTCTGCAGATGTCTCCCCAAAAGTTAATAAGGAATTTTCCTTTGAATTCAGCTATTAAAGTAGTATCAGTCGAAAGTTCAATCAACTTCTCTTTTTTGTTAATTGATAATGTGGCTGCTTGGAAATATTCTTCTTCAAAGGGATTTACAATCCAGTAGTTCTCTTTTCCAGGTTTCGGAAAGTACTTCTCGAAAGATGATTTTAGCCCTTTCAAGTGTTAAATTATTTTCTCGCTCATTTCCTGGGAGAGGTGCAGCTCGTTCTAAGATAGGAAATTGTGCAGAGTTTCAAATACCTCAGGCTGGCCTTTTTCAATACACGACCTCCAAAAATCTAATTTTTAAATCATAGATTCAATTTTGTCTGAAACATTGAAGATCGTTACCGAGCTATTCTGAAGTGCCAAATTTAGTTTATTTATTTGTAGGAAAATATCCGATAAGAATGCAAGACTCTGAAGCCAATCACAGTCGTGTAACTTTGAAATAAATTGGAAAGGATGGTCTTCAAAAAAAAGTTGGACTTCATGTCTAAGTTCGAACAGCCGGGTAAAGACTTTACCACGAGAGAGCCACCTTACTTGTGTATGAAGGAGCCGGGTAGAAAGAAGACTATTCATCTCTTCACACAGTGCTTTGAAAAGCCTGGAATTTGTGGACTTTGACTTTAAAAAATTAACCACTTTCACAGCTTCATCAAGAACGACTTTTAATTCACCAGGGAGGCGGTTAGATGCAAGGCTTTGCCTGTGAATGCAGCAGTGGCTCCAGGTTATATTGGGGGCTACCTTCGTGACACGAGCGCGAAGACCGGAGTAGCAAACTTACATAGACTTGGCTTCGACAGTGCATAGTCTACAACAATTAGACCAATTAATGTCCTTTTCTTTGAAATAAGAATCAATAGCATGAAATATATCCTCACCTCGTGTAAGCCCTGAGTGACAGATGATGACAAAGTAAAAGGTTTTCTTCAACTTCATTGCTTTTCACATACCTCACAATAAAAAGCAAAACAGCGAAATTAGCAATATCTGTGCTTTCGTCAACTTGAATAGCAAAGAATTTACTATTTTTAATTCTACTTATTATTGTCGCTTCAACTTCGTCAGACATATCCTGCATTCTTCGAGAAATTGTATTGTTCGAAAGAGGGATAGCGTTCATTTTGCGAACATGTTCCTCTCCGAGCATGCACAGAACGGCATCTTTTATACAAGGAGAAATTAAATTCTCAGCTATAGTATGATTTTTACCACATTTAGCAATACACACATTTTCACACACGCCAGTCCAAGCAGACAGCACGCCAGTGGCGCGCAAGAAAAACGGGGCACATTGTCTCACACAGTTCATGTTGTATAGTATAGCGTTGAATTAATTTCACAACTTTTGCCTTGTCTTTTACACTGTTGACATATGTATCTTTTTTCCGCCATTACTCAATTTTTTTCGCGTACCCCTGAACGTCCTGTCGCGTACCCCCAGGGGTACGCGTACCACAGGTTGGGAACCGCTGGAGTATAGAAATAACTTTTAAAATCGGACGTTACTTTTCATTCACCCTTTAGGATCATACAAAACACACATATATTTTCACTGAAGAGATGGTGGCAATACTAAAAGCATTAAAGACATCAACATCAGAATGAATAAGGGAAGAACAGCCTTCTTTAGCCTAAATAACATCTGGAAGTCCTCCCAATACAGCACAAGCACAAAATTAAGATTATACCAAAGTTGCGTGCTTTCTGTGCTTCTCTATGGTGCGGAATGCTGGAGAGTCACAGAGAAGGAAATGTCAAAATTGTCCTCTTTTCACACAACATGCCTAAGAAAAATTCACCGCATCTTTTGGCCGAATACCATCACCAACCAAGATCTGCTTACTCGTAGCAAGCAAGAGGACATGCACACCATCATAGCTGGCAGACGCTGGAGCTGGGTTGGTCATGTCCTCAGAAGAGACCCCGATGCCATCACAAGAACAGCTATGCTTTGGACCCTGAAGGAAAGCGAAAGAGAGGGCCGACCAAAAACAACTTGGCGGAGGACTGTGGAGGCTGAGATGCAAAGAATGAACCAGAGTTGGGGCACTGTACGAAGGATGGCCACCGACCGTGCAAAGTGGAATCAATTTGTTGTTGCCCTACAAGACGCCACTAGGCGTGATGGCCACTGACTGCTTTGACGGTCGGTGGTTAAGGATCGAAGAAGAAGAAGATTAAAAGCATTAGAAATCCTATCTGACAACCTTCCCCAGAAACTGACAATATTAACAGACTTCCTTTCCACAATTCAAGCTCTAAGAAACTTATGAGAATGCAGTAGACCAGACATAGCTGATGAGATAATAACTCGTTAATACATACCCATTACTTGAGGATATTCAGTTTTAATAGCTTGGTTAACGTCACATGTTGACATAGAAGGAAATGAAAAGACGGATACAGAGCCAAGAAAAGTCTATTTGCTAAAAACTCAATAAATGTAGGCATGAATAGTTCAGAGATCAAAAGCTTATTTGTCAGTACCATACCATGGGATAAAAAAAATCTAAAAGGAAGACATGCCTATAAGCTGGTCACAGCTCCAACAAAAACATGTCAAGTATCTAGGAAACTGAAAATTCCCAGCAATAAAGAAACTTCTCGAGACTACAATTGGGAACGGGCTATTTCAGAATAGAAGTGCCTTATTGTGCAGAATGTCTACAAGACAATAAAATAGAGCAGTGCTACTTAACCCCGGGTGCATGCACCTCGTGGGGGGGGGGGGGGGGGGGGCGGGCCAAGACATGCCAGATCTTTTATAAGATGATTCATCATTAACATTATATAATACACATAACCTAAGTGTATTTGTACAAAATAGAACACAGCGTGAATTAAATGCCGAACCTTAGTCACAATTTGCAAATAACATTTTCCCACAACATACTTGTATCTCTTTTTCTCATTTTTGGCATATATTGTGAACTAGAAGATAATGGCGTGCGAAGCTTCTTAAGATCTTGTAAATGGGTACGAGGCTTCTTAAGATGATGTAAAGGGGTGCGATACTGCTTCAGATGCTGTAAAGGGTGCAGGACCTTTATAGGGTTTAGAAACACTGATTTAGATCATTTCCTACTAAAATGTAAGTGGTACGAGCAATAGAGAATTCCAATATTAGATTATTTACAGGCATGCAATTCACCTATAACAATAGAATAAGTGTTAAGAGCAGACATGCACAATGTAATCAAACAGTATTTTACAAGAACAAAAATTAATATATAATGATTAGCGGGGGTACGGCTGGAAAGTGAAGGTCCAGTGAGGTTCCAGTAACACATATTACTAATAACAAATAAATAGTAAATGAAATATCATTACATCAACCTCAATCTTTCGCACATATTCCCACCCTACCATTTCTAGGACAAAGGAAAACAAAACACGCGCACAATTTTGACATTTTAATTTACTCTATTTACAACTGGACAGGGCGTATGGCGTCACAATAGGGTATCGGCACCTATACATACACTAGAAGTTGAGACACTATATGTCCTAATTATAACCCACCGAACGGGATATTTTTCGTAATTAAAAACAAATTTTTGAAAATTTTTTCATGGCGCCATAGGTCACAAAGTTTTCTTATTGAATTGACTTTCTAAGACTCTTTGCTCTGAGTCCATATATGTCACATTTGTACTACATGGTTTTCCCATTTTTTGTGTGTCCCCGCTGGTCGCATGTTAACAATTATCTCGCTAAATTATCTTTCTTGCGTGTGTTGTTTCATTAACTTGTATTGTTATACTTTTTGTTCCTTCTCAGGAGCATGAATGTTACCCAGGCCTTGCTACCACTACTTTCTCTGTTCCTACATTTCTGCCAGACATTTACAGTTTTCGACTTCTTCAGACAGGTCTTTCTAATATTTTTTTTTTGGGTCAAAGTTTAGCCAGCACTGGTGGGTAGTGCTATTTTTGTTGATTTCTTATTTACATATTATAGTTTGATTTCATTAAATTAATTTTAAACCACATAGCCCAAGCTTTCATGCCGTCTTCCCCCCCCCCCCCCCAACTTTTATTAAACAATAAAACACGTACGAAGAATCTATAATTTTAGGACAAAGAAAACAATTCACACACACAGTTTGGGCATTTTCATTTTCTCTGTATACTTTACGGAACAAGAGATGTGAAGAAGGCGCTGGAGATGGATAGGACACAATTTGAGGAAACTTGTTGATAGCATTACCTGGCAGTCCTTGTTCTGGAATCCCCACGGTAAGCAGAGGTAGAGGAAGCCCAAAGAACACATGGTGAAGAGAACTGGAGGCAGACATGAAATAGATGAAGACGACACAGAAAGACCTTGAGCTGATGGTACGTGACAGGAAGACTTGGCATAAGTTTGTTGAAGGCCTATGCTCCTTGGGGAGCAGGTGATGAATGTTTACTTTATAATAATTGATCAGGAGATGTCATAAAAAATAGCGGCAAATAAAGACTCATATATATATATATATATATATATATATATATATATATATATATATATATATATATATATATATATATATATATATATATATATATATATATATATATATCCAAATGAAAACGCATTAGATGTTGAAAGGGATACTTCATTAATTTGAAGAAAACACACACACATTTTTATCTTTCATCTTTTCGCCCTCAGTTCTGCTATCACGAATATTACACTGTGACAGGGGCGTACTTAAAGTATTTAGGCACCCGGGGCGGATCTTACCTTTGACACACTTCACCACCCATAAAGAAACTCACTTGCAAGTAATTTTTAGCAGTAAGTAGTATCATAATAGTGTCCCATGGCACTCCCCACCTGGCTGACAGCCCCCCCCCCAGCCCCGCCCGCCCCCCCGTCGCATCTTCCTTAGTACGACATTGCATAGTTAACGTCGAAGATCTGTGATCGCTTGTAATTGTAAAGGAGGGGATCCCGTTACACGCCCATTGAGGCATATCGGGAATATGGTTGTTAGGCCCATATTTTCTCGACCATCGGCAAACTAGGGGTGATGTGGTCAGCACCACGCCGGCCGCCTTAACCTTCTCAAAATTGCTCTGGTACCCAATTGATGAGGCTGGGTCGACCCCGGAGCCGGTTGCGGTTTTAAAAATCCCACCTCAACTGGGGATCGAACCATAGACCACCGAGCTAGGAAGCCTGTGCACTAACCACTGTACTACCGCGGTAATTGTAAAATCAGTTATTTTCCTGGTTATCTAATGTGTTGGTACAGCACAAGACGCGACTGGTTTGTAACATTTATTCTTTGTCTTAGGCAAGATGTCATTCTTATTAAAACGCATTGCTTCCCAGCTCGCCGGCACTTTTTCCCCAAGTGCTTTTGCGTAGCACTGTTGTCATTCCCTAGTGTACTTCAATTGATCTTACTGTTCTGAAAGTAGTGTGCTCTCCCCACTACAGCCTTGTGTTACTTGTTCCTTTCAGTATGCTTTGCCATGTATTTTTTTTTTTTAAACTGAATTCATTTTGTATTTTAAACCGTGCAAAAGCTTCCCATTTTTCTTTCATTTTCTACGTTGACAATTCCTATAGTCCTTGTACCTTTGTATGCTTAATAAAAAAATAATAAATGATAGCCGAACCCCCTTCTTTTTTCAAACAAGGGCTGAAAGTCGGCTAGTCGGCTTATAATTAACCAACTTAAGTGGAAATTTGGAGGGCCTTCTTTCATACTAACGGCTGCTCAAGATAAGCAGAGGAAGACCCAGACAAAATTGTTTAAAATACAAAAGTCTAACAAGAATCTTCTCATACAGATTCATCATCATCACCCTTCAGCGCCCCAGGAGCAAGAGCCTTCAACAAACGTGTCAATTGTTCCTGTCCTGTGCCATCAGTTCAAGGTCCTTCTTTATATTTTTCACCCTCTTTATGTCTGACTCCAGTTCTCATCACCGAGTGTTCCTTGTTCTCCCTCTACCTCTCTTACCCTGGGGGTTCCAAAACAAGGACTGCCTTGTAAAGCTATCAACAAGTTTTCTCAAGTGTGTGTCCCACCCATCTCCAGCATCTTCCTTCTCATCTCTTGTTCCCCTGGCTCTTATCTAGTTCTTGTCACTAGTGTCACATTATTGATCTTGTCATACTACAATCAGATTACTAATGTTAGACTAACAGTATATTTAAAACTAATCCACGTACCCTTACCCCTAGCTTTAATTCATCCCACTTCACAATAAAATAAGAATGAGAAATCTTCCATTTTAGGACAATGGGAAAAAAACACACACACAATTTGTAAACTTTTATTTACCCAATAAACAATAACTGGCCAGGAGAGATAATGCCATATGCAAATTGTGATAACTGATCACACTATCTATTGCTATAGCTACTATAATGCTAATTATAACCCGTCATAGGTTGAATAGGATATGTTTCTTCGTTAATTGTTTTAAAGACTGTCGTAAAACGTGTGTGTAAACCCACTTCTTAGTTAAATCACTATGTCGAGATACAAATATCCCTCAGCCAATCAACGAGCACCGTTCACCAGTTTCTGAGACAGAATAAAATTAGGCATAAGCCCTGTTTTTCTGTACTCGGTCACGGCCATCTTGTCTCCCAATATGGCGGAAAACAGAATAAAATTAGGCATAAGCCCTGTTTTTCTGGGACTCTTCTCGGTCACGGATGGTACGGCGGATGGTACGGAACCGCATATAGCCAATCAGCTTGCCACGCCGAGAACCAATCAACAGCATTCATTGAGCAGTAAAAGTTACCTCATCTACCTATATATACGGGCGAGATTTTATTCAAAAACACGCCACACCAACACGAAGCCAGCTAGACGACCGACTGAAGAAGAGAAGCTGTCAGACTGATTTATTGCTCACCTGCATTGACCGGGAACTCTTACTTCACTAAAGTCGACTGGCTTGTTTAAATCTTAGAGGGTTTTACTCGTGTCATCCAACCTGAGGTCGTATGTCCAGTCAATCCAGCTGCCTGGAACTTCGCAGGAGCACAGTGATTGCACAGGAGCTACATCTTTAATCCCCCTCAGTCTTGGGTGGGCTAACAAAACGATCATCAGCAGGTGTTGTGTGAATCAAACTAAGAAGGACAGAACTTTTAAGAGATGAGTACACATTAGTACCATTTCTGTCAGCAATTGTGAGCATTTAACTGTCAAGGACGAAAAACTGAGTAGCATAGCAAGAGACAAAAATAACAGCATAGCTGATAAATTACATATATATACTTAATTAACAGCACAGCTGATATAAATTTGTTTCCTATAATTGGAAAACTTGTTGTGTAACTAAGTTGTGATACCAGTAGTTCTCTCAGACACTGGGACTTCACCATTTTCTGCAGAAATTCTATTTCTGTAATTGTCAGTACTATACTGATCCTAGAGCCGATAAAAACCTCACGCCACAAAGACCAAAAAAAAAAAAACCCAAAAAATGGAGAACGAACGAACGAACTTTATTTTCAAAGGGTTGAGAATTGGGCACGCAAGCCCGTCTGAGAAGAGAACTGGAGACAGGTTTAATGAGGATTATGTGCTTATTCTGGAATTTCCAATATAAAATAAATAGACGGAGACTTAACAAAATCACACACACAGACGCAGTCATTAAATAGACAGCTGGAGACAAATACAAGAATAAAGAACACACGGAAAGAACTTGATAATGGCTGGGGCCAGACGATAGGAACTGGCATGAACTAATTGAAAGCCTATGCTCCACGGGGCGCTGAAAGGAAAAGAAGATGAAGAAACAGTAACTACAGTGGCGTAACTACCGCCCCGGGTGGACCCCTGCTTCGAGTGGGACTTGGAAAATAATTATCGGAAAGGACCCCTTTAGGTGTATCCTTTAAATTTCCCTTTTTTCCTGTGTTTAAGTAATCACATGTCCCGGTTTCTGAAGGGACCAAAAAAGGGGGAGGGGGGATAAAGAAGACACTGAAAGATCTTACGCGGATGGCACAGAACAAAAGGACCTGGCACACATTAGTTGAAGACTTATGATCACGATGATGATGATGATGATGATGAAGTAGTACATTTTTGATAAAGATTTGCCATATATTTATTATAGTTGTTGAGTCCTTTACATAAGGAAGGGCCCTACTTATGTGTGCCTGAGGCCCCTTACAATGTAGTTACGCCACTGAGTAACTATAATCCCTTAGTAATGTCACAGACAGAGGCGGGTTTACTATGAAGCTAATGAAGCTTGAGCTTCAGGTCCCCTAAGTCCAGTTTTCTCTGTAATACGTTTCTATTCCCCCCCCCCCCACCCCCCTTCATCCCCATCCCCCCCCCCCCCCCCCCCCCCCAAACACTTTTTTAAAAATACAAAGGGCCCTTCCAAGAGTTCAAGCTTCAGGGCCCCCCAAAATGTAGATCTGTCACTAGTCATAGGTAGCAATCATGGTAAACAAGCGGTAATGTTAAGATAGTCATAGTGAATATGAAGTAATGTCACAAGTAACCAAGACAACATCGTAAGTAGCAATAACAATTAAAGTGCGATTAACTTCGTAACTATTCAAAACAGACACGTAGGCAACATGCCACTGGAAGCAGTGACAAATGATGAAACAATCAGTTCGGACATAATGTTACCACTAGTTGTCTGTTTGATCAGCTTCAGTTTTCTATCAGCGATAAATATTTATTTAGAGTTACATTTAATTTTTTTTTTTTTTTTTTGAGGTTAATTTGTTTTTATTTGTTCCTGGATTGTTTTAAATAAATATTACACACATAAAGGTATGTTTCAAGCACTCGTGAGAAATAAAGAAGCATAAAACTAGACAAAAGAAAAACAACAGAAGTGAGTGGGCTTACCGGAGAATCGAAACCCAGGACCACCGTCTAGCTACAGAAGCGAATCACATTTTTTAATTGTTTTGTATTTTAATTTCTATTGTTTCTTTCATTTGATCTACATCAGTCTCCCTGCTCCTCCTGGTACCTTCTCTTCTTCACTTAAATACTTTTGTTTATATTTATTGACAGTGGTTAGAGCTGTGGTTTCTCGTGGCAAAAGTGCCGGGTTAGATATACGGTACTGAAACGCTCCAGTCTTCCCAGCTGTAAATGGGTACTTGACTTTGCTCTTGAGTTAGGGAAGGGAACTGGTCACCCCATCTGTCGATGCTGGACCTAAGTCCTCTACGGCAGTATCTGATTTTGAACTACCTTGACCTTTATCTTTTTTACCTTCTCTGTGTCCTTATGACTGTGGCTGACAATTGATTCCCCCCCCCCCCCCCCCCCCCCCCCCCAAAAAAAAAACCGTACTATTTTTATATTATATAGTTCTTTTGTAAAACTTGACATTCAAACAATTTTACGTTTATTCATTTTACAGAATTTACACATCATGGCAAAGTAACTACAGATGAGGTCAGGAAGAAAGATTTTGAAATCAAGCTAACCAAAATAAAACTGTACAATATGCAAATAGTTTGGAAATTATGCAAAACGGGTATTTTTTATTTTTTTAAAGAAAAAATATCCCGTACAACCTTTGATGGGCTATAATTAGGATATACAGTGTAGTTAATTCAAGGTAATCATTTTGATTTCAGATTTGAAAATAATGACCGTGATAATTCAACAAACTCAGGTCAATACTCCTGTCACGTGCCATCAGTTCCAGATCTTCCTCGTACCTTTCATTTCTGTCTCCAGTTATTTTTTCCGTGTATTTGTCAGTCCCCCGCTACCTCTCTTACCCCAAGAATTTCAGAATATGGAATGCCTTGTAATGTTATCAACAAGTTGTCTCAGTATGTGTGCTGTCTTCTCATCTCTTGTTCCACTAGCACTACCTGCTCCATATTTGTGATCACGTCATACAATTGCAATCCTATTCTATGCAAGCATCCATTTATTAAAGTCTGCACATTCTTGTTTGTGACACAGGAGGTTAAGGGCGCAGTAAAATGGCCATTAAAAGTACTATTGTAGGCTGGTTTTCTTTTTATTTACTCTGACATACTTACTCGTTCCCCTTCTACCGTGAGGTGTAGAGGTTTGGAAGAGAGAGCGCCAGACCATTCTATCAGCTGTTTTCTTCCTGGCCTGGTTCCATTCTAGTCCTCGGTCCTTCAAAGATTGTCTAATGTTGTCCTCCCAGCGGACTCTGGGTCGTCCTGGAGGTCTGGATCCCTGGCTCTTTGTTTCCCATGCTTGTCGTGGTAGCCGATCTTCTCCCATTCTGCAGACATGGCCAAACCATAGACATGGCCAAACCATACTCTGACATACAAGGTATTATTATTAACTCCTGAATTGGCTCTGTAGGACCTGACAATTCCTTGGGACAGCCCAGAATAAGAGCACATTATTTTAGGTCTGCATATTTGGACAGCCCCTCCCCCTGGATGGCGTAGAATGCACAGTATGTCACACGCTTCTTCCTCCTAGCTCGGGACCAGATGTGATGATCCTTTAATTGCCAGCCAAGCTGGAGAAACTGGAGCTCGTGACTTCAACTCATTTTGGAATGGCAGAAAAGTCACAGGAAAATCCTAGATCTACAGTGTTGATAATATCAAGGAGTCTTCAACTTGGTATTGACTGCAAAAGAGCGAAAAGCTCAGCAGCCCTAGTTAAACAACAACAACAACAACGCGTGGGATAAATCAGTTTTCATTCTCGCGCGAGGTATCTTGCTGCAGCCATTGTCTTGTCTCTTCAGGATTTCTTCACCTACTGTCTATCCACATTCCTCTCATGCATCTCTTTGCCTGTTGGCCATACCTTCTGCCGGGAAAAGCTTATGTCGATAGTCTGCATTCTGATGAGGTGTCCATACCATTTTATTTTCTGCATCTTTTGTAGCTAGGGCGTGGTATAGTTACCACCATCACTCCAATTTCTTTGCTTCTCCTTCTGCCTCGTATGGTGGCATTTGCAGCTTTCCTCAGACATTTTATTTCATAAGTTGTAATCTTCCTTCCTCTTCTGTGCTCTAGTAGGTGACTATGTCTGACAAGGCTGATAGCAAAAAGTTGGTACAGATATTCTATTGATCACTTGTTGCTTGGTCTTCACTGAGATAATTTGGAACCTAACCAATGGAGTCAGTTGGTAAGCAACACGCCACATACTACTTAATTAGAGGACATGCAGCCCCGCTACTAAAATATTGTCCCTGTATTGTATCATTATTCTTAGTTATTTTCGGACATATTCGTTATTCCTATGGAATCATATGAGTAACATCTCTTATGCGAGTACAAGACGTCTTCATCCTAATCGTGTCTGATTTCTTATATTTCGTCCCTCGTGTACCACTTGAATGTTTTAAAGAATAAGGGTTCGACACACTTATACATGACACTGATGACATATCCTTGCTTCATAGCTATTCATCTCTCAAAAATCATATCGCTGAGATTTATTCCTGTTGTTCTTACTGATGTTTAAAACTAGTTCTGTGGCTCACTCAACAAAAGATTTACCTACAAGTTTCCTTGTACTTCCACGGGTGATATTCTAAAATTGACAAAGCATTATTCCACTCGGCACATATGTGCAGACTAACGCCTTCTACTAAACTAATGAAAAATTACTAATTGCGTATTTTGAAGAATCCCGTCCCCACCAACTACAACACCCCCCCCCCCCCACTCCCTCCCCAATTGTTCGGTACTGGATGAGCATGGCATTAGTGTCGTATCCCTCCCTTCCTACTACCCTACTAGGCTCTAGGCTGGGTCTCTAATCCTACAGTTAAATACGTCCCTTGGCTCCCTCACATCTCGCCTCCTACTGTAATACTTGGCTTGTACTACACATGTCTCTTGTGATTACTAATCTCTCTTTCTCTTTAAGAACTGATATTTCGCGCCTCTTTCTGCAAGTTCGCCCCCCATGCGGACGCCTCTGTTCCCTTCTTCTGTGCTAACTCGCTGCCATAAATTATAAAACATCACCTCTATACAACACATCATTTAGGTTAACCTGTTGATCCCACAAGTTTGCAATGAACTTGTGACTATCTAAGTCATCACATCACTAGAATCTCCACACCCCACTGCTTGTCCATGGCTGGTGTAATGTCGGAGCCTGCTGTGCCTCCCGCTTACCGCCTCCATTGTAAATACTCATCTGTAACTGTATACGGACTCCGTACACTAAGTATTTGATTCACTGTTGGTCCACTGTATTGGAGCGTGGAATCAATCTAGTCGCGTACTCTTCTCTCCTAGATTATAATCGCCGCTGGATGAGCGCCATCGTTCCATAGATAAATCAAATATTCTTGCTTGTGTAACCCACTGCAGATATACCAGGTATCCACTTTAGCTAGCCCATGCAGATATACCATGATGTCCGTAGACATCCCCACCATTGTACTCCCATTTGCCAACCAACCCACTCCCCCAATTGTGGGTGTGTACTCTCACGCGCGCCCGATACAACACCACTCAGAGTGGAAACATGACAACGGGAATAATAATTGTCAAATTGGCCCCAAGAAGGGAGATTTATATTCAGACTGTAATAATTGGAGACCGCGAGTCACTCTTTCTTCAATCAGTTCCAGCAAAATTACTAGGCAGGATAATTATACAGAGAATTTCAATGCAGTAGACTCCAACTGGAGGACACAGCAAAACAAAAGCAGAAGATTTAGATAAAAACGCCGAAACAGAAGATGGAGTTCCTAGTGATGTGTACTCCATATTTCACTGTAGTCAGGAAACAACTTTTGAGAGTGCTACACAGAACTGGAGCTAAAGACAGCTTTTACATAAATTTTTGCGTGATTTTAGGAAAAGGCTTTTGACAGCATTGTCTAGATAGAAAGTGACCACACAGTATGAACTACCTTGAAGACTACTCCCTTACTAAACATACTACGTTGCGAAGATGCACCTTGAACGTGTGAATGTGATCACAAGTGCATAGTGTCAATCATTAAAAAAGCCTTTTCTATGCAACTTTAGTGTAGAGAGTTGGGCAGAGCAATCCCTATGTACTCTCCGAGGTGATCTTGATCATCGGACCGTAGTCCCATAGTGGACTGCCCTCTTGAATCAACCACTCTTACTTTGTGTCCCAACAGTCACAGGATGGGTGCTATGCGCCAGACAAACAGTAGGGCAATCGTCCAGAGGAGACGAAAAGATGGACTCACCCATTCTCTAACTACCCCTTCCGTTGCAATATCTCCACAGGCAACCACAGACAACTGCTTGTCATAAGCGTGTCAACTCAACTGCCAAAGCTGCAGTAGAGCCACATGTTTCCAGTCATCATCATGCCCCATCCCTCGTGTAGTGATAAACGGTCAGAGTAACTTACTTTAGAGAGTACTTCACAGCATTAAGCCGCTCTGGTCTATCTGACTTCTCCTCATGCATAGTCTCTATCTCGCTAAGTCTGACATCGTCATCTGTTGTCTCGCCGCCAATCGATGAGCAGACTGTCATTAACGCCCCTGGATTATCAGTGAATGTAGAAGCAATATCTATGTCGAGTGCAAACCCCCCCCCTCCCTAGTCCCTTGGTTAGTTATGCCGGCCCCAGTCAATCGGACCAATGCAACACGTATGCATCAGAAAGGGTTACCTCGATACTAGACTGCAATGTTTACTCACCTTATAGCCCCTCTCTCCCCCTCAACGCTTCACTCCCCCCACATCCACCACCTCTCTCCTGAAGGCTCACTCCCTCTAAATTAGTTCCTTCGGCAGTCCCACGACCAATATCCCTTTCTCCAACACGGGCTATTCAGAATGCGTCACGAACGACTATCCAGACCATTAGGCTCGTCCGTCCACTGTGACCCTATCTCGTGTGCGTCTATCCTGGTAAATGTCGGAATAGTCGGCGTAGTTATTTCTCCATGAGCTCTGTGAGGTATTGTCGCTTAAAGTCTGTATCCTCCCTCAACAACTGTTGTGTAAACGAAAGGAACCCAACAGACCCATTGTACTGAGTACCGCAGTCATCTACGAGCGCAATTATACCAGTACTGGTCCCTCATGACCAGAGGTACAGACTATTAGTAATACAAAAATCCTATACCCTTCCCCACTGACTCTAAGCAACATAACCATGATAAATAAGCAAAACATATCCATCACCAACCAAAAAACCGTTGCTAGTCCATAACAATAATAATATATCAGATACAGAACAATACCAGGCTTCAGACTATATTCCTCTCCCCCCTCAGTTGCTAAATAAATATGAATAAACTAGTATGTTATGTGTGAGAAGATCTGTAGTCTTCTAGCATCCAGTGCATCCTCACACATCACAAATTACCGTATCTCCACACTAGTAATGACTTCCATACTTACCCACCATGTATCGCTCGGGCAGTTCCTAGCATTGTACTCTACACTTGTCGACCTTTTCAACCAATATTCCTTACATACCTCCTCATACCAGCAATCATCCCAAACCATAAACACTCCCAACACTACATACACTCACTACAAAACCCAACCCCAACTCTTTTAATATCCCTCAATATTATACCCCTTAATTGAAATACCCCAAAACCTATAAAAAATAACACAAAACAAACAAACCCACCGTACTTTATTTATTACCTATCACGCTTCAACTTTTGTCACCCACGTGCGCTCAAAATCACAAAAACCTCCTAAAAAAAAAAACTATATAGCACCTGAAACAAAACAAAAACCTCTCGCCACACTCACTCAACTGCACCATAAACAGAGCAACCCTAGACTTCATGGGTCAGGCCCATGGATATCGTCGACGTGTGGTGACATCCCCCCCCCCCCCCACCCCCCCCCACCAGCACCCCCGCCCGCGCCGCACCCCCCCCCATAATTTCATATTCTATTCGTTTCCCATTTTTCTTCTTGAACATGTTTGGCTTGGATTGTTTTACTGCTCAAATGGTGTCCCTTCTTGTTTTGGAATATCTTCCATCTTATATTGTATTCACGTTTCACGTTGTCACCATCTAGTTACACCATTTAATATTTCTGATATATTTGCTTATTTGCTGCTTCGGTTCACAGCTAGGTAAAGGAGACAAATCAACAAAAACAAAATGCTTGTGAAATCACATGGTCCAAAGAAATAAGATCACAAGTATGAAAATTAATGTGAAAGAGCTATGAGAGTTGAATAGAGTGGCATCATATCACTTGCCCTAGGTGAAACATTGCTAATTTAGGCCCTACACCAAGCTGCTCAGGATAGTTAAGAATATCATGTGATCTGTGAAGTTGAAGTGAATGTTGAAAAATCATCCACAGTACTGCCACAAAACTCAACTTGCCAAATTAAAAAATAATGACAATCACTTTGGTTTATTTTATCATTGATCTTCAGACCGTATCTTTTGGCAGGTGGTGTTAAGTTAGATGATAAGGTTTGACAAGCTATCGTTGCTTTCCAACCAGGTCATTATCTAAATCATTGGTCAACTCCAACATTAACTATGTCTATATTGTTTTCAAGCAGACCTGACATTAAGTACTCAAGAAAGATGTTGAGCAATGAAAAGTCACGCTCTACTGGTTTTATAAAACGTTTCTAGTCTCATTAAAAAGACTGGTGGCTTTAGCATAGATTTGATAAATACTCTGAGTTTCCAACTGATGTTATTATATTTTCTTATCATCAATCATGTTGCCTCTTGTCATATTTTTGTAATGGCATTCTTACATCCACAAACACAGGTTATAGTTGTTGCTGATATGTATACTTCTCACACAATAATCTTAGGATGAAGATCTGTTCACGGTTACTTCTTAGTCTAAAACCAACTTGTTCTTAGGAGATATTATGATCTAACTGTGGAGTTAATCTGATTATAATAACTTGTATTAGTAATTTGCTTGAATGGCTGATTAGACATAACTTTTTTGTAATTCTGGAAACTTGAACATTTTTTTCTTGACTTTGTTATTATAAATAACTGTCATTTGTCTACCACGTGTTACTGCGTATTTTGGTTCACACTTCTATGGTTGTTTCTCCTCAGGCTCTGATTAATTCTGCTGGAATGCTGTTGAAGACAGCTGTCGTACCATTCCTGAATACATTTATTACACCTTCCTCTCAGACTTGGGTAATCATTATAATCTGTTGTCTAAGCATTCTAGGACATTACAGTCGCCCCTGCTTTGCTCTGTACATACATTAGAGCAACACTATGCCCACCTCTCAATGATATATCTTCCATTTGAAAGAATGTTCCATTCTTCATCTTGAATGCTACTTATTTTGCTTCAATTCTCATTCGTTATTGTTTTCATAATTTGGAATCCACGGTTACTACTTTTGTTACATAGCTTTAAATTACTGCACAGTGTTGTGACCAAATGTTTACACAGAATTAATTCAATCAACTTTTTGCCTATTACAAGCATCAAAAGCAGATGGTGCCATTAACTACAGAAGAATTTAGCACTGGCTAGGGCTTTTTTTAACTTAAGGAATAAATAATGTCCTGTTCAACCCCATGGTTTGTTATAAAATTAGGATACATAATGTCTATTATTATAGAGATATTACATTCATTTGTTGCCATTTGCTAACTGCCAGTGTCCTTCATCATCATTCATTCAATACCGTTGCCAGGTTACTGAGCGTTATCTAATTATGGTAGTATGTCTCCTCCTCCTCCCCTCCCCTCCCCCATCCCATGTCTTAACTCTTGGTATTTCTTTATTTTTTATTATAACATTAATTTGCTGTTCTTGTGTGTGTGTGTGTGTTTATGGTTTTTTTTAATAACTTTTGTAATATCATTGATAGTTTCTAAGAAATTACAAATACCAGTATGCTCTTTGAACAACAAAAGAGAAAAAATCAAACAAGTCGATCTCTTTAAATATTTAGGCTACACATTGACATCAGATGGCAGATGTGACACAGAGATTAAAAAAAAGGATCGCCATGTCCAAAAAAGCCTTTACTAGGATGAGCAATGTAATGAAAAACAGAAACATCACCATAAGCACAAAAATTCGCTTACTAAGGGGCTACGTGTGGTCCGTTCTTTTATATGGATGCGAATGTTGGACAATGAGTAACCAAACTGTGAAAAAACTGGAGGCAGCAGAAATGTGGTTTTTGAGAAGGATACTGAGAATATCGTGGACAGAGAAGAAAACAAATGCTGAGGTACTGAAACCTGCGGGTGTTAATAGATTGCTCATCAAAACCATCAGGAAAAGACAAATTAAATTTATGGGACATATTAACAGAAGAGGAGGACTGGAGGAATTAGTCTTACGTCGGAAAATACCAGGTAGGAGAGGAAGAGGAAGGCAGAGAAAGATGTATGTGGAAAGCTTAAACAACTGGGCAACAAACAACAGCATGGGCAACAACAACCTCATTAGACTATCAAAAGACAGAGAAGATAGGAGGGTCATGATCGCCAATGTCTGTTTCAGACCAGGCACCTGAAGAAGAAGAATATCATTACTGATTTACTTTTCTTTTTCTTCGTCAGTTATCATTGTTGGCAAAGGCAATCATGTCTCTCCACAACTTACTGTCCCCGGTACTATTTATCTATTCTGCTCTTGACTCCTTTCCATGCCATGGTGTCAAACTGTCCAGTTATCTTCTCTCTTTGACGTCTTGTATTTCTTGTTCCTTCAATCTTTCCTGTTTTCGTAAGATATGCCAGCTATTTTAATTTCATTACACACTCAAAGACAGTTCATTGCTTCCTTCTAATATGCGTAATAAGCATTAGCTGGTCATGGTACTCTAACATTGTTCTGCAGAGCCACATGGTCCAGTAGGTTCTCTTTCTACTTTTGCTCTATTTAAATTGATCATAATGTTTTCTCAAATTATATTCATTTATATTCTATGCATATCTTAAATAATAATAATAATAATAATAATAAATTCTTTAAGCGCCAAACACGGCGCATAAGGCAGAAACCAGTGCTCTCCAGGTTGTTCGTTGTGACGCCACTCCTCTTAGCTCTTGCACATTATTTAGGCCCAACGTTCTTCCTTCTCTTATTATTGTTCTTCTGAGTGTTTCTTTTGGTCTTCCTTTTTTCCTCTTACCCTCAGGAACCCAAGTGAGCGCCTGTAGTGGTATTCTGTTGTTTTGCATTCGTAGGACATGACCGATATAAGACCATCGTCTTTTCCTTATATAGTCGGAGACATATTTCTGCCTAGAGTCTTCTCTTATTTGTCGATTAGTCTTGAATTCTTTCCAACTGATGTTCATGAGTTTTCTAAGACATTTGTTCTCGAATGTATTCAGCTTGTTTTCCAATGATTTTGTTATTTTCCAACTCTCACAGCCGTATGTTAACACTGAGATAACATTTGAATTAAACAGACGAAGCTTGGTATGTATATTCAATGATCGTAATTTCCAAATGTTAGATAATCTATTGAAGGCGCTAGCTGCCAAAGCAATTCTAGTATGGATTTCTCTTGTTGTGTCACCATCCTGAGTCATTTTACTGCCTAAATAATTGAAACTTTCAACTTTCTGCAGTTTTTCCCCGTTCAAGATGATATCAAAGGTCTCGTTAGAAAAGTTCATAGCTTTAGTTTTAGAGGCATTTATTTGGAGACCAATTTTAACCGAGAGATGACACAAATTATTTATTGCTTCTTGGGATTGTCTTGGTGTTGAACTTAAGAATGCTACATCATCTGCGAAATCCAGGTCCCCCAGGAATTTTCCATTTGTCCATTATCTTAAATAACTTATATATTATTTCTAGTTCTTGTTTTATATTATTTTCTTCTTCTTTGATCCTTAGCCGCCAACCGTCAAAGCAGTCAGTGACTATCACGCCTAGTGGCATCTTGTATGGCAGCAACAAACTACTTCCACTCTGTTCGGTTGGTGGCCATCCTTCGTACAGTGTCCCAGCTCTGGTTCATTCTTTGCATCTCGGCCTCCACAGTTCTCCGTCAAGTTGTTTTTGGTCAGCCTCTCTTTCGCTTTCCTTTGGGGTTCCATAGCATAGCTGTTCTTGTGATGGCATCAGGGTCTGTTCTGAGGATGTGGCCAACCCAACTCCAGTGTCTGCCAGCTATGATGGTGTGCATATCCTCTTGGTTACTCCGAGTAAGCGACTACTACTACTACCTACTTACTATAAATTATTTTACTTTAGTGTACTTCCTTAAGTATGTCTATTCTTAAGACCTGTTCCACAGTTAGGTGTGAGTTGTATGCTTGTCAATATTTTAACAGAGGGATTCTTTGTTACAAGTACTTCTTACATTTTAGAAAGAAATGATCAACACTTAACAGCACTGATTCCCTGACACTCTGCACAGTGAGGTTCTTCTATCACAAAACACAGTACTGTGTTCCTAACTGTAATCATAGCAGCTTCTTACTGCTATGCATGTTCAGTTCTCAAGTTCCTCGACATATTCTTGTTGGAACTTTGAACAGCTTATATGCAATGATTCTAGCTTTGATTCTAAGCTACTGCTCATGCCATGGAGACTTTCTTCTATAAATAGCAATCAGACAGACACCACCAAGGAAACAAACCAGAGGTTGACCCAAATATACATGGTGACACACAATAGAAAAAAAAAATGTTGTAATGCTGAGACCATCCATGGGGAAAAACACAAATGGACAGTAGAAGAACAATGTAAGGACACTGGTTGAAACCTCATGTTTTCTTTTCCCTTCTTATTCCCTGTAGAGCATCAACCCACTATAGCAGCTAATCTCCCTGCAAGAAGCCTGCATCAAAGCTTGCATGTGCTATTACAGTGTTGGTTTCTGTCGCAATGTGTTGTACAAGATGAGGTCACCAGCCCACATACTAGCCACCTGTTACAACAGAAGCCCTTGTAACTTGGGCATAAGTCAGGGGTTCCCAACCTGGGGTGCCCGCACCCCTAGGGGGTGCGAGATGACATTTAAGGGGTGTGACAAAGAAGCCTAAGGTCAAATAAAAATTTGACTTATTCATCTTCAAATGTGATATTACTTTTGAAGGGGTGCGAACATTAATCAAACATTTCCTAGGGGTGCGGGGCATAGAAAAGGTTGGGAACCCCTGATGTAAGTGGTCCTGAAGGAATTTAAAATTATCATCATAATCATTCCTTTTAATTCCATAAGGAATCTAGGGCTATTACTGTTGCTTGCCATTGATTTCTATTTTGGGACAATTTTATTTTTAAGACCAGCCCATGAGATTCCCACTGCAACTATTGGCCTCTATTAATATCTTACCAAACTAGAATTATGGTAAAGATGTAGTAACAACATTCATCATCATCTCATTTTTCACTCCTTATGGAGCATGCAGCTACCCATACATATGGTCCCCCCTGAGGAAGCCTAAACCATAGCACAAAATCTTGTGGTAGTAGTTTCTGTAACAATCTGTTTTACATGACGAGGTTGCCAACCTCATACGACATGCCTAAGGGAGCAGTAGCTCTATTCTTTCTATCTCCCCAGAGGCCCCCCCAGGAGCTACATGGGGCTAACTACAATCATACTTTCATAAATGACTACATCAAGAGCTGTCATAAGCTACTACATTCATAAATCACAATAAACTTGTAGTACCTGTCATAAGTACCTACATTCATAGTAAACATGTAAGTTATATGTCATAGGTACCAAGATAGCTTACATAGTAAGTATGCAGTACTTGTCATAAGTAAACTATCATCATTTTCCTTTGCGCTCCTTATAGAGCATGGAGCCACCACAGCAGCTGGTCCCTTTGCAGAAAGCCTGCACGAAGCATATCAATCGATCATACCAAATCCCTGCTTTCAACCTGAGCTAGCCAAACCACTCAACTTACAAGATCACAATCGCCGGCTTCCCCACCATATACCCTCCCATTCAATACCTTACGTGCATAAACTCTTAACGATTTTTGAAAATTAGGATACTCAGTTCCAAACTTAATTACTACCCACCATTACAAAGAAAAAAAAATTAACCACCGTTAATACCCATTGCCATCTTACTTGTATAAGATCATTTGTTTAACATCCCGGAAAAACTGATACCAAGTCTGTAATCCCACACCTCCGATAACAGAGGCTACACCATCCAATCAACTCCCGACTCATCTCATAATCCTATGCGTTATTCAGTTCCCCTCAACACCAATACCCTACCACTCATAATGATCCATTAAAAAAACAAATCTCAACCCTCACATCTCCCATGTCTCACTAACACTGTCACCAGACACGTCCACCACTGACATCTACCCATCCACCATCATCACAACCCAACACCTCTCCCCTCTAGTATCCCTCCCTCCCACAATTAACCCCCACACCATCAACATCTACTTTCACTAACCACCCCACCTACAACCTCACACTACCTCAAACACCACCCAACCCATCACACACCTCACCACTACACCCAATCCCCCCCACCACATTCTCCCATCACATATCCACCACTATACCCCCCCCACATCCCCCCCTTCACACAACAACACCAACCACACCCATATACAACCACCAATAAAAAAAACACCACTTCATCTACCTCCCCACAAACCCCCCCCACTATCCCATAAACCCACCCCCCTTTTATAACTCACACGTAAGGCCACCCATATCCCAACTCAACAAACTCCATACTAACTACCCTACCCAATACCTCTATAAATCAATCGCACAATACCGTCCACTCATTAAACCTCACTACCCCACCTTACCATAACAACACAGACACAATCTACCCACACCCTCCCTCCCAAATCCATTCACCCCTCTTCCCTACCCCCCCAAAATCACAACCCCTCCATACCTCACCCTACCCCACCAGATACAAACACTACATTCATCCCACTAAATACCTCTCCCCCATCCCCTCCCCCCCTAACCTAACCCTCAAACATCCGCATTTAAACCACAAACCCAACTCTTACTATCAATTCCCTAGTCCCCCAAAAACTCCCTCCATACCCCAGTCCCCCCTGCCTAAACTTCAAGAGAACAAACAACACCACCCACCCAAGCATCCCACCACTTTTTTTTTCACTTTAACCCATCAACAAGACCCCCCCCTCACCACCAATTATGACAGACAAATCAACGAACTCTAATCAAAATCCTTCACCCCTTACATTCATCCTCGCTCACGTCATCCAACGTGTCACCACTCACAGCTCCCTTCACTCCCACCACCTCTATCACCCCCCCAAAAACTCAAACCCCCCAACACTATCTACTTATCATAACTACCCATCAAAGAACATTCCTCTCCTGCCCCCAAACTCACTGTAAAAAAACACACAACCAAAATAAACACCCACCTCTATCCCTAACACTGTACGTTGTGTCAAAACAACAAACTCCAACAACTCCAAACCCCTTTTAAACCTCAACTCCCCCTCATATTAACTCCAACTTATGTCCCCACTACACCTACCCCACATACACAACTTTGCACAAATACTCACACAACCAAACAGTGCTACCCACAACCAAACTCCATCAGCACACTCCACCACTACCCCTACAACCATCATTTACAACCCTACGAACTATCTATCCACCTCCCCACCCCACGTACCCCATGTAAAACCACATAGTACCCTCACAAAACATACTTATAACTCCCCCACCCGAACCACACGGGGCTGGCTTAAAACCCATAAACATAGCCCATTCCAACAAAACCCGCCATGGTAAAATCCTAAACCATAATCTACACCCATTACCCTGGTACCCTCCCAAATCATCCTACACTCAAACCCCCCCTTCTATTATGCCTCATGCTATTCCCAACCCATAACTTCTATCCTACAACAATCCCTACACGCAAATAAACACAAACCATATGACAGTTCCAAACCACCTAACCATAGCCTCCCACCTGTCACCTTAAATCCTCAATACTATCCCTTCTCCACTAAAATCTTAACGCAAACAATAAAATTCCAACACTATTAATCTTTCCCACCTGTCTCCCTATTTAACCCCATGTCCACTTCATACAACAGTTACAACATACACTCCTTGTACCCCCATCCTCTACACCACAATCCTAAACTTCTCCCCACACAACGACCCCCACGCCTAAATACCCTACACTCCCTATACACCATCAATAATTAAACCCACCTGAGAACTAACTCATCGAGATTCAACCCTACCATATACTATTACTCATACCCTTACCCTTAACACATAACTCGCAGTCACATGTGCGGTCCACTTAGAGCCTCCTCCATCTCCCCGCCTATTCTTATCCCACCCCTCATATACATAATTATAATACCACAAAAACAACCCTTACTCTTCCCAATACTTACTCCCCCCAACTATACTATACCATTCCCCACCCCACCGAACTCCGTAATAAACACCCACCACTATATAATTCCACCCTACAGATACATAATTAACCCTTCACTTCCTCACTATACAACTAATTTTCACAACAACATCCATCTTAGAGGCTCACATTAGAGCACCGTCACATACCCCACAACCCATAAATCTATCCCTCAGATATCTCCCACCTCCAATTAACATTTTTTACACTAATTATTTTTTTATAAATGTTATCATTCAACATTTTTTCTATCCCATTTTTTCTCAATCTAACCACATCCCCACTCCCATACTTCCCCTACCCCACCAATTAATCCATCATACCCAATTTTTAATATTAAAAAAAACTGTCTTTACTTAAATCAATCCATTCCCAGACATTCTCTTATAAAATATTTAAAACCTTTCTTTAATCTATTAATATAAAATAATCACATTTAACTCATACTTTTCCCCCCAAAAAATCACTCCTTAAACTTCTCATATCCTCAATAACCCAATAACAATACTATAACTCACAACTCTCTAAGACCTATCCATCATTTACGTTAAAATTACGACACATAACTAATTATATTAAAAACATATAAATACAAATACGGTTTACATCACTTTATTCAACTCTCCTCTCTTCGTATTTAAATCATATATACTCTATTCATTTAAAACTTTCTTACTCATATTCGTGATGGTGTACTTGTGACAGTCCATATCTTACGTACCCTCAACCAATATCATACTTAATTCCGAAATAATCACCTTGACAAAATATAAAGTGTGTTACTCTCTCGATTAAACATCCTACTGCTCTGGACTCGCCTTTCAACACTCATTCCTTCTCTCTCAATACGAGCAAACTTCGTTCTACCCCCCATCTACTCATCAATACTTGACGCGCTCTTCTGATAGGCAATCGTGATCGACTAAACACTGAGATTAGTAAACTGACCAACTACCCCCCCCTCTATTATAATTTAAACTCTCTAAAGAAAACGAATAAGAGCACCGTTTGACACAGACTCTGTTCTATTGTATTGCCTATACACTACATCGGTAAATGCCAAATAATCTTGTAATTATGCTCGCGAATTGCATATAGAGTATAACACGTTATGTTCCGCCACATCGTCTCTTGCACTTATGTCCGTTTACCAAACTCCCGCGCTTAATATCGTTGTTTTCTAGCCACAACCACTCCGACAACATCACCCCATCAGCTATAAATTATGTCTCTTAGGTAACCAAAATATAATACATTTGCTAAAACGTAACTATACCTGTAATACCTCCTTTCCCCTTTAGTGATAAGACCTGACAGATTCCAATAGTATGACAGAACATCGCAGACCGTCCGAGACTGATGTGTAGAACTGAACTGTGTCCTCGCTCGTACATACTAAGCTGTGGAGTGGTTGACTGAAGTGTATTAAAAAGACTTCCCTGTTGCGTAGTTAGAGAAATCGTATGAAGAACACCGTATCGAGCCTACAGACGCTGAGAGCTAATCTCAGCCAAAAGTAGATCTTTCGTTCGTTGCTATTTATACACTACCTTCCGATGCCTTGCTTCTTGTGACTTGAATCGCTCACTGTACGATCACGCAGATGTCTACGACCATATTGTATTGTCATAGTTGCTGCCTCTGGTGGTAGTAAGTATGGTTGAGAAAGTACTACTATCGCGTAGCACTGTAAGATCGCCTTTGCCCGTAACTCCCCCGAGAATCCATCGTCCTCCGCTGGCTGCTGCTATCGCAGCCGTGTTTTTTCCTTACGTACAAGTTTGACTCCTAAATTCTCTGAAAGCCCACTCTGCGCTCGATCGTGCTATTGCCAGCGCATCCCGTAT
The DNA here is from genome assembly GCA_024509875.1 of Oreohelix idahoensis. Classification (NCBI taxonomy): domain Eukaryota; kingdom Metazoa; phylum Mollusca; class Gastropoda; order Stylommatophora; family Oreohelicidae; genus Oreohelix; species Oreohelix idahoensis. The sequence goes on along the minus strand of JAMPIV010013679.1, from coordinate 911,986 downwards.
CTTGCTCATGTTCGTATCGTTGCGCACCTCTCTTCTCATCATCTGTACTCTATAACGGCTTGATGCATTTGCTCAGAGGCAGACAGTATCTAGCCATTTTATCGTAGAGATATTCTTGTATATTTTCCTGGCTCGTGTAGTTACGAAGCTTGTAGACCTATTATCTGAAAAAATTAGAGACAGCCACTAAACATGTGTAACACTCTATAATCAAGAACTCAATCGCCTATCAACTCCGCTATAATACAAATACGAGGTTCACAGCGAAGGTAAGCCAAACACAAACTAGTCCCCCGGATTTTAAACTTGAGTAGGCTAACCTCTCCCCCAGGCAGAATGCAATACAATATGGTGTAAAGCGTGTTTAGCGTTCAAGTCATAAGCTTTATTTCACAATTTAGAATTGTTTAGTGATGTAGCTATGAAACGATTTCTACTGCAACTGGTTTTTTTTTTTCCTTTCCAAACAAGATATTACAGTGCAAAGAAACATTTATTCTGTAATCTAATAACATTTAGACGATGTGAAACTTATACAATAATTTTCATAAATATATATGTAGCCTATGATACATAATTACGGTGTTCAGTATAATATATACGGCTAGTTTGTATGAAAAAGCTAAAGCGCAAAATTTAAATTCACTGTGACATCGGGAAGCCAACAAGATGAGTAAAGCCTAGGTTAGATCTAGTCAAGTCCCGACTAACTGAGCGTAGATGCCTGCATCAAAATATGTACAACAAACAGAAGCAGTTTAAAAACCAATAAAAACACTTTACTTACAATTAGGACTTCTCCATCTTTGTCCATTTTCGTCCTTCATGGTAATCCATCGAACTTCATAATAAGCGCGGTCAAAAAAGACAATTTAAAAATGCTAGCCGGGCAGCGTGACAGCTGGGCAGAGATCCGTTAGCCGTGCGTAGCTCGTAGTAAACCTCGGAGAACTAGGTTACACACGCGATGATGACGCCACACACAACAAAACTGGCGCTCGTGATTGGGCGGTTTGTAGACAAGATTGACAGCTCACGCGACGAGCCGATAGGATGGGAAAAGTAAACTCTATGAATATGCAACAGACAATCGTTCCCTCGCACCGACTCACCCGATTTCGGGACCGGGATAAGTAGTCTTAGAGCACCCCCCCCCCCTTTTACCAGTTCCAAATCTCTTAACGCTCTTTAAAAAAATAAAAAGTGTCGGGGGGGGGGGGGGGGGGGGGGGGATGTTTAAAAAAGTAAGGGGGTGAGAGAGAGACACTGCGGCAACCAAAGCGCCTAGAGGTGTCCAACAGAACTCGAGGCATGTCTTGCACTCGTACCATCACAATGCTCCCATTAAGAGCGGGAGAATCCGTCACACTTTTCACTTCTTCACTGACTGGAAGGATTAAGCTTTCACATTTTGTTCTCTCTCCCTTCTTTCCTGACATTTCACTTCGTGTTTATACATTTATTTTAACGTTGAGCTATCGCGACAGTTGACTACCGGAACTGAATTACGTATTTGTTGAGCACATGTCGCTAATGAATCAAAACTAAAATGTACATAAGATAAAATACTCTAAATGAAACATACGAGTAAACAACCTTGCATTGTATAGAAAATGATGTGACAAGAGGGCGTTAATAGAAACATACTGTATCCTCATAGTGCTATTTAGTTTAGTTGAGATATAAACTCTGTTTTTGCATTAGCATTGTAATTGTACTATGTCAGCTTGCACGGTCTGGCGCTGTTGGGTTCGTCGCACCTCAGTCTTCCTCTTGAACGATGAATAAATGGGATATTTTCAACGAAATGACTAACAATGAAGATTTAAAATTGGCCATCTAAATAACAGGTTGCAGAAATTCTTGGTTATAGGAATGAGGGAACGAAGAAAGTATGAAAGCTTAAGAGTTTGAAGCAGTTAAAACAATACCTCAGCAGTTTTGAGAGAAGCATGAGACTCGATCCTCCCCCTCTTCTAAATGAGAGAAATAGATGTGGTCATATAGGAGCGAACGACGACAAAGTTTATCCTTAGCAGACGAAAATGAAGAGGTATAAGAACATGTATATATACATTATCGCCGTTGATAACGTTGATGAACGCTGTAAAATATACACTGCTTGAAGACACGATTAAAGTTATTAATTTTATGTCTGTAAAACGTGTTATCCATTTATAGTGGAGCAGCTTTCCTTCCCCTATACCACCAGACACCCCTCAAATAAATAATGCCGTGGTTGCGCGAGGTCCTCTAAAATGGTTTTACCATTTCCGTTAGAGTCAACGTCTTAGGTCATCAGTATTTATAGCAACCAGTCATAAGCGGTCTGACCTTAGGGGATTCCCGAGCATGGAGTGTGGTTTCTCAAACCGCAAATATGTGTGTAGTTTTGGGTTTATTCCTGTTGACACATCAGTACGACTTCAGTCCCCCCCCCCCCTTTTTTCCCCCTTTCTGCTTGAAATCTGGAGCTGTTACGCTGTTCGTAAAATGTAAATCCAGCAGTTTTTATGAACAGTGACTACCGGATTTTCTTATTGTTCACACATTTCGCTGCGGTTGAACAATCAATAGCTCTAGATATCTTCTTTTTCTTTTCTTTTTTTACATTACCAGTACTCTACCAGAACTTATATTTAATAATTTCTATTAATAAACTTTATGGCTGCGATACTGCACGAAAGATAGGGGAGTCCCCGAAATACACAGGAGTTACGGACTAAAATAGCGACGTCAAGCGAAACGAAGGGAAATAATACCGAATAATAATAATAATGTATGTAAATGGTGTTATGTCTTATGAAGAGCGCGCGCCATTAAGGGTCTTGTCTTACATTTGAAAAAAACCGTGAATGTCTGGTTTAGGACAAGGCCGTATAAAGTCGGAATGAGATACCTGATGATTTTGCTTGGCTCCTGAACTTGAATATATTAGTTTCAGCTTAGCCTGCACCCAGCTTCTCCACCTAGTCTCAGGCCCCAAGGCCCCCCCCCCCCCCCCCCCACCTCCCGCTTCCAACCGCTCGGTGGCGTTTGATGAAGGTGCATTGTGTATCACCATCATCATCTCAACCCGTAACCCGTCATGGGTCGTAGGGGTGCCATGGTGGAAGCATCAGCAGACAGGGTCCTCCACTGCTCTCCATCCTCAGCAATGCGTACAAGTTCCCAGCAAAATACTAGGCAGGATAATTGTACAGAGAATTTCAAAGGCAGTGGACTACAGACTGAGGAGAGAGCGGGCGGGATTTGGAGGGAACGGAAGATGTGTAGACCATATGTTCACTCTCGGGAACATTGTGGAGCGGTGCTCGGGGTGGCGGGGACAGCTTTACATAAATTTTGTTGATTTTGAAGGGGCTTTTGACAGCATGCATAGGGACAGTTTATGGAAGGTACTGAGGGCTTATGGAATTCCGAGCTGCATAGTGGCAATCATAAAAAGCCTCTATGCCAACTTTGCGTGTGGTGTTGGGCGGGGCAGCCTAGCCTTCGGGGTGGGAGCGGGGGGCAGGCAAAGACATCAACATCAGAATGAATAAGGCAAGAACAGCCTTCTTTAGCCTAAATAACATCTGGAAGTCCTCCCAATACAGCACACGCACAAAATTAAGATTATACCAGAGTTGTGTGCTTTCTGTGCTTCTCTATGGTGCGGAATGCTGGAGAGTCACAGAGAAGGAAATGTCAAAATTGTCCTCTTTTCACACAACATGCCTAAGAAAAATTCACCGAATCTTTTGGCCGAATACCATCACCAACCAAGATCTACTTACTCGTAGCAAGCAAGAGGACATGCATACCATCATAGCTGGCAGACGCTGGAGCTGGGTTGGTCATGTCCTCAGAAGAGACCTGTTGCGTGCATATTTTGACGCACATATTACAAAAATCGATATGGCTATTTAATATGGAAAAAATATAAACATTCATTCATTTGTGTATGAAAAGGCTGTCTATGGGAAAGCTAGATAATCCATGATTGTTTTACCCTTTTGATTATAGGAGTAATCGTTCTTGATATTGATTCGGCGCATGGATATGGCACCCATGTCCGTACTTATTTGTTAGGGCCAGAAAATAGATTAATTTGCTTATTATGTTTATGGCCTGAATTCATATGTATTACATATTATGAGCACAAGTAGAATCAGTCCTATATTGTATATTTTGGATGGGTAGGCAGGACTATATTCTTGTTATGCCGCTCTAGCGGAAGTAGGAGTTGTCTTGACAAGTCGTGATGAGTTCCGAGGTACCGTTTACAATGGCGGTTACGCATTTTTCAGGGCTGGTACATTCTTCAGTAAAAATGATTTATGAAGTGGTTTTTCTTCTGTAGGAGATTGTGTCTCTACTAGAGTTTGTGTTAGAGACTCTCCTAATGTACGGTACCATGTATGATTCGGACTCCAGGTAATGCCAGACCCTATTGTTGATGATCTCACGTCGGTTAGACCTAGCTGGAATTTTGTGCTTCGCAACGCTAGGGTCATGTTTGCATCGACGAAGATGACGGGCTTCCTTACAGTAGTTATGTCTACGTGAAGTAACTGGATTACTGTAGATCTGTATGGAGGAACTTTAAGAAATTATGCATATGTATTTCAAATTAACTTTGGCTTATATATACCCTCCTGTGAGTGAGTGAGCGACAACTCAGGAAGGCGGCCATGTTACATTCCTGTCATCATAGTTTTGAATCACTGTCCAAAGAACGGGGCATGTATCTTATTATTCGGACAGTGGCATGGAGATCTCAATTTTGATAGAAACCCCTTATCGTGGTTTCCTAATATGATATAAACTGTGAACATAAAGCAACTTTAGTTACTTACCGATCCGCCTTCACTGACGCGCTTAGTCAGATAGGGGATGCGGCCATTATGTATCGTGACATTGGAAGCTATTGATGTACTACCTATTATTTATGAATGTGTCATGACATGGGATCTACTATGTATGCCTGCAAATTGATGTGTCAACATAATACCCATGATTTACTCGTTATGTCCCAGTGTGTGCGTCTAAATAAACTGTGTAAACAAAGATTCCAGCAGTCTGCATTGGTGCCTTGTAGACACAAGTGAATGAGTGTTTAGATTGGTCAGAACACGAACAGTACACCATTCGCGTTAATCACACTCTACACTTCTACTCCATATATACACCATCCTGCGTCGGTTGAATTGACCAAGTTTAGGGCCTGCTTCCCCTGGAGCCTTAGAGGGAAACTACTGTTTACAGCTGCCTTTGCCTTCCCTAACTCAGGACTAGGGTGAGTTACCCATTTACAGCTGGGTAGACTGGAGCATGCCTGATCTCAACAACTCTGTACACTACAATGGACATATACAGTAGTGGCACCACAAACAACGTGCTACAGTGATTGATAGTGGTGCTTTACAGAAGAAAGAGAACACACCATACACCACACTTCTTTACACATTGGACTTTAGTGAGTGGTCTTTACAGTGGTGGGCCAGATTCCTGGGTCCAAGCAATGTTGAACATAAAGTGCAAATTTCATCGGTGGATCTTCTAATGTGTTCAAAAAAAATTGAACAGTGTAATAGTTAGAAAGCAAATCTATTACTCAATAAAGTGGTAGTCTAATTTGTTAAAACTGAGCATACAGTACAATACATTGCAACTACAACACATTGCATTATATGATACACACATTGATGATTTATATATATTTATGTTTATATATTATTTGTTTATATGTGTGATTGTTATGTGTTTGCGGGCCTGGATGGGAGGTGACTAGAACAGGAAATACCACGTGATATTGGTCTTGTTCTGGCGTTCTATAGGGAGCAATTTCTTAATTGAAATTTGCATGCAACATAGTTTGCAAATATTTGGTTAGTTGTGACGACTGTTTCATATTTGTATTTGTAACATTTTTCTGTTCTTTATTTTTGTTTGATTTGTTTGTATAATTGTAGGTCTCATCTTTCCTTTCATTTCAGTTCTTTACACCCTTATGTTTATACACTGTGGCGTTATTTGTCTTGTTATCTTATTGCAGTTATCAACACAGATTCTGTGATCATTTTTTTCATTTCTCCTATTTAATTTAATTTGATCTCTGCAAATGTTTTCAGATTGTCTTTTCTTGTTTGTCCTTTGTAATGTCTTTAGTTGACATATGACATAGGAGGTATAGTTGAATACACTTATATTATAGTACAGATCAGTACTTTATGATTGTTATTGTTATAAAACAAAGTGTACAAGACCTTTGTAAGGCTTGTCTCCCAAAGTGATTGGTATAGGAAATATTATTTTCCACAGGTACTCAAGTGATCATTGATTACATTAAGGTATACAAGACCTTTGTAAGGCTTGTCTCCCACAGTATTTGAGATAGACAGTTATTGTTTTCCACAGGTACTCAAGTTATCATTGGTTATATGATAAACAAAATAATCATACAAGTTTTTCACTAAGACTAAGTCTATAGTATAGACTTGTCTCCCATTGAAGTGGGATAAGGTAATTTGTTTAATTTTTCAGGTTACTGATCTCACATTATCAGACATGATGGATGTTGTACATCATTTTCTTCAGGAAGGAAGAAAAAAATTACATTTATTTGGTGAAGACTGTGAGAATTATGCCACAGAGCAGTTTCTGTTTCAAGCGAGTGATGTTCTTGAAGAATATGCTAGGTATAATTATAAAAACGGCTATTCAACAGAGAAAGCAGTGAGACTTTCTAAGTTTATATCTACTGTTTTTTGCAAGGAAGCTGAACTTACGACTCAAGGCAGTAATATTGTTACTTTGAAAAAAACCATAAATGAGCTTCAGGGTAAAAATAAAGCTCTTACTGATGAGCTACAACAGTTGAAAATGCAGAATGAGAAGAAGTTCTCAGAAATGGATTTTGAGAATACTATATTGAAGAGTAAAGTGACAGGATTGATAGCTGATAATAGGAAATTTGGTGAATTCTCTCTTAGACAGAAAAAAGAGTTAGAAGATGAAGTTACCTCATTAAAACAGATGATGGATAATCAGGTAGATAAGGTGAACTCTTCTACGCTTGATTTAAAACTACTTTGGAAGATTATAGAAACATTAGCTCTTCCTAGTGAGAATAAATTGAGACAATCTCAACTGGAAAAGGAGAAAAAAAAGTTAGAAGTTGAAGTCAGCTTAATGAAGAATAATCATCTTGATAAAGAACAGTCTCTTAATAGTGAGCTAAAGCAAGTCAAAATGGACTGTGAGATGTTAAAAATTAATGCTCAGGAACGGGAAAAGTCCTATAATAAAACACTTCTTGGTCTCTTGCATGATAATAGTAATCTCGAGAGCCAACTTAAAGAAAAAAATGCAATATTCCCTGAGAAGGATATGGTTGTTCCTGGAGAGACTGAAGCTAGAAGACATGAAGATGACTTACATAAAGCAAACTTAGAACTTGCTAGTGCGCAAGAAATGTGTCGCAAAGTACAACTTCAGGCCGGACAAGACAAGAAGTCTTATGAAGAAACAATTCTGGAGTTGACACAGTTAAGAGCGATGAAGGAAAACGATAAGAAGGTTGATGAACTTAGTCATCATAGTGCTATGGAAGCACTGAAACTTGAACTTGTTCAAGAAAAGGCTAAGGTTTTAGAGACTACATTTCAGATGACAATATTGAAAAAGGATCTTAAAGATAGCATTGCTAAAGAGAAGTCTCTTATATCTCAGTTACGTGTTACAAAGTTAGATTATAACTGGGTAGTGAGAACTAATGAGAAAACTCAGAAAGCTTTTTCTAGAGAGAAAGCTTTGGCAGAAGTGGAAGTTACAAAACTTCGTAAGAGGGTCGACGGTTTGTTAGATATTGTTTTGAACAATAAGATGTTGTCTAATAATAAGGTGAATGGATTTGAACACAAATCTGATGGTCACTATGTTAGTGCAAAGAGTCAACGACATGCTAGTGGTGACATGAAACAATATTTCAACAGATCTTTTCGTGGAAAATATACTTTCCCACGAAATAATGATACTGCCTCTAATGGGAGTTGGCGTGAGGCCGACAAAACTAAATCAAGTGTCAGTCTTTTGGATCACGGTGAGGACTTTGATAAATGTCATGACAAGATTCCTCAGAAAAACCGTGCATCGAATTTTCAGATTCCTGATAAGTTGATAAAAGAAAACAAAACGGTTAGTACACATCGTACTCAGCCCATGCAGTACGATCCATCTGTTAAGCACATTGCCACAGGCAAAAATAACAACAATTGTGCTAGAAAAGATAATCATAATTATGAACAGCGCCAAGGGCGTTCATCACGTGTTAATTTTCATTTTTCACGTAATGGTTCTTTTTCAAAGAACTGGAAGCAATTTGATGTTGCTCAACATTATAATTCCACTAACTATAGGAACTTCAATAGAGGTTGCCAACCTTATGATAATTATTTTTGTGGACAACAAAACCCTACTGATAGGAATTTTGATCATAAGGGAAATAATAAGTACAATTATGGTAACTTAAGTTCAAATAAGAGAAATGGTCTCAACAGGGATCATAATTTTGATAGATCTCGTTACGACGGTAGATCTTCACATGATTCCACTTAACCGTCAGATCTTGATATTTTTACAGATCTAACTCTACTACATGGTTCCTATGTTGAAATGTGTACACATATCTAATATATCATATATTGATTGTAACACTACTTAGCGGTTCATTGATGTTTATTCACCGCTGATTTTTCAATGTTTTTCGTCTTTGATGATCATGATGTTAAGATATCTTAGATGAAATTTATATATAAACTAATATAGAAATTGTGTCATTGCTAATATTGTAGTATGCGTTGGTGACACCTCTCTGGAAATATTTATACTTAGAGAAGTACTTTCTCTAAGGTCAGAAAACTTATGCTTATCATCTGCGCATTGTTATTGGTGCGTTGTGAGCCTATTGTATGTTGCTCCTAGATGTATTTTTAAAAAAAATGTACCATTTTTTTTTTCCGAGGGGTGTGGTAATCTGTTGCGTGCATATTTTGACGCACATATTACAAAAATCGATATGGCTATTTAATATGGAAAAAATATAGACATTCATTCATTTGTGTATGAAAAGGCTGTCTATGGGAAAGCTAGATAATCCATGATTGTTTTACCCTTTTGATTATAGGAGTAATCGTTCTTGATATTGATTCGGCGCATGGATATGGCACCCATGTCCGTACTTATTTGTTAGGGCCAGAAAATAGATTAATTTGCTTATTATGTTTATGGCCTGAATTCATATGTATTACATATTATTAGTACAAGTAGAATCAGTCCTATATTGTATATTTTGGATGGGTAGGCAGGACTATATTCTTGTTATGCCGCTCTAGCGGAAGTAGGAGTTGTCTTGACAAGTCGTGATGAGTTCCGAGGTACCGTTTACAATGGCGGTTACGCATTTTTCAGGGCTGGTACATTCTTCAGTAAAAATGATTTATGAAGTGGTTTTTCTTCTGTAGGAGATTGTGTTTCTACTAGAGTTTGTGTTAGAGACTCTCCTAATGTACGGTACCATGTATGATTCGGACTCCAGGTAATGCCAGACCCTATTGTTGATGATCTCACGTCGGTTAGACCTAGCTAGAATTGTGTGCTTCGCAACGCTAGGGTCATGTTTGCATCGACGAAGATGACGGGCTTCCATACAGTAGTTATGTCTACGTGAAGTAACTGGATTACTGTAGATCTGTATGGAGGAACTTTAAGAAATTATGCATATGTATTTCAAATTAACTTTGGCTTATACATACCCTCCTGTGAGTGAGTGAGCGACAACTCAGGAAGGCGGCCATGTTACATTCCTGTCATCATAGTTTTGAATCACTGTCCAAAGAACGGGGCATGTATCTTATTATTCGGACAGTGGCAAGGAGATCTCAATTTTGATAGAAACCCCTTATCGTGGTTTCCTAATATGATATAAACTGTGAACATAAAGCAACTTTAGTTACTTACCGATCCGCCTTCACTGACGCGCTTAGTCAGATAGGGGATGCGGCCATTATGTATCGTGACATTGGAAGCTATTGATGTACTACCTATTATTTATGAATGTGTCATGACATGGGATCTACTATGTATGCCTGCAAATTGATGTGTCAACATAATACCCATGATTTACTCGTTATGTCCCAGTGTGTGCGTCTAAATAAACTGTGTAAACAAAGATTCCAGCAGTCTGCATTGGTGCCTTGTAGACACAAGTGAATGAGTGTTTAGATTGGTCAGAACACGAACAGTACACCATTCGCGTTAATCACACTCTACACTTCTACTCCATATATACACCATCCTGCGTCGGTTGAATTGACCAAGTTTAGGGCCTGCTTCCCCTGGAGCCTTAGAGGGAAACTACTGTTTACAGCTGCCTTTGCCTTACCTAAATCAGGACCAGGGTGAGTTACCCATTTACAGCTGGGTAGACTGGAGCATGCCTGATCTCAACAACTATGTACACTACAATGGACATATACAGTAGTGGCACCACAAACAACGTGCTACAGTGATTGATAGTGGTGCTTTACAGAAGAAAGAGAACACACCATACACCACACTTCTTTACAATGAGCACTTTACAGTGGACTTTACAAGACCCCGATGCCATCACAAGAACAGCTATGCTTTGGACCCCTGAAGGAAAGCGAAAGAGAGGCCGACCAAAAACAACTTGGCGGAGGACTGTGGAGGCTGAGATGCAAAGAATGAACCAGAGTTGGGGCACTGTACGAAGGATGGCCACCGACCGTGCAAAGTGGAATCAATTTGTTGTTGCCCTACAAGACGCCACTAGGCGTGATGGCCACTGACTGCTTTGACGGTCGGTGGTTAAGGATCGAAGAAGAAGAAGAAGTATGTTTTCCTTGGAGAACCTATAAAACCTGTAGTTATGGCAACAGTCCAGACCAGGGAAAGCTCCAGGAAAATGGATTAAAATCCTATCAATACTCATCCAGAAGAGATGAAAAAGGCTCAAGCAGCAGACAGCACATTGAAGCCTTGTTTTGGCAAACTGCATAAAGCACATAACCCTCCAGAGAAAGGAGAGTTTTATATGAAGAATGGCCTACTCTACAGAAAAGCTGGAACAGGACCTAAAGGGCATGGACAGCTAGTAGTGCCAAAATCTTACAGGGAGAAGGTTATGACGCTAGGACATGCTATACCCTTCAGTGGACATATGGGAATAGGGGCCACTGGACAAAGGATAGCCTGTCACTATTTTTGGTCAGGAATCACAGAGGACATAAAAAGATATGTAAGATCCTGTCCAGAATGCCAAAGAGTAGCTCCTAAGCATAGGACTGCACCAGCAACACTGGGAGAAATGCCCATTATGGGAACCCCTTTTGAACGTGTTGCAGTGGATATTGTTGGACCCCTCACTAGGACCAAGAAGAGAAATGCTTACATCTTAACCTTGGTTGATACTTGCTCTATGTGGGGAGAAACAGTGGCCATGTCAGCTATAGATTCAAAGCATGTGGCAGAGGCTCTGTTGACAATATTCACCCGATTAGGTTTCCTGCATCAGATATTGACTGACAATGGTTCTCAATTTAAGGGAAAGCTAACGCAAGAAGTATTTAGGATATTTCAAGCCATGCACTATCATTGTAGTCCCTACCATGCCCAAGGGAACGGTCAAGTAGAGCGGTTCAATGGTACGCTAATTTCAATCCTTAGAAATCTGGCGAGTGAAAAACCTGATACTTGGGATACATACTTACCCGCTGTACTATTTTCATATAGGGAAGTACCCCACAATTCAACTGGATTGGCTCCAGCTACATTGTTGTTTCGAAGATCAATAAAAGGTCCACTGGAAGCATTGCTGCGGACATGGACTGATGAAAAAGCAGAGGAAACAGTGACTTCCTCATACCAGTACGTCAACGAGTTGACATCTCGATTGAAAACAGGTTGGAAACTGGCCAATAATAACTTAAGACAGGCCAGGAGGAAGCATGCTGCGTACTACAACAAAAAAGTAAAGGATAGGGAACTGGAGGTGGGTGAAAAGGTGTTATTACTGTTGCCAAGCAGCAATAATAAATTGCAGATTGGATGGCAGGGACCCTATGTCATACTGGAAAAACTTTCCAGGACTAATTATAAGATTGACAAGAAAGGAAAGGAGAAGGTATATCTTGTCAATCTTCTAAAAATACTATGACAAGGAATCATCAGAAGTTGCACATATCATGACCCTAGCCATTGCAACAGAAATGCACAGTGAACCACTTCACTCTATGGAATATCCACTCACAACTACAGAGGATTATGTTCAAGTAAACATTAGTGAACATTTAACTCCAGAGCAGAAGATGATGGTCCAGAAAGTATTGGAAACCCATGCTGATGTGCTCACAGATAAGCCGGGTCGTACGAATCTGTTAGAGTACAACATGAAGGTTACTGACCCTACACCAGTTTGCATGAGAACATACCCTATACCCTATGCGAAAGCCCAAGCACTAAGGGAGGAAGTTGATTATCTGTTGAAGGAGAAAATTATCTCGAAGTCAGACTCTCCCTATAGCTCAAGTGTGGTGCTATTAAGAAAACCGAGTGGTGAACACAGGTTATGTATTGACTACAGGAAGCTAAATGCGATCACAGAATCTCAGGTGGACCCATTACCTGACACCAACCAGCTGTTCTCTACACTGAGTAAGGCTAGGTATTTATCGAAGGTAGATCTAAGCAAATATCAGTGAAACCAGAAGTTAAGAAAATGCTGGCATTTAGTACATCAGACGGACACTACGAGTTTAATGTACTACCCTTTTGACTGAAAAATGCTCCAAGTATCTTTTCAAGAATGATGAGGAAATTGTTGGAACCTCTACAAAATCCCCATATCACTAACTTTATGGATGACATTCTTGTTGCTACAAACACATTTGAAGAGCATATAGTAGCGCTCTCCATGTTGTTTGACAGACTGAGAGCTACTGGATTGACTGCACGTCCAACCAAGTGCTATATCGGTTGTAAGGAGTTGGAATTCCTAGGTCACACTATTTCTACAGGTCATATGTCTCCTGACCCAAAGAATATAGAGAAGTTAAAGAAGGCACACAGACCTCAAACGAAGAAAGATGTGAGATCATTCATGTCATTATGTGGGTTCTATCAGAAGTACATACCTCACTTTAACTCTCCGTGTGCACCGTTAACTAACTTAACGAAGAAAGGACAGCCTGACAAAATCAAATGGAATGCTGATTGTGAAAAAGCTTACACAGAGCTAAAAGCAAAACTCACCAGCAAACCCATCCTTACGCTACCCGATATCACACAGAAATTTGTATTAAGGACGGACGCTAGCAGTATAGGTATTGGTGCAACTCTCTTGCAGCAATCAAAAGTCCAGCCGGAGGAACTTTTACCCGTCGTCTACGCCAGTAGGAAGCTGAATGCAGCTGAGTTGAATTACTCGACCATAGAGAAAGAATGTTTGGCTCTAATTTGGTCCATCGACAAATTTTCACCTTACCTGTATGGGACACACTTCATTGTCCAAAGCGATCACCAACCTTTAACATTCTTGGCTGCATCTAGAAAGTTAAATTCGAGATTGTTAAGGTGGAGTCTGCTTCTGGCGCCTTATTCCTTTACCGTGAATTTCATTCCGGGAAGAGACAATGTAGGAGCTGATTTTTAAGTCGACACCCTATTACTCTGGAAGGACAGACGCAAAATGATTAACTACAGCAGGTGTTTACACGTCAGCTATGACAGGTCACAGCTAGGAAAGGACGGGGCTATGTCGTAAAACGTGTGTGTAAACCCACTTCTTAGTTAAATCACTCAGCCAATCAACAAGCGACGTTCACCAGTCTCTGAGCCAGAATAAATTACACGAAGTATACGCCAGGAGAAAAACTTAAGCCCTGTTTTTCGGATGTCGGTCGCGGCCATCTTGTTTCCTAATATGGCGGAAAACAGAATAAAATTAGGCATAAGCCCTGTTTTTCTGGGACTCGTCTCGGTCACGGATTGTACGGCGGATGGTACGGAACCGCATATAGCCAATCAGCTTGCCACGCCGAGAACCAATCAACAGCATTCCTTAAGCAGTAAAAGTTACCTCATCTACCTATATATACGGGCGAGATTTTATTCAAAATCACGCACCCACCAACACGAAGCCAGCTAGACGACCAACTGAAGAAGAGAAGCTGTCAGACCGATTTATTGCTCACCTGCATTGACCGGGAACTCTTGCTTCACTAAAGTCGACTGGCCTCTTTAAATCTTAGAGGGTAAATATATTTACTATAAACTTGTAGGAAAATAGGCCTACAGCAGATATATAATATTTGTATTTGTTGTGTGTCAGTTATACTACCTACACCTGTATATATTTAATATAAATTGTTTCACTATGAATGTATCAGGTTACTGATTGTATCTTGGGGAATTAGGTATAATGATTGTATTTTCTGATAAATCAACTAGAATATAACCAAAACAGTCCTTGTTAGGACTCATCTAACTCCAATCTATTGTCTCATATAACTCCAGTCTATTGTCTCATATAAAGCCAACTGAAATATAACCAAAACAGTCCTTGTTAGGACTCATCTAACTCAATCTATTGTCTCACATAACTTCAGTCTATTGTCTCCTATAACTCCAACCTGAAATATAACCAAACAGTCCTCGTCTCATATACTCCTATCATCAGAACACAACAATATTGTTAGGATATAGGGGGAAGGAGATGGTTGTATCATTGTCATGGAATATTCTAATCCACATATATAAATTATCAATTAAATATAAAGCCTAATAAATACATATAATAAAGAAAAGAGCAATGGTAAAATGACAGTGCTATCACAAAGAATGTACTCGAAATCCCCCTTGTTTTCTGCTTCGTCTGCAAATTGTAACGCTTTCACGTTGATAGTAAAGCTTACTGTATTATTACCCGCCTTCTTCAATGAAACGTGTGCTGTATTTCTTGGAAAAGCATTGAGACGTACTGCGTAATGACCTAAATTAACCCTAACATTAATTATACTGCGTTACCAAAACGAACGAACAGATGGACTAAAGGGATAAAAAGAGAAGGGAGAGGCAGAAAGCCGAACACTAAACCCGCTTCGCGCGATACACAATTACTACCATCACGCGTGTAAGTCTACATGCACTAATTTTTTTTTCAGACGGACAGTGATAAAATACACTACCCTTTCCCAGAGTTAGGTTTATAAATCATAACAGACTCTTATTAGAAAAGACAACATTATATGGGTTTACGTTTGAACACATAACAGTACCCAGACAGCACATCTTCTAAACAGGAGATAGAAGAAATTGCATATTTTGAACGCAGCCACGTAGCTCCTTTAAATTAGTATTTTTGGGTTCCTTAGGGTTTGCTGACAAATAATATGTAAAACGTTACGCAAATAGTCCAGGAATTAATAAATTATACCCAAAATAAAATATTGGGGGTGCCTGACAGCATAAAATCATTTCTGCTCATAAAATTTTTTTTATAACGTGTTTGAAAAAACCTTACGTTACATAAATAGCCTACCATGTAAACTCCAAATTGATTGGAGCGCAACAAATGAAAGCCTAACCACGATTGGTCGGGCTATAAATACTATCTTGGTTGTTAGGGGAGACGGGAAAAAGATAACATTTTTTTCAAACACTTGTCGAAACGTGGCTCATTGGCCAGTCTCGCTGATATACACACTTGGGAGCGTTAGTTCGAGACCACTAATTCAAATAAGCTTGATAAAGCGACAGTACGTTGAAGCCAGCTCACATTTTTGCTAAAATAAAAGCCTGGAACATAGGCAGAACGGAATTTGTGCCAGTTTGTGCCAGAATTCATTGCTAATCAACGTATCTGTGTTTATTTCCATGAAATTGTGGTAAGCTTGAACCATTCAGTATCTTTTAATGAAAAATTGAATGTGAATTGTTGATTTATGCCTGTATATATATGTGTAGTTCAGTGGCAAACGTGAGGTAAAGCCTATAATGCTCCAGCCTGAACAGAGGGTGTCGGAGAGAAGTAAAACGGCATGGAATGGCCAAATAGTACACTGACACCTGGATGATGGACTAGAAAGAAATAATGCTGGAAGTGCAGAGGCGTAGTAACCATTAAGAAGGGTAATACTGGAATAAAGTATTTCAAATGAAGCTGACTGTTGGCCTAACGCTCTGAACGCAATGTTTGTGCTGTATTGTGATCAGTGTAAAAGAGAATATAAATTAGTTATGAAGTAGAAGGTACATCCTTCTTGATTTCAGGGACAGTGGTCTTGATGGTAGTGAGCAGCACCTGGTCATAGCTGTGCTGAATCCAGAGTCGGACAGCATACTCCTTGGTCTTTTTAGCTATCAGTGAGGTGTCTCCTGAGCCCAGAGGAGAATTCGAGCAGAGGAGTCCTTTCCTGCCGCCATCACTAAAGATAAGCAGAGTTGGCCAGCTGAGCTCAACATTATGTCCCCTCATCTAGAAATAACTTTATAAAAATACCATTCAGAGGGGAATTTACTTGTCTTAAAATCAGGAACTGTGAACATCTCCAATACTGATCCCTAAAGACAAACTATTGAAGTCATGATGACAAATACCAACAGAGCTTGAACAAAACAAAACCAGTATTACCTCATTTTACTACTACACAACTGACACACATAGAACATTTGTAATAATATATGTCACTACAATATTCATATTAAATACATTCTGTACATAACTTGTAATTTAAATTGATTGTGATTCCTGATTCCCTTGTAGTTGAATCAGGACACATATTCATTCATGCCAGTAATGAATACATATTGTTATTTGAAAGTTATCAGTGCCTCCTTTAAGATATTCTCATAGAGTGTTATATGTATGTGAGTGTCACAGTGTTGTCAAGAGTAGTGGATTACATTAAATTGTTTATCTGTCTGTTGTTGTGACTTACACTTCTTCATACACATACCCTAGACACATAACGTAGCATCACACTATTCCAGAATAATTCTGACTGAGATAAAGAGATATGTGGTAGCAAGTAAGGTTATCTATAATACACTACTTTTAATAGATATAGATACCTTCACAGCTGATCTCAGTCAGTACACTAAGTCCCCTATAAATATTTATAACATCCCACTTCACCACATATATTGGGGTCTCGCTCTTGGGATTTTGAATCTTTAACTATTAAAAATATTGGGGGTAATTCACTTCAGGGAATATAAGAATTAAAAGGTATCCTTGGGTGGAATTAAATAAGGTTGAGCTCACGGTGCCTGTTTTGTCCATTAGAGATTGAATTGTTGGTTAGACATTGTATTAAGTTACATGATAGACAATGGCGGACCTGGCCAAATTTCGATCTGCTGCGGTTCAGACTGCAAAAGAGTTAGGATTAGATGGGCAAGTTATGGTTGCCTATGTCACAACGGAATGTGACAAATTTATTGAACGCGAAGAAAGAAGATTAGAAAAAGAAGCCGAAAGAAGGTTAGAGGCTGAAAGGGAAATTAAGAAGTTACAATTTGAAGCTGAGGCTGAGACTAAGAGGTTGCAAGCTGAGGCTGAGACTAAGAGGTTGCAGATTGAGGCTGAGGCTAAGAAATTGGAGGCAGAAAGAGAAGACAAGAGATTAGCTGCAGAAAGAGAAGAAAGAAAATTAGCTGCAGAAAGGGAAGCAGAAGATAAAAGATTACAAAGGGAACATGAGTTACGACTAAGGGAGTTTGAGTTTCAAGGCCATGCTCCTGAAAATGGTGCCAGTCCCTTTGCCTCTGATGCTACGGTTACTCAGGGAGCCTCAATCTCAGCTATGAATTTTCATTTAGATCATTTTGTTGAGAAAGACGATGATATTGAGAGCTATATAAATAGGTACGAACTATTAGCTACCACGTATGGGTTAGAGAGAGAAGGTGGAGCTTAAAGTTATCTCAGGGACTTCGTGGGGCAGCTTATGAAGTTTTTGCAAAAATGAGCAGAGGTGATCAGGAAAATTATGACATGCTAAAGCAGGCTCTTTTGTTAAGGTATGAAAAGAATGCAGAATTCTATAGAAAAAAATTTAGGAATGCTAAACTACTGTCAGGTGAAACCTATCACCAGTTCTCTGCCCGAATAGAGACATACTTGGAGAAATGGACTTCTCTGGGGAAAACCCAAGATCTTAAGGAAATGGTCCTTATAGAGCAATTAAGAGAGTCCATGGCTCCAGACCTGAGAAAGTTTCTCATGGAACAAGGTGCAGAGAGGCTGGATGAGTTGCTAAATGTTGCTGAAAGGTATCAAGCAGCTCAAGCAGAGGTAACAGGTAATAAAAAGAAACAGGTGGACAACTTTAGGGCACCACAGAACTTTAATAAATTTGATCCTAAGGATCAAAATAAAGGTAAGCACCAATTTGATAGGCCACGGTATGACAATAAAAATAAATTCCCACAATTCGATGAAAGGAAATATGATGAAAGAAAATCTTTCAACCAAGGAAAAAGGTGGTGTAAAAATTGTCAGATGGACAATCATGACACTGACCGTTGCAGAAGGAAACCTGTGTATATGGCAACTCTTCAGGTCAGGTCGACCTCAAGACAGGAGGAGGATATTATGTTAGATACCACTCCAGAAGAGATGAGGAAGGCACAGGCTGGGGATAAAACACTCAAGCCTTGTTTCAGAAAATTGTCAACTTGTCATACAACTCCAGGCAAGGGAGATTTTTACATGAAAAACAAGTTGATGTATAGGAAGACTGGAGCTAGATCCAATGGTCACGGACAGCTGGTTCTTCCAAAAAGATACAGGACAGAATTAATAAGGAGCCTACATGTGAAACCAGATGGGGACCATGAGAAAATAGGTACCATCATTCAAAAGGTGGCTCACAATTATTATTGGCCCAAAGCAAGATGGGACATTGAGAACTTTGTAGAAAGGTGTAGCATAGCACATGAGGGAACACCCACAAGTGGGAACATGGATCAGGACCTGGACACGCCATGGGGCAAAATCAGGCCTGACAATAAAAGGAAAAATAGATTTGATAAAGTGGACCAAATGGAATGGGAAGCCCCTTTTCACGGACAAGCTTCACTTAACTGTTTTACAATGGCCACTATGCGGAGAGTGCAAAAAGATGTCTTACCCCAGGATAAGCCGACAATCCCTCAATCGGACTTAAACAAACTGGAGGAAGAGGATGTAGAGAGGAAATCTCTCATCAAGAATTTTAAGAGGGGAGAAAGCCCCAAAAGAAAAATTGGTAGCGGTCGTTTTGTGAATGATAATTCTGGGAGGAAAAATCATCACTATAAAGCTTCAAGTGGAAGAGACCATACCGGTGCATGGACAAATAGGTCCACACAATTAAAGGTCCATATGTAGCTTTGTTAAGAACGTGGACTGATGAAAAGGCAGAGGAAAACATTACATCTTCATACCAATATGTGAATGAGCTGACCACTCGGTTAAAAACTGGCTGGAAACTTGCCAATGAAAATTTGAAACAAGCCAGGAAGAAACATGCTGCCTATTATAACAGGAAGGCGAAAGACAGAAATTTGGCTGTGGGAGAGAAGGTACTGCTTCTTTTGCCCGGGAGTCAGAATAAGTTACAAATTGGATGGCAGGGTCCATATACAGTTCTAGAGAAGGTGTCTAGAACAAATTATAAGATAGATAAGAAGGGGAAAGAAAAAATCTATCATGTGAATCTCCTGAAGAAATATTTGGAAAGAGAACATCAGGAAGAGACACACTTGTTGACCTTGTCCATCGCCATGGAGATGAAAAAGGAACCACTTTCATCATTTGAATATCCATTACACCCCTGTGAGACAGCAGCACAGG
The DNA here is from genome assembly GCA_024509875.1 of Oreohelix idahoensis. NCBI lineage: Eukaryota > Metazoa > Mollusca > Gastropoda > Stylommatophora > Oreohelicidae > Oreohelix > Oreohelix idahoensis. The sequence goes on along the minus strand of JAMPIV010013679.1, from coordinate 892,086 downwards.
TGAAAATCAGTACACATTTAACGAAAACTCAGAAAGAGAGAGTGCAACAGGTTCTAAATAATCATGCAGAGGTGTTAACAGACCGACCAGGGCATACAAACCTATTGGAATATGATATGAAACTCATAGACTCCACACCTGTCTGTATGAAACCATATTCGATTCCGTTTGCTAAGGAAAAAGCTTTGAAGGAAGAGATAGACTATCTATTGAAAGAAGGAATTATTTCGCACAGTGAGTCTTCGTATAGTTCCGGTGTTGTACTCTTAAGGAAGCCCTCTGGAGAACATAGACTCTGTATAGATTACAGGAGACTGAACGCTATTACAGAAGGACAGGTGGATCCATTGCCGGATACAAATCAGCTGTTTGCCAGACTAAATAAAGCTAAATATTTCTCAAAAGTGGATCTGAGTAAAGGATACTATCAGATTCCAGTAAAGCCTGAGGTTAGACCATACCTAGCTTTCAGTACCTCAGAAGGACACTATGAGTTTAATAGATTGCCATTTGGATTGAAGAATGCGCCTAGTGTCTTCTCTAGAATGATGAGAAAATTATTGGATCCTCTGAATAATCCCTGTATAACAAATTTTATGGATGATATCCTTATAGCAACAGAAACATTTGAGGAACACATTGACTCTCTGAACATGCTGTTTGATCGACTTAGGGAGGCAAATTTAACAGCCCGTCCAACCAAATGTTGTGTTGGATGTAAAGAATTGGAATTTTTGGGACACACAGTTTATCAGGGAAACATGACCCCTGACCCAAAGAATTTAGAGAAACTACAAAAAGCCCCGAGACCACAAACCAAGAAGGACGTGAGATCCTTTGTCTCATTATGTGGTTTCTACCAGAAGTATATCAAAAACTTTAATTCCATATGTGCACCTTTAACGGAATTGACACGTAAAGGACTTCCAGATCGCATTACATGGACACCACAATGTGAAATGACTTACCAAGAATTGAAGGAAAAGCTCACAAGTAAACCCATTTTGAAATTACCTGACTTAAGTCAAGAATTCATAGTAAGGACGGATGCAAGTAATATTGGGTTAGGTGCAACTTTACTACAGAAATCAGATGCATTGGATGGGGAATTAAGCCCAGTGGCATATGCTAGCAGAAAGTTGAATAAAGCTGAAATCAACTACTCAACTAGCGAAAAAGAATGTCTTGCAGTAATATGGGCAATAAAGAAATTCAATATTTATCTATATGGGAAGGCATTTAAGTTGCAAACTGACCACAAACCTTTATCGTTTTTAGCACAGGCTAAGCATGAGAACTCTAGGTTACTCCGATGGTCTTTGCTTCTGGCTCCATATAATTTTAGCATTGAATATATATCTGGAAAAACCAATCTGGGAGCGGATTTTTTAAGCCGCCATCCGTGTGATGAGAATCACCGTAAACCCCAGAAATAATAATAAATTTCTCTATGTGTATATAGAATAAAGGACTGACATATAATGTCTGTTTTAAGAGGGGAGGTGTCATGAAATATTCTAATCCACATATATAAATTATTAGGTAAATATAAAGCCTAATAAATAAATATAATAAAGAAAAGAGCAATGGTAAAATGACAGTGCTGTCACAAAGAATGTACTCGAAATCCCCCTTGTTTTCTGCTTCGTCTGCAAATTGTAACGCTTTCACGTTGATAGTAAAGCTTACTGTATTATTACCCGCCTTCTTCAATGAAACGTGTGCTGTATTTCTTGGAAAAGCATTGAGACGTACTGCGTAATGACCTAAATTAACCCTAACATTAATTATACTGCGTTACCAAAACGAACGAACAGATGGACTAAAGGGATAAAAAGAGAAGGGAGAGGCAGAAAGCCGAACACTAAACCCGCTTCGCGCGATACACAATTACTACCATCACGCGTGTAAGTCTACATGCACTAATTTTTTTTCAGACGGACAGTGATAAAATACACTACCCTTTCCCAGAGTTAGGTTTATAAATCATAACAGACTCTTATTAGAAAAGACAACATTATATGGGTTTACGTTTGAACACATAACAGTACCCAGACAGCACATCTTCTAAACAGGAGATAGAAGAAATTGCATATTTTGAACGCAGCCACGTAGCTCCTTTAAATTAGTATTTTTGGGTTCCTTAGGGTTTGCTGACAAATAATATGTAAAACGTTACGCAAATAGTCCAGGAATTAAAAAATTATACCCAAAATAAAATATTGGGGGTGCCTGACAGCATAAAATCATTTCTGCTCATAAAATTTTTTTTTTTAACGTGTTTGAAAAAACCTTACGTTACATAAATAGCCTACCATGTAAACTCCAAATTGATTGGAGCGCAACAAATGAAAGCCTAACCACGATTGGTCGGGCTATAAATACTATCTTGGTTGTTAGGGGAGACGGGAAAAGATAACATTTTTTTCAAACACTTGTCGAAACGTGGCTCATTGGCCAGTCTCGCTGATATACACACTTGGGAGCGTTAGTTCGAGACCACTAATTCAAATAAGCTTGATAAAGCGACAGTACGTTGAAGCCAGCTCACATTTTTGCTAAAATAAAAGCCTGGAACATAGGCAGAACGGAATTTGTGCCAGTTTGTGCCAGAATTCATTGCTAATCAACGTATCTGTGTTTATTTCCATGAAATTGTGGTAAGCTTGAACCATTCAGTATCTTTTAATGAAAAATTGAATGTGAATTGTTGATTTATGCCTGTATATATATGTGTAGTTCAGTGGCAAACGTGAGGTAAAGCCTATAATGCTCCAGCCTGAACAGAGGGTGTCGGAGAGAAGTAAAACGGCATGGAATGGCCAAATAGTACACTGACACCTGGATGATGGACTAGAAAGAAATAATGCTGGAAGTGCAGAGGCGTAGTAACCATTAAGAAGGGTAATACTGGAATAAAGTATTTCAAATGAAGCTGACTGTTGGCCTAACGCTCTGAACGCAATGTTTGTGCTGTATTGTGATCAGTGTAAAAGAGAATATAAATTAGTTATGAAGTAGAAGGTACATCCTTCTTGATTTCAGGGACAGTGGTCTTGATGGTAGTGAGCAGCACCTGGTCATAGCTGTGCTGAATCCAGAGTCGGACAGCATACTCCTTGGTCCTTTTAGCTATCAGTGAGGTGTCTCCAGCGCCCAGAGGAGAATTCGAGCAGAGGAGTCCTTTCCTGCCGCCATCACTAAAGATAAGCAGAGTTGGCCAGCTGAGCTCAACATTATGTCCCCTCATCTAGAAATAACTTTATAAAAATACCATTCAGAGGGGAATTTACTTGTCTTAAAATCAGGAACTGTGAACATCTCCAATACTGATCCCTAAAGACAAACTATTGAAGTCATGATGACAAATACCAACAGAGCTTGAACAAAACAAAACCAGTATTACCTCATTTTACTACTACACAACTGACACACATAGAACATTTGTAATAATATATGTCACTACAATATTCATATTAAATACATTCTGTACATAACTTGTAATTTAAATTGATTGTGATTCCTGATTCCCTTGTAGTTGAATCAGGACACATATTCATTCATGCCAGTAATGAATACATATTGTTATTTGAAAGTTATCAGTGCCTCCTTTAAGATATTCTCATAGAGTGTTATATGTATGTGAGTGTCACAGTGTTGTCAAGAGTAGTGGATTACATTAAATTGTTTATCTGTCTGTTGTTGTGACTTACACTTCTTCATACACATACCCTAGACACATAACGTAGCATCACACTATTCCAGAATAATTCTGACTGAGATAAAGAGATATGTGGTAGCAAGTAAGGTTATCTATAATACACTACTTTTAATAGATATAGATACCTTCATCCTACATGCAGACACGTGAGACACACGCTCATCTCATATACACTAGAAATAGGTGGGCTTGATGACAGAAATTAGCCCCTATTTTTACTTGTTACAGGTTTTATTCGTGTCATCCAACCTGAGGTCGTATGTCCAGTCAATCCAGCTGCCTGGAACTTCGCAGGAGCACAGTGATTGCACATGAGCTAGATCTTTAGTCCCCCCTCAGTCTTGGGTGGGCTAAAGAAACGATCATAAGCGGGTGTTGTGTGCAAGAAATTAAGGACAGAACTGTTTCAAGAGATAAGTACACATTAGCACCATTTCTGTCAGCAATTGTGAGCATTTAAAGGTCAAGGACGAAAAACTGATTAGCGTAGCAAGAGACAAGATTAAGAGCATAGCTGATAAATTTTATATATACTACTCGTCAAAAGTCAAGGGCCACCCTATTATCTTCAATACACTTTTTTATAAGCGCATAGAATGATTAAATGAAGGAAGTTTTTAGTAAAAATGGGTGCAATATCTTCCTCTGACAGTCCTCTATGCACGTTAAGCATAAAAACAACTCACCGACAACCATGGTGATCACGTGCAATTTGGTTTGCTGACCATAAATTCACATTTTTAATCTGTTTTTCCAAACTCCCGTAGAACCAAACAGGTGAAGTAATCGTGCTGATTGACATTCCACGTGCAATGGCGACTTTTCGTGAACAGAGTTCACTCTTAATTTGTTTTACAATCAGCAGACTTAGGGTAGTTTCATCACTTGCAAAAACCATGCCACCGAGAAGAAGTCTTGACACCTGTGATAAAGTCAGTTTGAACCTCCCTCCTCAAATCATGTATAAGATATTATTCTATAGATTCTGCTACTATGGTCTTTTTTTTTAATTGAACAATAATTGAATAGGGCAACGCCATCATTTTTTGTCAGCGATCCGCCCTGGATTTGAAAGTATTGACGATTTGCTAATGATACCCCCCTTCCCTACAGTACAAGCTTTTGGTAGCTCCGTCCTAATTTTTAAAGGTAACGTTAGAATGACTTGGCAAGCGGCCAAGGCATCGTTTAGTTCAAAAGAGTGAAGGAGTATAGGAGTGAAGGAGTAAAAGGAAAAAAAACTACTGTCCAAAATCTATAAATAACTACGCCACTTGTATTGTATCTAAGTCCCCCAGCAACGGAGTATTTGAAACAAATCTTAACCCGCCCGCACTCTCTCACTTTTTTTTCTTCTGACGGAAGCTTGACAGACGCCTATCTCGTGCTTAGAGAGGGAAAAAGGATGGTGGATTGTAAAAAGAAAAAAATCGCGTCTACTTGGAAATTTGAACTCAACTGCATTGTGCAAGAGGCAAAAGTGAAACTAAGAATATTTATTTGTTCATAAAAACGAAAGAGAGTAAATAAAAGATATACTTTGACAATAGAGTACTGTTGTTTAATATAATATCATATAATAACTTATCGGGACTTAGAACCTTTCTTTTCCTGATATGTTAGCACCGTGAAAAGAGCCCATGATAATAAAAAGGGAAAAGTACAAAAGTGTAAACGATGATAAAGAAGAAAATAAAACTTAGATAGAATGATAGATGCAAACCAGCAGTTTAATAATTAGTTTTAATAATTAAAATCGCTCCATAAATAACCCAGATATTGTAGAACTGAGACAGACTAGCAGACAGACGGATAACCCAACCATGGTTCATTTTTGAAAATTGTCCGCTGCAGTCAAATATTATTGACTCGCTTTGATTGGGTACACCAATAGTTAGGAAAGGGGAGATAGAAACTGCAGATTTGTTAGCCACGCGAACCGTATTTTTACATAGTAGTAGAGGGATCAGACAAGCAAACGTATTAATAACCCAAAAGGTGGGGTTTTTCAGAAAAGAGAGTTAATTTCAGATGCGCAGTTTCCATTAGCCAAAGAGATTGATAATAGTGATAGGGTACAAGCCTAGAGCGCCATTTGAAGAATAATTTTACCAAGTGAAAGTTTGACCACAGAAGTGCAGAATTGAAAGCAAGTTTTCTGCAGTCTGTACCAGACGGCGATCTGTATTAGGACAAACGATTGCTAGTCAATCTATTCCTTGTGTGTGAAATATTTCATTGATTTTGCGGTAAGAAATGATTTATTAATATTAATATTAGGAAAAGGCGATCACAGATAGGGCGCCTAACAAAAATCTTAGGTTGTACGACTTAGCCATTTTGGAAACATATGACAGCCTATGGAGCAAATGTATGCCTAAGGCATATTTGGGAAGCAGTCAAAAGAAACATTGTATTTGATTATTGCCATAACATTGAAGTAAATTGTAAGACCAGAAAGCTTCTGGCAGTCTTTTGCAGATCACCGTGTTCCAAAAACTTTTGGACACTACATATGATGTAATTCTAAAAAAAAAAAAAAATTAATAGTCAGAGAGCAACAAAAAGATGATTGTATCCCTAACTGAAGCTATGGATTAGCAATGGTAACTGATCACTAGAAATGTTTGAAGGTGATATTTGTTAAATGTGGAGATATATTTATAAAGTATATTTAGGAAGGAATTATTTCATTGTTGCAGTGTTGAATCGTCTATTATCATGTCAAACATAACTGGAGATGCTGAATACTAGGCATTCTGTCTGGTATATGTGAAGAAACCAGATATCAGATGATCCTAGGAGACCCTCTTGTGTAGAAGAGTGGGCAGAAATTACAGCAAGTTACTTATTTACTCCAGGAGATCCTCTTGTGTAGAAGAGTGGGCTGAAATTACAGCAAGTTACTTATTTACTCCAGGAGACCCTCTTGTGAAGAAGAGTGGGCAGTTTCAACAGGAAGACTTCCATTTTCAACAAGAACAGAAGATAAGCCCCATATTTTTGGGCTTATGACATTTTATTTAATTATTCTCCACACTTATTTTATTAATACATTTCAAGTGAAGTGATGAGGACATCAGTCTCTCCCAACTAGTGATATATTATAATACACCAGTTTGTCAGAAAGGGATACAGTATAGGAAATTGTTTATTAAACACTTAGTAGGGACAAGAAGTCCTGCCTATTTAATTAACTGTATATACATATTGATAGATAAAACTACCTTTATTAATTGTTTGAATTTTACTCCTGTTCCAAAAGAATTTGAGGTTCAGGAGAATAAAATTGTAAAAAAGATTTAATTTCAAAAAAAGTTAACCACTGTTTTACTTGAGTTTCTTATCTTGAGTTACAGTTGTATATGTATGTTATCAACATCACATCATACATTCATTCCCCTAGACACTAGTCAAATAAAATAAATAGGTTCAAAATATATCGCAGAGTGAGATCACCGGGTGGTAGCAGTTAGGTCCCTGAGAATACCTCACCATCAACTATTAGAATCAGGGGCTTACATAGCTTGACCTTACTCTGTAGACAAATAATAACAACAACTAATACTTATAACATCAAAACCCACCACATATATTGGGGTCCTGTCCGGGATATTAAATTAGTGTATCACATAATTCCAGGGTATCCCCAGTGTATTAGAATTGATAACATTGCATAGTGTGGAGAGTTGAATCATTTGTCATAGCCCTTAGTTACTTAGTTAATTAGTAACATTTGTTAGTTGAGATAGCTAGTTAATTAGAAATTTTGTACGAAATGGCAGATTTGGCCAAATATAGGTCGGCTGCTGTACAAACTGCAAAAGAAATGGGCATGGAGGGGCAAGTCATGATTGATTATGTCACCTCAGAATGTGATAAGTTTATTGCTAGGGAAGAAAAGAGGTTAACAGAAGAGAGGAGAATTTAATTAGAAGATGCTAGGGAAGCTAGAAAATTAGAGGCTGATAGGGAGGCTGAGCTCAAAAGGTTACAATAGGAGGAAAAGAAACTGGAGGCTGAGGCTAAGAAATTAGAGGCATAGAAAGAAAAAGAAGAAAGGAGATTAGAGGCAGAGAAAGAAGAAAGGAGAGTTTTTTTTTTCCACTACGCTAGCGCGGCAAAGGAGATTAAAAGCAGAGAAAGAAGAGAAGAGATTACAAAGGGAACATGAGCTACGACTAAGGGAGTTAGAACTTCAAGGCCATGCTCCGGAAAATGGTAACAGCCATCGACCTCTGACTCTACTGCCAGTCAGGTAGCCTCCAACTCAGCCATGGGGTTTCATCTGGACCCCTTTGTAAAAAAAGAGGATGGCATAGAGTCATTCCTCTCTAGATTTGAAAGATTAGCTACAAATTATGAGCTAGAAAAAGTGAAATGGAGTTTAAAGTTATCCCAGGGGCTTAGAGGAACCTTTTATGAGGTATTTTCAAAGCTGAGCCAAGACGAACAGGAAGACTATGATATGGTAAAACAGGCTCTGCTAGTTAGATATGAAAAGAATGGTGAGTTTTATAGAAAGAGGTTTAGGAATGCAAAGCTCCTGTCTGGGGAGACACCACCAATTCTCTGCCAGGTTGGAAACCTACCTGGAGAAATGGACTGCTCTGGGGAAAACCCAAGATCTTAAAGAGATGATAATGATCGAGCAATTACGAGAGTCCATGGCTCCAGACCTCAGGAAATTCCTCAAGGAACAAGGTGCAGAGAGGTTGGGGGAGGTATTAAATGTCACTGAGAGGTATCAGGTAGCCCAGGCAGAAGTAGCTGGAGCAAAAAGAAAACAGTTAGAAAATAATAAAGCCCCTCACAACCAAAACAAATATGATAATAGAGATAAGGGTAATAGAGGTAAAGCAAATTATGATAGGCCAAGAAGTTATTTCAGAGATAGAAACCCGCAATACAATGATAAGAAACCTTACAGACCGGATGGAAGATGGTGTACATTTTGTAAGAGGGACAATCATAACACCAGGGACTGTAAGAAGAAACCTCCTCATTTCGCTGCATGCATGAAAACAGAAAACCATGGGAGACAGGACAAACCTACTAACACAGCAGGAACCTTATCATCCCCTGTTTGTGAAGATGTAGTATGCAATGGGTCCACCATAAGGTGCCTTTATGATACAGGATTGGATTTTGACTCAGTCGTGAGTTATCACTTAGTTCACCCAGATCAATATACCACAGACACAGTGGAGATCCAAGGGGCGACAAAGGAGGTAGCAACCATGACACTTCCCATTGCCAGAATAAGAGTTAAAAACTCGCTATGTGGAAGGAGTGATTAGAGCAGCAGGGATAAACGAACCAATCTACCCTCTAATACTGGGGAGTAAATATGTGTTCTTGGGAAATCCCAAAAGACCAGTGATCATGGCCGCAGTACAGACCAGGTCACAGGCAAAGAAGGAGGAGGACAACCCAATACATACTCATCTAGAGGAGATGAGGAAAGCACAGGTTAAGGACAAGTCATTGAAGCCGTGTTTTAAGAAACTCCCAAAGTGCCATACCCCTCCTAATAAAGGAGAATTTTATATGAAGAATAAACTAATGTATAGGAAGGCCGGAAATGGTTCAAATGGTCACGGACAACTGGTGCTTCCCACTTCATGTAGGGAAAAGTTGGATCAGACGGTGGACATGAGAAAATAGGTACAACCTGTCAAAGAGTTTCTCAAAACGTCTATTGGCCAGGCGTAGCTGCAGATGTTGCAGAATTTGTGGAGGCCTGTGACCAATGCAACAAGGGAAAACCCACACGATGGGAAAATAATCAGGACCTACAAAAACACTACGGTGAAAACAGGCCTGAAAATAAAAAGAAAATTAAATATGTTAAGGTAGACATGGTGGATAGGAAAACACTTTTTCACACACAGTCTTCACAAAAACCAAGTAGAATGGCCACTATGCGTATTGAACAAAAAGTGACCGCAACCCAGTCCCACCCAACAATCCCTTGGTCGGAATTTCTGGAACTGGACAAAAATAGAAGAGAGGGAAGTCCCCTCACTTTGAAACTGAAACTGCGGGGAAACCCCAGGAAAAGAATTGGTAGTGGACGGTTCGTGTGTGATTACAAACAAAAGGGAGGAAGATCACCACCACCATACTTCCAGTTACATGATAATTACCGGTGCCCTGAAAAATTGGTCTACCGAATAGCCAACCAAAATTAACAAGACCAATCAAAGGTCCATTGGAAGCCTTATCGAGGACATGGACAGATGAGAAGGCAGAAGAAACTGTAACCTCATCATATCAGTATGTGAACGAGCTGACCACACGTTTGAAAACTGGCTGGAAACTTGCAAATGATAACCTAAGACAAGCCATGAAGAAACATGCTGCATATTACAATAAGAAAGCGAAGGATAGGGAGCTTGCTGTGGGGGAGAAGGTGCTTCTTCTACTACCCGGAAGCAGCAACAAACTTCAAATTGGATGGCAAGGTCCGTACACTGTTCTAGAAAAGGTATCTAGAACTAATTACAAGATAGACAAGAAAGGGAATGAAAAAGTCTATCATGTGAACCTTTTAAAGAAGTATCTTGACAGAAGCACTCAGGAAGAAACACATTTAATGACCTTGGCCATAGCCACAGAAATGAAGAATGAACCTCTCACCTCTGTTGAATACCCACTGAAACCCTGTGAGACTCCGGCACAGGTAAAGATCAGTAAACATTTGACGAAAAGTCAGAGGGAGACGATTCAAAAGGTTCTGGAGAATCATACAGACGTGTTAACGGATAAACCGGGGCACACAAACTTGTTGGAATATGACATGAAACTACTAGACCCAACACCCATCTGTATGAGAGCCTATTCTATTTCATTCGCAAAAGAAAAAGCTTTAAAAGAGGAGATTGAGTACCTGTTACAAGAAGGGATTATTTCTCACAGTAAATCTCCGTATAGCTCCAGTGTGGTATTGTTGAGGAAACCTTCTGGGGAACATAGACTGTGTATAGATTACAGGAAACTGAATGCTGTCACAGAAAGTCAGGTGGATCCATTACCTGATACTAACCAACTGTTTGCCAGGCTGAACAAGGCAAAATATTTTTCCAAGGTAGATCTCAGCAAGGGATATTACCAAATTCCAGTGAAGCCTGAGATCCGACTTTATCTGGCGTTTAGCACATCGGAAGGGCACTATGAGTTTAACATGTTACCGTTTGGGTTGAAGAATGCCCCGAGTGTGTTTTCCAGAATGATGCGAAAATTGTTGGATCCCCTGAAAAACCCATGTATAACAAATTTCATGGATGATATCCTCATCGCTACGGAAACATTTGAAGAACACGTTAACTCTTTGAATATGCTATTTGATAGACTCAGAGAGGCAAATTTGACTGCTAGACCAACAAAATGTTGTATTGGATGCAAGGAATTGGAATTCTTGGGACATACGGTACATCAGGGTAGCATGACCCCTGACCCCAAGAACCTGGAGAAATTACAGAGAGCACCCAGACCACAGACTAAGAAGGATGTGCGATCCTTTGTTTCACTCTGTGGGTTTTATCAAAAGTACATTAAAAACTTTAACTCTGTGTGTGCGCCTCTGACGGATTTAACTCGCAAAGGAAAACCGGATAAAATTGAATGGTCGGCAGAATGTGAATTGGCCTATAATGAGTTAAAGGAAAAACTCACAAGCAAGCCTATATTGAAATTACCTGATTTGAGTCAGGAATTCGTGGTAAGAACGGACGCTAGTAATGTGGGCCTGGGGGCCAACTTGTTACAAATGTCCTCTTCACCAACTGGGGAATTGAACCCAGTTGCTTATGCCAGTCGCAAATTAAACCGAGCGGAACAAAATTACTCAACAATTGAAAAAGAATGTTTGGCTTTAGTCTGGGCGATCAAAAAGTTCCAGATCTATTTATATTGTAGAACATTCGTGGTACAATCGGATCATCAGCCATTAATATTCTTGGCACAGGCAAAACATGGAAATGCCCGTTTATTAAGGTGGTCTCTTCTCATTCAACCATATTCGTTTACCATTGAATACATTCCTGGATCGCAAAATGTTGGGGCAGATTTTTTTAGCAGACACCCCCCGGCAGACACCCAGAATACTCATAAAGCCTAGTTGAGTTAATTGGATCGGGATTGTTCAAACAGATTATAATCTGCATTCGGATGCAGACTTTTAAGAGGGGAGGTGTGTGATAAAGTCAGTTTGAACCTCCCTCCTCAAATCATGTATAAGATATTATTCTATAGATTCTGCTACTATGGTCTTTCTTTTAATTGAACAATAATTGAATAGGGCAACGCCATCATTTTTTGTCAGCGATCCGCCCTGGATTTGAAAGTATTGACGATTTGCTAATGATACCCCCCTTCCCTACAGTACAAGCTTTTGGTAGCTCCGTCCTAATTTTTAAAGGTAACGTTAGAATGACTTGGCAAGCGGCCAAGGCATCGTTTAGTTCAAAAGAGTGAAGGAGTATAGGAGTGAAGGAGTAAAAGGAAAAAAAAACTACTGTCCAAAATCTATAAATAACTACGCCACTTGTATTGTATCTAAGTCCCCCAGCAACGGAGTATTTGAAACAAATCTTAACCCGCCCGCACCCTCTCACTTTTTTTTCTTCTGACGGAAGCTTGACAGACGCCTATCTCGTGCTTAGAGAGGGGAAGACGATGGTGGATTGTAAAAAGAAAAAAATCGCGTCTACTTGGAAATTTGAACTCAACTGCATTGTGCAAGAGGCAAAAGTGAAACTAAGAATATTTATTTGTTCATTAAAACGAAAGAGAGTAAATAAAAGATATACTTTGAAAATAGAGTACTGTTGTTTAATATAATATCATATAATAACTTATCGGGACTTAGAACCTTTCTTTCCCTGATATGTTAGCACCGTGAAAAGATCCCATGATAATAAAAAGGGAAAAGTACAAAAGTGTAAAAGAAGAAAATAAAACTTAGATAGAATGATAGATGCAAACCAGCAGTTTAATAATTAGTTTTAATAATTAAAAATCGCTCCATAAATAACCCAGATATTGTAGAATTGAGACAGACTAGCAGACAGACGGATAACCCAACCATGGTTCAGTTTTGAAAATTGTCCGCTGCAGTCAAATATTATTGACTCGCTTTGATTGGGTACACCAATAGTTAGAAAAGGGGAGATAGAAACTGCAGATTTGTTAGCCACGCGAACCGTATTTTTACATAGTAATAGAAGGATCAGACAAGCAAACGTATTGATAACCCAAAAGGTGGGGTTTTTCAGAAAAGAGAGTTAATTTCGGATGCGCAGTTTCCATTGGCCAAAGAGATTGATAATAGTGATAGGGTACAAGCCTAGAGCGCCATTTGAAGAATAATTTTACCAAGTGAAAGTTTGACCACAGAAGTGCAGAATTGAAAGCAAGTTTTCTGCAGTCTGTACCAGACGGCGATCTGTATTAGGACAAACGATTGCTAGTCAATCTATTCCGTGTGTGTGAAATATTTCATTGATTTTGCGGTAAGAAATGATTTATTAATATTAATATTAGGAAAAGGCGATCACAGATAGGGCGCCTAACAAAAATCTTAGGTTGTACGACTTAGCCATTTTGGAAACATATGAGAGCCTATGGAGCAAATGTATGCCTAAGGCATATTTGGGAAGCAGTCAAAAGAAACATTGTATTTGATTATTGCCATAACATTGAAGTAAATTGTAAGACCAGAAAGCTTCTGGCAGTCTTTTGCAGATCACCGTGTTCCAAAAACTTTTGGACACTACATATGATGTCATTCTAAAAAAAATAAAAAATAAATTAATAGTCAGAGAGCAACAAAAAGATGATTGTATCCCTAACTGAAGCTATGGATTAGCAATGGTAACTGATCACTAGAAATGTTTGAAGGTGATATTTGTTAAAGTGGAGATACATTTATAAAGTATATTTAGGAAGGAATTATTTCATTGTTGCAGGGTGGAATCGTCTATTATCACGTCAAACATAACTGGAGATGCTGAATACTAGGCATTCTGTCTGGTATATGTGAAGAAACCAGATATCAGATGATCCTAGGAGACCCTTTTGTGTAGAAGAGTGGGTAGAAATTACAGCAAGTTACTTATTTACTCCAGGAGACCCTCTTGTGTAGAAGAGTGGGCAGAAATTACAGCAAGTTACTTATTTACTCCAGGAGACCGTCTTGTGAAGAAGAGTGGGCAGTTTCAACAGGAAGACTTCCATTTTCAACAAGAACAGAAGATAAGCCCCATATTTTTGGGCTTATGACATTTTATTTAATTATTCTCCACACTTATTTTATTAATACATTTCAAGTGAAGTGATGAGGACATCAGTCTCTCCCAACTAGTGATATATTATAATACACCAGTTTGTCAGAAAGGGATACAGTATAGGAAATTGTTTATTAAACACTTAGTAGGGACAAGAAGTCCTGCCTATTTAATTAACTGTATATACATATTGATAGATAAAACTACCTTTATTAATTGTTTGAATTTTACTCCTGTTCCAAAAGAATTTGAGATTCAGGAGAATAAAATTGTAAAAAAGATTTAATTTCAAAAAAAGTTAACCACTGTTTTACTTGAGTTTCTTATCTTGAGTTACAGTTGTATATGTATGTTATCAACATCACATCATACATTCATTCCCCTAGACACTAGTCAAATAAAATAAATAGGTTCAAAATATATCGCAGAGTGAGATCACCGGGTGGTAGCAGTTAGGTCCCTGAGAATACCTCACCATCAACTATTAGAATCAGGGCCTTACATAGCTTGACCTCACTCTGTTGACAAATAATAACAATAACTAATACTTATAACATCAAAACCCACCACAACACCTTACAAAGAATGAGGGCTACAGCGTGGGTTGAAAGTGGTTTATCTGTCCTGAGGTTGCTAGACGGCTTGCAGTGTCACACTCTACTATCCAAAGAATTTTGGAGAGATTTCAGGCCACAGGAAGTGTGGAGGATCGCCACCAGCCAGGTCGCCCTATATGCACCAATAGACATGATGACCGGTACCTCTTGTTGTCAGCCCTGCGCCATCGTACAGTGACTTGTTCCACTCTAAGATGTCAGCTGAGACAAACTGTAAACGTTAATGTCAGTCAAAGCACCATTCGCAGACGTTTACATGAATTTGGACTGGCTGTTCGACGTCCTGCAGTCAGAATCCCTCTTACTCCTGCTCATCGCAGAGCCCGTGTTGCTTGGTGTCGCGAGCACATCCGATGGACAAGGCAACAATGGAGTCAAGTTCTCTTCACTGATGAATCTCGCTTCACTGTGTCATTCAATGATGGCAGGATTCAAGTTTGGAGACGACCAGGAGAGCGATTTACTGATGACACAATTCGAGAGGTGGATCATTATGGTAGGGGTTCTGTCATGGTCTGGGGAGGCTTCTACAGACACGGCAGGACCCCACTCTACATCATCCAAGGCAACTTGACCGGCCCAAGATACCAGAACGAAATCTTGAGACCAATTGTTCAGCCTGCTCTGGAGGCCATAGGTGGTAATGCCATCCTCCAAGATGATAACGCTCGACCCCATCGAGCTCGTGTGGTGAATGAGTTTATTCAGCAACATGGGATCATCAGGATGGCGTGGCTAGCTCATTCACCTGACCTTTCTGCGATTGAGCACCTCTGGGATTTCCTTGGTCGAAGATTGTCAACAAATCACCCCCTGCCAATGGATGTTGCACAGCTGACTGCATTTCTGCTTCAGGAATGGCAAGCTGTTCCTCAAGATACTCTTCGGACCCTTGTGGACTCGATGCGTCTAAGCTGTCTTGAATGCCTTGCTGCAAACGGTGGTCATACCCGATTTTGAAATGTCTATTTGTCCAATATCTATTGTGTGACTTTTGAAAAGGTGGGTGACAGTTCACAGCTTCATTGCGTTTGAATGCGTGTTTCCCTTTCTTTGCGTGACATGTCAATTTGGTATTCAATAAATGCCGTTTTGACTGATACCAATTACGTTTATATCAGATTTGTTTTATGGTTTCAACCAAGGTTTTTCTAAGTGGCCCTTGACTTTTAACGAGTAGTATATGTAATTAACAGCACAGCTGATACATTTACTATAATTGAGTAACAGCACAATTTGTAAACTTACAAATCCATTACATTCCATCTTCCAACATCCATCCTTCAGCACAAGAGTAGATAGTGTATATACTAAATAAATAATAAGGAAATTGTATTTGAACGACTTGTCAGTTTTATAATTGTTAAGTAAAATCTGTTTCCTTGTTTTTTAATATCATAGTTAGTTACACAGCGGGGGTGGCAATTTATGACTGTCTCCTCTCTACTAATTTTTCGAGATCAGATCATTCACAGCCGTAACTAATTTGTGATACCAGTAGTTCTTTCAGACACTGGAACTTCACTATTTTCTGCAGAAATTCTACTTCTGTATTGTCAGTACTATACTGATCCTAGAGCCAATAAAAATCTCAAGCTACAGCCAGCAAAAATATCAAATAAAAATTATTTTTTTTTAAATCACCACTAAACATCACGTATAATTCCGCGGTCACCAACAGACATTATATCAAACTAAGAAATATTACATCAAAATAAAATGAGCACAAAGCATCACTTCAGCTACAGCGATCACAACTTGCATCACCTAATTACCACAATCATTAAGCATTACATCAACTACCCAAATCACCTACCGTCATCTAAGTTATTGTAATCACAAACTCTCATAACCCTGGTGCCTTTGTTAACCAAATATAATCACCTCACTTGCGACAATCATCAACTATCATTATCTCAGCACAATTACCAAACATAATCATCTCAGTTACCATGACTATCAACCATCGTCACATCAGCTAGCATGACCACCAACCATCATTACCTCACTTACCGCAGTCACCGACCATAATTATCTCAATCACCACAATTATCAGCCATCATTAGCAACATACTGTCATTTCCGTGACCCCAAGCAAGGCCGTTTGACTTCAAAGAAACCAAATGACAATAAAGTCATGACACTCTACAGATTCTCAGCCTCAAGACCAACATATTTATTCTTCACTTATGTGCTCGCAAAAAAAAACTTACTTACTTAGCCGTTTCTCTGCTTCCCTGGGTTTAGAGGTTTGCCAGAGAGAGAGAGAGAGAGAGAGAGAGAGAGAGAGTGCCATCATACTGTCTTATCGGTGGTCTTCCTTCTGGTCTGGTTCCAATTTAGTCCTCGGTCCTTCAGATATTGTCTAATGGTGTCTTCCCAGCGAATTCTGGGTCGTCCTGGAGATAAGGATCCCTGGCTCTTGGTTTTCCATATCTGTCATGGTAGCCGATCATCTCCCACTCTGCAGACATGGCCAAACCATCGTAATTTGGGATTGTTCCACTCGGGTCTGCAGTGGCTGGGTTTTGAGGCCATGATGTATCGTCTGGTTGCGGAGCATGTCTCTTCTTGTTCCTTCAGCCACCTTCCTCGGAAATCTCATATATGAGGTTTGGAGCTGGCTTTTGTGGATTGTAGTCATTTGAAAAAATAAAGGAACCCATGCAATGCCTTTACGTTATTGGAGCCGCTTGTGGAATTGTTGGACAGCGTGATTATTGTGAATCCGACTTCCCAACCCCCTTAATTCACACTTTAAAAACTAATAATGAAGAGAATCCGAGGCATGTGATTTGTGAATAAAGAAAGAAAGAAAGAAATACTCGTAGGCATTCGTAAGGCAGACCCCGGGTGCTACATTCGTTGTATATCCTTTCATGATTCACTCTCGCATCGAAGGGATGGCGGCATTTGAATGGTCCAAGGTTCGATTTTCCGGTGAGCCTATCTATTATATATAATAAGAGAAACGTATTTTCCGTCTGTCTGTCCGCACGAAATTGTTTGACCACTTCTAGGCTGAAATTTGGCATGCTGATAGGTCTTAAGATGTGATGCCCTAGAAAAATCCGAAAAACAAAAAAATTCAATACGACTGCTTCGTAATTAGGCCAGAAACATTTGGCGCCAACGGAAATTACCGGTACGTATTTTATATTTTTTTCTTCTTCAGTTTAAAGGGAAATTAGCAGCTTATTATAGAGCTAACAGACATGTAAAATCTAACTTTTTTAAAAATTTTTACAATGCACGTTTAATAATTAAGTAAACATCTTAGAATGTAAAAGTTTAATAGAATATTTAAGATTTTACATGGGACCCCAAGATGCAGCAATAGTGAATGCAGTCAGCGACCCATAGCTGTACTGCTTGCATCAGGACCAGCGAACCAGAGCTGGTCAAGACCGCACTCCACCTCCACGTGGTGGTCCTGGAAACAGTCTGCAGCAGTGCAGTCTGGCTGAGCGAGTGCGGATCGCAATGGGAAGGCAAACCCGGTCCCTTAAAAATGCCGTGCTGAAGTCGGATGTGTCGACCGAAAGGTGCAAATATCACAGCTTAGGCGTAAACAGACACAACGCAACCACCGTCCTTTTCAGGGCGAACGAAGAAGAAGAAGAAGATTTTACACGATTGATATTGAAGTATAATTATAAAGTAATTCATTTTAGAAAGAGATTCACATTCTGTCTAATAATTACAACTGTCCTTTGCAGTATAGATCTGGATCAAACACATAAGATATAGGTTTTTATGGTTTCTTGTGCGTTTATTCACCGGTTAAATCAAATTCTGGAAATTTATTACCAAAACTGAGAACCGTACTTTTTCTTGACTGAAAAATGTTGATTTCACATTGTGATTTGGGAGGCAAGTTAAAAAAAAAAAAGCGTTTCTCTTGCATTCATAGTTGACACGCTTACGACAGACCCGCCCTCACCCCCCCCCCCCCCCGTATTTAAAAAAAAAAGTTTATAAACCAATAGAACGGAATTGAATCAGTTCTACAAGTTAACGGTACAAAGGAAACAAGGGAAATCGCTGCCGTTGCCTTCTCTAACTCAAGATCAGAGTCAGGCACCCTTTTACAGCTGGTTTGACTGATACGTGACACATGTTCCCTTCCTCGCTGCCGTTGCCTTCTCTAACTCAGGATCAGAGTCAGGTACCCATTTACAGCTGGTTATGGAGTGTTAGAGACTTCACCATACTAGGTCCAGCATCGAGAGGTGGGGAGACCAGTTTCCTTCCTCGCTGTCTTTTCCTTCCCTAACTCAAAGTTAAGTACCCATTTATAGCTAGGTAGACCCCATCTCTCGATGCTGGACCTAGTATGGTGAAGTCTCTAACACTCCATAACCAGCTGTAAATGGGTACCTGACTCTGATCCTGAGTTAGAGAAGGCAACGGCAGCGAGGAAGGGAACAGGTGTCACGCATCAGTCTAACCAGCTGTAAAAGGGTACCTGCCTCTGATCTTGAGTTAGAGAAGGCAACGGCAGCGAGGAAGGGAACAGGCCACCCCACCTCATAAAGCTGGGACCCAGTACATCGAAGTCTATAACACTTCACTCCCCTACGGCAGAATGTGCTACGTGACTACAACCTTACGAACGGCAGGCGTGTTTTAAAAAAAAATTCTAAGCAACGGGGGAGGGGGGAGAGGACATTGACACTTTTTCAGTCAAGAAAGAGTACGGTGATCGGTTTGGGTAATAAATATCCACAATTTGATTTAACCGGTGAATTAACGCACAAGTACCGTTTTTATTATTGTATACAGGGCATGTACACGTTTAAAATGCAACGAGTTCGATGTTTGCAGCACGGTAAACGAGACATCAGAAATTGCAGATAATATTAAGTATATCAGTGAAAAGAGGACTGCAAATAAGAAGTTTATAACACTTGAAATGTAAGAAATGATGGATGCAATCCCGAAAACTAAGCAAGAATGCGACAGGCTAAATAAGAAAATAATAAGCACATGTAAAACGGCAACAGAAGCATGGCTAAACCACAAGTGCAAAGACTAGAAATGTAGCACAGAAAAGACACAACAACAATTAGTGATGAACAATGCTTTTTGTAGAAGGTAAAGGTACCAACAACGGCAAATATATAATAAGAAAATTAATAGAGAGGACAACAGAAGTAAAAACAGACATATATTTTGAATTTTATAGACTACACTAATTCATTTGACAAAGAGAATCACGAGTAAATTATCAAAATGTTAAAAAGTATAAAGATCTAAGGTAAGAGCCTGAGAATAATAAAAAAACATGTGTTGGCAACAAAAAGCAGCTGTAAGAATTGGCAGCCAAATATGACAATTTCAGCAGGTTAAAAAAAGTGTTACAAAGGGATGTGTGTTGTCACCAGATCTATTCAATTACCACAGTAAAAAAAAAAAAAAAATTAAATCCATAGAGGACATGCCAGAAACATCAGTGGGTGGACATAATATAAATAACTTGAGGTACGCTGATGAGACTCATAATGGCAAATAGTGAAAATTAGTTGTAGGTAATGACAGAAAGTTAAAATAAAGTCCTTAACCTTAATAGCAAAAAAGACAGAAGCTATGGTCATCTCGAAGAAAACGACTTCTTCGGAATGCTTTTTAAAAGTAAATGGAACAATTTTAAAACAGGTCCATAGATTCAAATACCTGAGCACATTAATCAAATTGGATGGATGTTGCATCTCAGAATTGATGTGTAGAATATATTAAGTAAAAGCAGTATTCTATTTAAAATGAAAAGCATTTTATGCAACAACTCTTTGTCCGGTGGAAGTAAGAAAGAGAGCTCTTCAGAGTTATATAGGACCAATCCTGACATACGACAGTGAGTTTTGGACAGTTAGTAAACAAGTAGGAAAGGCACCATATGCAACAAAGATGTGGTTTTACAGAAGAATGTTAAAAATAACATGGGCAGCTTAAATGGAGATGTCTTGAAAACATCTTTTTTCTTTGATGGCATCCATTGTGCAAAGGAATTTTATTCCTCAGGTTAGAAACAAGCCAATCCACTTTCTTTTGGGCATGTTATGAGAAGGAAGCTAGAGTATATCCTGATAGTATGAAAGATAGAAGGAAAAAGAGACAGGGGACGACAAAGAGAGAAGATTGTGGACAGTTTGAAATCATGGAATGGAAAGAAGTCAACAACAGATTTGATCAATAGCACTGTATAAAGTAAATTCTTTTATTTAAAGGTATGTCACACAGTTGAAATAAATACCGGATTAATATTTAAATAATTTCTGCTTTGGTTACTTTTTTCTTTTATTTAATTTTATGTTTCAAAATAAAAATAAGAAGTAATTTACAGATTCCCCGTGCAAAGAATGGGTAAGGCCTCTCATATTCCAATTCTGTTGTCTGTTGTCCCCCTTCTTTCTGTCTTACAGGTGTCTGCTATTTACCTTTATTTATTTATTCAATTAAAAAACTATGGTTCTTTCTGTATTCCCGTTTAAGGGTGGCCCAGTGTCGAAGTACAGCCATGTGACAATGTCCGCACCATAACACTAGAAGTAGCGGACACATGCAGATGTCAACGACACTCATTCTCACTACATTTCAAGCTAAGTACCCACTACTGGCTCAGCTTACCGACAATTTCTTTTACAAAACCACCATTCCTGAATATCTTCATGTCACGAATTTGACTCCCCTGCTTTGCAGTAGTGGTCCAACAGTGGCCAACACTCAAGAGTATCTATAGCACGTTTCACTAGCTTTGCCCTCAAACAAATGTAATTATCTGATTAACCGTCGAACGTATTAATGCCATTTTTTGCATACGATGTTATATTTGGTTAGACCCAAGAAATATATACTTTACATCTGTGCATCTTGTCCAGTTCCCATAAACGAATGAAATCCTTTGATCTTTGTCGGCATACTAATTATTGTGTATCGAGAAAAGAAATTTTACCACTTCAGTCACAGATTCTGTGAATTGATTAGGCATAGGCGTGTCTACTATTACAATAATGTGGCCATCACGTTTGCATATGAATACCTGTTGAAGATGATTTCTTAAATGATCTGCATGCGAGATACTCGTGACATTGTTTGTCATTGACATTTAGTGCACTACGAAACTGGACCTTCATTGATCTAATTATTTCAATAGGTATCACCACTTTGCGGTTCATAAATATCATAATGGAACGTTGCTCCTCTAATGTGCTTGTAAATAAAGGTAAGGTCATCTTTAAAGAAATTAAACTTCATCCGAATCATAATCAGATGTCTCTGAGAAAATGATAATCAATCTCGGCTGAATGAAGGACAAACCATCATTCTTCCAATATTCCTCTTCCTCTTGTAACACATGGTTCTCACATTTCTTCCAATAATCCCTGGCTATATTGGAGATGGCGGCTTTTGTAAGTATTTCAACATCTTTTAATTTGAACGTTCTATTTTCTGTTGCTACCTGTTCCTTAATTTTAGCCCATACTACGAGTTCTATTGGGTTTAAGTGAGAATGGTAAGGAGGCAATCTTAAATATCTGTGACCATGTTCATAGATTGCCTTGTCTATGTGAAATATCTTTGTATGCTGTGTCTTTTTTACAATTCCAAGTAATTCAGGCTTCATGGACATTTCGTTGAATGGAATGTTGTTTTTGGTCAGCCAAATCTTTATTACATCATTAGTACTTGATGAATTAGGAACTTTATCTTCTGGTGCCACAACGTTGTGATATGAAGCATTGTCCATTATCAAACACGACGGTCTATCCAATGAAGGAAGTACATGATTCACAATCCAATCTTGAAATATCTTGCCATTCATCTCTGTATGATAATCCCTATTATCTGTGGATTTTGAAACAAATATGAGTACAGTATTATTTAGAAGCCCATGATGGCTGCTTCCTGCATGTGCAATTATTAGGCGCTGTCCTTTGCTGCTTGGTACTAGTCTCTTAGTTGTCCCATCAGATGATTGCCATTCTCGTTCATTACTGTGGTGCGCATTGATCCAAGTTTCATCTAAATACACAAAATCATAACAATCTCTTATCATTTCTCTGACCTAGCGTAAATATTTGCTTCTCATTGCAACTATATGAGGCTTCTCACAAATAAGGTTTCTACCACTAACATATTTTCTAAAACTCCTAATAGTCCTCCATAGCGTAGATTTGGAAATATCAATGTCATTATTCTTTCTTAACCAAATTTTCAATTTCCTTAAAGTCACTGCCTCATTATTGTGAAACATATTGCACATTTCTCTGCGGATCAATTCTCTGTCAAAACTATCCACCACTCTTGGCCTAATTTTCGTGTGTAAAACACTGGAATTAGAAATTTCAGATGCCGCTATCCAGCGGTGCAATGATCGTTTGCTTATCCCCAAGGCATGAATAGTCCTCTTTTGTGGGTTTGAAATAGAATGATATAGTTTTCCTCGAGTAGCTTCATTGCAGAAATACTTAAAAATCCTATTTGTGATTTGCTGTAATGTCATAAAATGTACTCGCAGACTAATTTTTCCTACTTAACCACACAATACTTTTTGTAGTCACACCCCTGATTGACAATGTGTGAGTAACACCGGATATAAACTGTTTTATGTTCAAGAAGTGCAATTTCACGCAATTTCACGCTAAAATCATGCCAATTGTTTGATAAACCAATCATGTGCAAATGAGGTCGTATAATATACTGTAGACATTTCAATATGTGTGTGTGTGATGTGTGTTGGCAAGTATAATTTTGATATTATATCGCAAAGAAACGAAAAATGAAACCAATGGCTGCATTTTAATGAAAAATTTAATTCATAGGGTTTATACCATTTCAAATTCACACACAAAATTTCACTTAAATGCGTTATATATTCGCTGAGATATAGCATTTTGAAGTTGGGCAAAGCTAGTGAAACGTGCTATAATATGGGTCATCAAAGGTGTCTCCCTTCGCACAAGATTACTCTTGACAGAGTTGTAGATAGAAGAATAATGATGCTTCTATCTCAAGTGAGTCTACATAAGATATTTCAGAAGTCAAGAACAATGCTGCGTTGGGCAGGGCAATTGTTAACTTATATCTGATCCACCGCCTTTTATGAAAAATTAAGCAATTATTAATCAAGCCCCCACCCTGATTTACTCAGTGGAATTCTTCTAATTATGGTATCACTCTGTTTAGAGTGTATTTAGTAAACTGACTGAGACAAACATGCAGTACATTCAAAATGATTAAATCGACGTTAAATTTATATATTTACAAATAACAGATTTAATAATCACATAGGTTTTAACAAGGTTTTAAATAAATGAATAATTATTTATCAGAAAATTATCATCACTGTGGTGATGTAATGGAAGTTTGTAAAGGAGGTCACTGTTACAAATAAGAATTTCACCATGTTATCTGTGTACGCAATTTTTTTCTAATGCAAGGTATATAACTCTTGGAATTGGAGTTACGTTTTACTTTAGGTGATTACCTGTTCTTATGCCCTTCGGTTGCCGATATTATTGCGGGTTGACCGATGTTAGGTCATGTCCATTTATGGAGCGCTCAGGCCCACTTTTCTTGTAAACGTTTGTCAAACTGCGTCGATGGTTATTTCCTATCCTTATAAGGCTCGATTTTAAGTGTCGTTCTTAGAATGTGCCCATAGCTTCGACGTTGTGTGAATGGTATTCAGATCGAACGGTTCTGCGCATGTCTGTTGTTTGGTTGTGTTTTTGTACCAGCTTCCGCCCGGGAGTGCCACAGATTTTGTCGAGTGAGACAGACGGGTTTTTCAGCGTCTGTCATGATCATATTGTTTGGGAAATGGAAGTCCTCTATAGTGTTCATTTCAGATGATATTTCCCTTTTGTGATTCAAAGCGCCTGGAGGCGAGTGAGTTGTGTATTGATTCTTGAAGAGAAGGTAATTGCTCTACATTTGATTATCATTGTCGCTAACTTTTATGATTGACATTTTGTGCCTAGTTGTCAACTTTCCCGGGGCGGGAAAGAGTCGACGTTATGAGAAGGTTTCAACTCACGAATCACTATGTTGTTATGCATCGGGTTGATGCATGTCCTAAAGGCTATCTGCTTGTTGGACTTTACTGCTGTGGCGGTTCCACGTCAGTTTTGGTTTGATACCGTTGTTATTAAAAGAAATCAGAGGACATTATTTGATACTCCAGAAGTCATGCCTATCTTGCTGGAGGTCAGGGAAGGAGAAGGAATTTAATCTCCTACATTTATACATTTATAAAGATATCGACTGTTATGGAAAAGGATGATGGTTTCCACACCTGAATACATTTACAGTCGTTTATGATGCATTGAAGCCCATGATTTGATTCACCATTAGTATGCTGTCTGCTGTCGAATGTTGTGCTGACTATGTCGATATAATGAAGACTGTTCTACATGTTAATGTCTACACATCTTGTCATTGTGGCGTCCCAATAAATGATGGAAACGTCACTAGCAGTTACAACATTCATTGACTTTCTACGTCGTGAGTTTATGTGACGTCCTGTGAAGAGACTCTACTTTTCACCACTTATCAGTCACTTGGCGGCTTTTATGTGTTACTTAGTTGTCAGTGACGGTTCTGCTCCTTCTGATGGTTTGGTTTTTGGTAGACTGGAATGTTGATCACGCTCGTCACTGGTCAAGGTTTTAGTGCGCAGCACGTTCCCAGAAGTGTCAGGGAGTGTCTACAAAGTTGGTCCCTCGTCTTTAAGCCCCGTCTGATGATGGTATCTAGCTTCGATTTCAGGCCAATTGTACCCTTCTTGTTCCAGAGATAGTACCCTCAACTGGTACCACCAACTAATATGGTAAAAGAATAGAAACAAATACCATCTGAGTATTGAGTTTCCCGACACATGCTTATGTGTCCCCATCTTCCTATTCCACCATCCCATCTACCTCATATTTTACACTCGATGAGAAGTAAGCTTAATCTCTCGAGAGAAAACTTTCTTTACATTTAAATTGAATAGTTTAATAGTATAGATAAAATCTGTTTACATTTACATTTACAATGGTTGAAAAATGTTCACAATATAGATAAAACATGTTTTGATTTACATCTGCACTGGTTGAAAAGCTTGAAAACTTTCATTAATTTTAAGGTGAATATGTTTACATAGATATTTACACTGGTTTGAAAATGTAAATATTATAATTAGAATGTACATCATTTCTTTCATCATTTCCTCCCTGCTCCATATGGAACTTGGGACTACCTCTGCTTTTTGGTTCTTTATAAGTAACTCTCAATAAAGCAGTTACTAGCCCTGGCAGTGGTGGTTCATGAAATCATAATTCTATATGCTGAGGTTGCCAGCCTCAAATGACTTGGACATCCACTAGCAATTTTCACATATTAATCTTCACATGTCAATATATACGTATTAGTTCACATGTTAATAATGGAAAAATATAGAATTCAAAATGTACAACTTACGCCAATCTTGGCTCACAGACTGTTTGCTCAGAGAAGTAGGTTAAGGACCTAGCAGATGCCTTTTTTCAGGTGTTCTTGGGGGTCGTTACTTTAACAATAAATTCCCACTATGACTCCGTGTTTTCAGTTTCCTCAGATCCCGGTTTTCCTTGTTTAAAATGATAGAGTTTTCCTGGGCTGTTTAAGTCCTTCAAAATGCTCTAACCAAGTCTGGTCTGATAAAATGGAATTATGATTCTAACTCTGGCAGCCTGGGTGTCGTCTTGGCAAGCGATTCTCACAGTGAACTAGACTTGCAAAAGGGTCAGATTATTTGGCCCTTCTTCCCCCGCATTTGTTTGTTACGATGCTAAGCAGCGCTCCAATCGTTTCAAACATGCGTGTTTTGTGGGGTGTGATAAATTTAACCGTGATACAACGTTAAAATATCTCCAAAGATAAAATGTAGGGATAAAAATAATGCGTAAGCTACTAGAAGACATGATCGCCCATGCCGCGGTTCACTACCCGCCATGGAAACTAACTTGTTAGACGTGAAGACAAAATGTTTACCCTTGGAGACGGGAGGGAACGGAGATCAAAAAGAAAAAATATGACTGAACACGTGCTTGAAACTAGCAAGGCTAAAAAGACGCAATTGGTGGGGAAAGGAAAAAAAAATTCACGTCCCCAAGTTGACACAATGTAAAGAAATGGACAAAAGGGACCTTAGCTATTATACGCAACAGTCATTTCTTGAACGCTTTTACGATACTGAGTCCTTTTATTTGAATTCAGCGGCAAACGCATTACAGAAGATGCTCGAACATATTTCAAAAAAACAACTAACCTTGAAAAAGTAACTTTTTCTTAATAATAATGTTAGGAATATAAAAACTAGCTAGTCGGATAGACCATCTTGAGCAGAGAAATAATATGCTTTCATTTATACAGACGGATAGATAATAATGAAGATATTGACAAAAGACTGTGTTGTTCATAACAGACGAGCGACTGCACTGTTAAAAAAATGTCACTAATTTTCAAAAATTGCGGCCTTGAGACTCAAGTGCTAAAATCTAGTTAGAATGAAAGAGAGGGGGAAATAGTGGAAAATTGTGGCTAAAAATAACTTTAGAGACCGATTCGTGTAAAAAGGCATGTAGAACCAAGCGTGTTTTTTTATGAAAAAGCAAGTAGAGACAGACGGACCAACAGACAATAATACATACTTGACTGAGGTATGACTGAATTGACTTTTGGTAGGAGGTTTGAAATTTGAAAGGGGGGAAGTCGGTGATTGGCCACAGATAATCATATTATCGGCGCACAGACGCGCATTTTTGCCATTCAACAATAAATTGTCCAGTAGTAGACACAGTAATTCTTCAGTGGTGTATTTCCCAGAAGCTAATTGCCATATTCAGAGGGACGCCATACTAGAGCCAGCAGCTCAGCTGAGTTTTGCTAGAATATAACTGTGTTCTCTATTCATAATTCTGGTAAGAATGAAAGTATTTCTTTGTATATTTTAATATTGTTTAATGTTTCGAGTGATTTGATACTGCCATATCAAAATCTATCCCTTACAACAAGTAAGGATTCGCTCTAGATCCCCAGCCCAAGTTCAGGGTCTAGAGACAAACAAAATACATAAACGCCAGCAAGGATTATGAAGGGCGGATCAAGTGTTGAGATCAGTGGAACATATCACCTATCTTATTCAATAGCAGGAAGCTAATGAACATATTTCAGAATATGTAGTCTTGGGGAACTAGTACTATGTGAAACCAACTTGGTAAGATGTGCTGTATGGTCAGAGAGATCTGACCCCGTCTATGTGGTGTTGTTGTGTGGTGTTGTGTGTAGAAGTGGCTCAGGAGGTAGAGTTCTGACACGTGACCCAATACTTTTGTTGCAGAAGTGTGAGTTTCTGTTTGGCACCAAAGTGGTGTCAAATGCTGTGTTGATAAATACAAGTGTGGACCAGTGCAGTCTGGTATTTTGTCAGAGCAGCCTTATATTGCCCCCAAGCACGGAGAGGTGGGGCCACCAGATTCCAGCACCAGAACTACTCAGTCAAGATACGTGAGCGTCTGGCCTGCTGGACCTTCATCAACTTATTTACTATCTAACACACCAACTATATTACCATCACTAGAACCCACAAAATTTTGGGAAATAAAACTTGTATTACTCCCATCAGTGAATGGACAATGTTTGGTAGTCATAGACAGGGAGTGATGATATCACCCCAACAGCATATATAGAAATAAGTTCTCCTGGGACTATCTTAAGATAATTACTATTAACCAGTCATTTGAAATACATATGTACACATTTTCTATTTTATTATGACATATATTCATGCATTTCATTCATAATTTCAAAACCTTTCATATGTTCTGACCAAAATAAAACCTTGGTTCAGAACAAATAAACTTAAAGAAAATTTAATATCAAAAATTTAAACAGCTTGAGTTAGTTCAGTGTATTATAAATTTTATTAATATTATTAGACTTATTAAATATCTGTGTGTGTGTAGGTAATCTACCACAACACATTACATATCAGTACCCTAGATTTTAACGTAGCCACATTCATTAGTAAAAAAGATATGTCTGAGGTCGTAAGTGGTAGCAAGAAGGGCCTTCTGTAAATTCACAGCTACAATTATCTCAGGAGCCTTCACAGCTGACCTCATGCATCACACTAGGTAACATCAACCATACAATACCATCAAATCCACTACATGGGGTAATTCAAAATTACTTCCGCCTGAAATTCTGTGCATGATGCAAAAGGTCATCTCTCCCATATATGGAAGTGACACGTCCTTACACTCGCTCAGCAATGTGTTCCGGGTGTAACATCTTAATTTTATCTAAAGTAATCTGTTCGTGAAAGTCGGACAGGAAACGATTATGTCATTCATGTCTGCCCAAAATGTGTCGCACAGACAAGTAATCTCTTTCTCCGTCGCTTGTGCACACAAAATCTGTCTGCTGACGGATAATTTAATCGCCTGGCACGGCCCGAGCAAACAAAACCATGCGAAAACTACCAGGCAGATATGGGTTTTACCTGCATTAATTTCCGCAGAGCTGTGAAGCGCCAAGCAAATGTGATGAATTATCGCCAAAAAGGAGTGTCAAATGATCTGACAATATCAAATATCTGTTACATAGCAGAGAAAGAAAAAGTTGCCGACCACTGAAAAGCACACAATTAGCCAGTACACTAAATGTCACAGGATACGGCCGTAGTGGACAAGAGAGCGACCCAAAAATTATGTGACACTTCCTATGAAGATACATTTAACTGGTTTTGTTTTTTTAAACAAAAAACCATTTTATTAATTTTAACCTTGTTGACCAAATAAATCACCAGTAAATATCGCTTTTTTATATACTTACTTACTTAGTCGTTCCCCTTCTACCGTGAGGTGTAGAGATTTGGAAGAGAGAGCGCCAGACTATTCTATCGGCTGTCTTCCTCCTGGCCTGGTTCCATTCTAGTCCTCGGTCCTTCAAAGATTGTCTAATGTTGTCCCTCCAGCGGACTCTGGGTCGTCCTCGGGGTCTGGATCCTTGGCTCTTTGTTTCCCATGCTTGTCGTGGTAGCCGATCTTCTCCCATTCTGCAGACATGGCCAAACCATCTTAGTTGGGACTGTTCTACTTGGGTCTGCAGGGGGTGGCATTTTAGGCCTTGACGTATCGTCTGGTTGCGTACCATGTCTCTTCTTGTTACTTCAACCACCTTCCTCGGATACCTCATTTCTGAGGTTTGGATCTGGCTTTTATGGGTTGTAGTCATTGCCCACGACTCGCATCCATATGTCAAGACTAGGACATAGGTGGAGCGGTATACAGCCATCTTCGTTTTCTTACCAACCTCTCTCTCTTTCTGAGGAATCCTCGATTTATGGCCTGAAAAAGTCTCCCAGCTGCTGCTTTTCGAGTGGCCAACTCTTCTTTGATGCCTCCCTTTCGGTCTATAATAGCTCCGAGGTATTTAAAGTGGTCGACCTGCTCCAGGACCTGTTCTCCCAGCTTAATCTGATGTCTTCTTTCTTCTCGTGATATCACCATGGATTTTGTTTTAGAGCTGCTTATGACCATCCCTCTCTTCTCCAGCTCTTCCTTCCAGACTTGCAGGTTGGATTGGAGATGTGCCTCTGATTTAGCAATCAGGGCAACATCATCAGCAAATGCCAGCTCTGAAATATAGACCTGTCTCATCTTCCAGTACCCCACTGAATACTTTCTTGTTCTCTCCTTACATGCCTTGATGACATCGTCCATAAGGAGTATGAAGAGGTAAGGTGATAGGATATCACCTTGTCTTACACCAGTGGTGGTCCTGAACTCTTCTGACTTATGGTTTGCTGTCCTCACATAATTTCTGCAAGACTTGTAGAAGCTCTGTATAGCATGAATCAGAGGTGCTGGAATATTCTTCCTTGCCAAACAGTCCCAAAGTTTGCTCCAAGGGACCCTGTCAAACGCCTTTTCCAGATCTATGAAACAAAGATGGATCTCACTCTTATACTCAAGGGCCTTTTCACTCAGCTGTCTGAGTGTGAAGATTAGGTCTTGAGTACTTCGGTTTGCTCGGAATCCGCACTGGACCTCATCCAATTGTGGCTCAGCTAGGCGTCGGAGTCTCTGCTCTAGGATTCTAGAGTAGATTTTACCAGGGACACTGAGAAGGGATATGCCTCTATGGTTTCCACACTGTCGATTGTCACCCTTTTTGAAAATTGGTGTTATGATGGCGATCTCCCAATCCTTTGGTATGGTCTTGTTGCACCATGCTGCCTGTAGGACCCTTAAGAGTAACAGGTCGCCTGATGCTCCCATGTACTTAACCATTTCTGGTGTTATACCATCATGCCCTGCTGCTTTGCCCATCTTGATTTTCTCCAGTGCTGCCTTCAGTTCTTCCATCTTTATGTCATCTTCATCACCATTGGTTTCCTCTTCTGTGCTAGTGGTTATCATTTCTGATGTTTGACCTTGCTCACCATCAAGGAGTTCTGAGAAATATTCTTTCCATCTTTCCATTACTTCCTTCGGGGCAGTAAGCAATTTGCCTTGCTTGTCCTTTATAAATTTGAGAGGGCATTGTTTTTCCTTCCTCATGTTCTTTAGGGTCTTATAGAACAATTTCTGGTTTTCTTGTGCATCTTTTTTTAGCTTTTCTCCAAATTCTTCCCAGGACTTCTGTTTTGCTGCTAGCACTTTGTTATTTACTTCTGTTCTGAGTGTCACATATTCTCTATATTTTTCCATTTGTCCTGTTGTGTTTTTAGCTCCTAAGTATTGTTTGCATGCCATTTTCTTCTCTCTTATTTTCTCTTTGACTTCCTCTGTCCACCAAGGTGTCCTCTTTCTCTGGTTCCCAAGTCGGACTTCACCACATGCTTCTGCAGCAGCTGTCTTTATGATATCCTTGAGTTTAATCCAGAGGGTTTCCAAGTCATCAGGTTGTTCTTCTGTGTTGCTCACCGCTGCAGCAATAAGCCCCTGATATCTGGTCTTAATTTCTGGCTCTCTCAGCTTGTAGGTCCTAATGCTAATTTCTCCTGCTCGTTTACTTGGTTTATTGCGTGATGTTGAGCAGTTCCTAGGCTGAGCAACTCTTTCAGTTGTTCGTTTGATTGTTAGCAGGTAGTGATCACTTCCAATCTCTGGCCCCCTCTAGACTCTTGCATCTCGGACATATTTGAATGAGCTTCTCCGAACAATGGCATAGTCGATCACTGACTTCTCATTCTTTGTTGGTTCACATCTAGTGTATGCATGTATGCGCTTATGGGGGAACTTTGTGTTTGTAATGATCAGATTCTGCTCACTGCAGAATCTGAGGAGTCGCTTTCCATTGTCATTGAGAGTATCTTCTCCATATCTTCCGATAACTCCACCCCATCTAGCATGGTCATTTCCAACTCTGGCATTAAAATCTCCGAGCTTGATAACTTTATCTAGGCAGTCATCCACTGTCCTTTGAAGCAGCTCGAAGAATTCCTCCTTGACCTCTGCTCTCTCATCCTCATTTGGCCCATACACTATGACCAGGTTGACTATGGTTTCTCCTTCTTTTAGTTTCACAACCATAATGCGCTCTGAGACAAAGTTCCACCCCTTGATACTATCTTTTTGATTTTGGGTCACAATGCAACCCATACCCCCTTTAGCTCTTTCGGATATGGGTACACCACTGTAGAGCAGCGTGTTGCCATTGAGATCCATGACTCCTTGTCCTTTTTTCTTTGTTTCCGTTATAGCCAGGATTTC
The DNA here is from genome assembly GCA_024509875.1 of Oreohelix idahoensis. Classification (NCBI taxonomy): domain Eukaryota; kingdom Metazoa; phylum Mollusca; class Gastropoda; order Stylommatophora; family Oreohelicidae; genus Oreohelix; species Oreohelix idahoensis. The sequence goes on along the minus strand of JAMPIV010013679.1, from coordinate 859,715 downwards.
TAGTTTTGCTTTGCTCATCTCTTCCACCAGGTCCTCTTCCTTCCCATTTATACTTCTTGTGTTCCATGTTCCATAAGTCGTAGTCCGTTCCAGTTCGTCGCCTTTAGAATCAGTCCGGTTTTCTCTCTTGTGTTACTCGTAATCGTGGTTTAAAGCAAACAGGTGATTAGCCTGTTGTGCCTTTGCATGGTGGAGGGGCTGCCTCCTTACGGCCTCCATGCAGGCCGCCCTCCTCCTTTTTCATCCGGGCTTGGGACCGGCATAGGCGGAGTTGCTTTTTTATATGACAATATAAATTATTTGTTGGGTTAATCAATTAGTTGAGTGAATTTGATGTATGCACCAGTATGCCTCATTATATATATATATATATATATATATATATATATATATATATATATATATATATATATATATATATATATACATATACATACATATACATATACATACATATACATACATATACATATACATATATAAATATACATATATATATACATACATACATACATACATACATACATACATACATACATACATACATACATACATACATACATACATACATACATACATACATACATACATACATACATACATACATACATACATACATACATACATACACACACACATACACACACATACATACATACATACATACATACATACATACATACACACATACACACATACACACATACACACATACACACATACACACATACACACATACACACATACACACATACACACATACACACGCATACACACGCATATATATATATATATATATATATATATATATATATATATCTCCTTCTTCTTCTTCCATCCTTAGCCATCAACCGGCAAAGCAGTATGTGGCCAGTACGCCTAGTGGCGTCTTAGGGCAACAACAAATTGATCAATCTATCGCTGTTTCCACCACGCCTAGTGGCGTCTTTGTGGAAAAAAAAACAGACCAAACAATCTATCATTGTTTCCGTAATCAGATTGGTTGGCAAGCAGGTGATCAGCCCACTGTGCGAAGTTTTTACGGGATGGGGTAAACAGCCCCATGCCCATACCCTCCTTAGTCGCCTTTTACGACATGCGTGGTAGGGTGCAGTGTTACTATTCTTTGCTCCCCTTTCGGGCCCCGGTAACACACGGGTGATATATATATATATATATATATATATATATATATATATATATATATATATATATATATATATATATATATATATATATATATATATATATATAGCTATCAAATTAATATTTTGCTGAATCACCTTCAGTTGGGAGGGGGGGGGGCGCTCATGAAATACGAGTCAAAGAATATATTTCTCACATAAGTCTTCTTCTTTGAACCTTGGCCACTGACTGACAAAGCAATCAGTGACCATCACGCCTGGTGGCGTCTTGTAGGGCAGCAACAAACTGTCTCCACTTTACTCGGTCGACAGCCATCCTTCATGTGGTGCCCCAGCTCTGGTTCACGCTTAGCATCTCTGCCTCCACAGTTCTCCGCCAGGTGGCTTTTGGCCGTCGTTGTTTTCGCTTTCCTTCTTGAGTCAATAGCATGACCGTTCTGATGATGGTGTCAGGGTCTCTTCTGAGGATGTGGCCAACCCAATTCCAGTACGCTATTCCATCTACCCTCTATGGTGGTGCGCATGTCGTCTTTTCACAGAAGTGGGCGTTGAATACTAAGTTTATGTGACAGAATGCGTCATTTTACGTCCGTTTAATTTTCTTTCTCACTCCTCTCCATCAGAGTTACTCTACCAATCCCTTTCTTCCTCCTCACTCGATAATTGTTGTACTTTTTGGCTTTCATCGACAGAGGTTATCTTCAGTGGCGTATCCTGGTAATGCGAGCTAGGCGTGCTGCTACTTAAAATGAATATGTACGCCTACTATTTATCTTCTTCCCCTCTTAATTTAAAAACCAACTATATTCAATTACGCAACGATAGTTATTAGGGGTATATGTCAATTATCTCCGAAATACTAATTAACTTACAACTTGAAACTCACTGTCACTGTAATAATCTGCATTCCCGGCAACTAACAAAAAATAATCACAAAAAAACACTGGACGGACACAGCCGATTTTTACACTTGAGAGCTGCAAGACCACCGCACGCATGTTCCTATTGTATTGACGTATCTGGCCATGACCCCGAACCACACAAACCAATCTTCAGACGTGAATCCGAAAGATGCAGCACGCATTGTGACGGAATTACCCGAGAAACTTCGGGCGATTGTAATCAACCAATAAAAACTGCACTATAAAACGCGTCTGGGAAACTGAAACTTGATATACTCGTAGATTCTATGCGGGAAAATCCGTTATCCTGATGCGTGCGGTCCGAAAGCAGAACTTTAGAAGAGAAATATTTTATAGAATAATAAATTAAATTTTTATTTTCCTTCGGGCATAGGTGTCCGCAGCACGCACAGCACACATAGAGAATACGCCACTGGTTATCTTGTTATACCTCGTCACCCAACCCGATTGACCTGGCCGCACGCATGGCATGTTATTATTTGTTCACGGGGGGGGGGGGGGGAAGAGAGGAGGGGCAGGCATCGCTAACCAGATGAAACAATAAAGAGTATACATTTAGCGACATCTGTATTATTTAAGCCAGACGAACGAGTGATAGATAAAGTATCTTCTTTTCTTTTCCCCGGCTGGAAAATTGCAACAAATACAAATTTGTGACAGAGAATGAAGATAACGAATGTTTGATTAGTGGACATGACTTACTGAAAATTTCAACAAGATAACATTGTTCCGATTTTTCCAATCTGAACAACAGGATATTTAAAAGTAGTGTGTTAATTTTGCAAGCATGACTTGTGCTATGTCTAGACATGACCAGCTGGAAAGGATTTTAACACGATGAATGATGTAACACTTTCGATGACTTTGTCAAATAAACAAAATGAGAAGAAAGCAACACTTTGGTAGAGATTTACCAGACGTAATAATTACGATAGATCGATGATGTAGTGATTTTGGAAAACCTAACAGTAACACGAAAGTGGCAAGACCTTATATCATCGTGGAGACCAGTTCCCTTCCTCGCGGCCTTTTCCTTCTCTAACTCAGGTACCCATTTACAGCTGGGTAGACTGGAGCGTGGCAGTACCGTGATTCGAACCCGACACCTTTGCCGCACGAGACCAGCGCTCTAACCACTCTGTCAATCGGACGCTCACTACTGAGGGAATTTTATGTCTGCATCTGTATGAATTAGTTTTTTAAATACATAATCATACAGAGCTATTAAATTAATGTTTTGCTGAATCACCTTCGGCTGGGGTGGGGGCTCCTGAAATACGAGTCAATAGCTTTCCTCACAGCAGGAGCTGAGAATAATACGTTTATAAGAGCTTAGATGATCTCAGATGTTATACTTGCCATTCTGTAAAATTCATGTGGGACTCCCTGAAACAGTAGCATAATTCTTCTATTTTTATCACTACCAAGAGCCATCTTGAGCGAAGGTTGATACCTTTGAAAACCCTCATCCTTGTACTCAAAGTCAGGTCATTGCTGGACCACTAATGGAGAGCAGGAGAGACAACCCGCGACAGTTTATAACAACTTAGATGACTCAGTTGTTATACTTGCCAGTCTACAAATCCCTGACATAGAAGTATCATCCTTCTATTTACATCTGAGCCAAGAGTAATCGTGAGCGAAGGTTGATACCTTGGTAAGCCCTGACCCTTTTACTCGAAGTTTGGCCATAATTTGACTACTACTGCAGGGCAGAGGAGACAACCTGCGACACTTCACAGTCACATCGCACGTACACTATGATGAATAGTGTACTTCATTCGAATTAATACTCAAGACTTCAGAATCAAATGTACCCTGGGCAAAGATGCTAAAAGAAATATCGCTACTTTTAAAATTCATAATTTTGTTCTTTTGGTAAATTTTATGTTTCTTGTGTTTCAAGTATATATATATATATATATATATATATATATATATATATATATATATATATATATATATATATATATATATATATATATATATATATATATATATATATATATATATATATATATATATATATATATATATATATATATATATATATATATATATATACAGTACTTTGCAAAAAAAATGGCAGTCATATTGCTCAGCTAAATAAGCTGAAATCTAATTAATATGCATGTTCTGCCCCAAATTTGCACTCCACTTAAGTGAGCAAACACTACCAAAAGTAAAAAAAAAATTAGCGTAGAGTAACGTCCCTTGATATAAGAGCAGACGACAATTTCTAATGCTAGTAGCAGAAAATGGATACAAAGTCAAAGTGTATGTTAATTTCACAGCTTTGGAATGAAGGAAATCAAACATTTCTAAAACCTTGAACATTCCTGAGCGGACTGTCTACAGAGTTGTGAGTAAATTAAAAGCAGGTAATGGAATCGAGCGAAAAGAAGGTAGTGGGAGGCCAAGAATTTTGGTCACAAAGGACCATCGGTGTCTCGCCCAAATCGTTCGGGCTGGGCCAATGAAGAGTGTAGAAAACATACGGCAGCGCATGATCGAGTTGGGAAGCCCAGAGGTATCGAATGCTACTGTCAACCGGGAGCTACACAGGATGAATTACACAAAAAAGCGGGTAATTTCGTCACCATTGCTCACAGAGACTCACAAACAGATGCGCTTGAACTGGTGCCACGAACACCAAAATTTGTCATGGGACAATGTGATTTTTTCAGATGAATGTTCTCTTTGGTCTTATCCTGCTCAAATAAATATTTGGACGAAAGGCTCTGTAACGCCTGTGTACCAGCGACCGAAACATACCTAGAAATTCCATCTTTGGGGAGGGGTGTCAGCAAGAGGTGCCACCCCACTGTGTATTTTCACAGGAATTCTCACGAAAGAAAGGTACATCGACATACTAGAGGGACACCTTCTGCCATTTATGCAGGTCATGTACCCCGATGGGTGCACATTTCAACATGACAATGACCCAAATCATACAGCTCATACCCCCAAAGCATGGCTGCAAGAGAAGAATGTGATAGTGCTGAAGTGGCCCAGCAACAGTCCCGATCTAAACCCAATTGAAAACGTTTGGGCACTACTCAAGAATCATTTTTAAAAGAGTGGACTCAGAGACGTTGAACAATTGAAGAAGGTAGCTGAAAAATACTGGGACAGTCTGACTCTCAATTACCTACAAACATTTGTGGGAAGTATGCCTCGCCGCATCCAGGCTTGCCTTGCTGGAGAAGGCAACATTATATTGTACTGAAACCACTGTTAATAGATAGGGGAGATACCAATCTTCCTCTGGACATACAGTTTTTATTATTATTTGCTTCTATGAGTGTGCTGCGTTGCGAAAATATGACTGCCATTTTTTTTTTTTGCAAAGTACTGTATATATATATATATATATATATATATATATATATATACATATATATATATATATATATATATATATATATATATATATATATATATATATATATATATATATATATATATATATATATATCTAAAGCACTTCTACGAAATTCTGCTTATCTGAATTTTGCTAAAAGATGGACATTTACGTAAAAATATGAGGTAAATTATGAAGCAATTGTATGAACCATTCAGAACAGGTATTTGTATTTTAAATTTATATTTTTGCATCGTTTAAAGTTTTCAAATGTAATTTAACGAAACTTAAAATGTAGTGTCGAGCTAATTGATAGTAGAATTGTAGCACGTGTAAAATACGTTCAAATCGCGTTTTGTCTAGTATTTTTGCGTGATCTGTTAGCGATAGATACATGTAATTGCAGAGCGATAACTACTGCAGACAAGTAACTGATGTTAGAATTATTTCCCATGACCGAGAGACTTTTCTGTTGTCGAGTGTTTTGCTTTCTTCTTTCTTACAAGTGCCTGCCAAATACTAGAAAATCTGCATCAATAGAGATTTTATACAATCAATGTGTCTATCGGGGCCGTAGATACGTGGGGGTTTTCAACCACCCCCCCCCCCTCCCCCCAGGGTTTGGTGAAAAACATTTGTGGGGAAATTATACTGTACTAAACATGTTTTGTGCCGAAATTATTTGTATAACCCCCCATATTTGACCCTAACCCAGGTGCTTTTCTTTTATTTTTCTGTTGTCTAGTATTTTCCTTCACACGTTCTCACGAATGCCTGCCACATACTGGTTTATGTTTATTATTTACTGTTCACAGACCTCGGGTTTCACCCATTGTTTATCTTCAAATCTCAAACGCGTATTCCTGTTGCTGTCGGAGTTTAACGCAAGCTCTTTCCCCGCAAACCGAGGTGAACCAGTGGTCGCTCAGTCGGCCTGACGATTACGTGCTTTCTGTTTTAATTAATGTTAGCGTTGTAATCTACTCGGAAGCTCGGACGTTTATTAACCTGTTATCGCCTATTCACCAAAATTATGTACGGTCACGCATTACTGTAAACTAGCAATAACCCGTCAATAAAGACGGAAGTAAATCAAAAACTGTAATATATTTTTAAAATATATTTTAATTCAATATAAAAGTTCTTTCTCGCTTGCTCGTTGTGATTGACGCGATTCGTCTCTTCCTCTTAGCATCTGCAGCTCGTTTTGCAGAGTACTTATCATTTTGATCCATAATAATACGTCTGCAATACTTTACAATTTTGTCTTGAATAAACAATCAAAAACTTACATTTTAAGGTTATTTTTAACAAAATGCCACAATTGGATGAAGCCCAGTGCGGATTCCGAGCAAACCGAAGTACTCAAGACCTAATCTTCACACTCAGGCAGCTGAGTGAAAAGGCCCTTGAGTACAAGAGTGAGATCCATCTTTGTTTCATAGATCTGGAAAAGGCGTTTGACAGGGTCCCCTGGAGCAAACTTTGGGACTGTTTGGCAAGGAAGAACATTCCAGCACCTCTGATACATGCTATACAGAGCTTCTACAAGTCTTGCAGAAATTATGTGAGGACAGCAAACTATAAGTCAGAAGAGTTCAAGACCACCACTGGTGTAAGACAAGGCGATATCCTGTCACCTTATCTTTTCATACTTCTCATGGACGATGTCATCAAGGCATGTAAGGAGAGAACAAGAAAGTATTCAGTGGGGTACTGGAAGATGAGACAGGTCTGTATTTCAGAGCTAGCATTTGCTGATGATGTTGTCCTGATTGCTAAATCAGAGACACATCTCCAATCCAACCTGCAAGTCTGGAAGGAAGAGCTGGAGAAGAGAGGGATGGTCATAAGCAGCTCTAAAACAAAATCCATGGTGATATCACGAGAAGAAAGAAAACATCAGATTAAGTTGGGAGAACAGGTCCTGGAGCAGGTCGACCACTTTAAATATCTCGGAGCTATTATAGACCGAAAGGGGGGCATCAAAGAAGAGTTGGCCACTCGAAAAGCAGCGGCTGGGAGACTTTATCAGGCCATAAATCGAGGATTCCTCAGCAAGAAAGAGGTTGGTAAGAAAACGAAGATGGCTGTATACCGCTCCACCTATGTCCCAGTCTTGACATATGGATGCGAGTCATGGGCAATGACTACAACCCACAAAAGCCAGATCCAAACCTCAGAAATGAGGTATCTGAGGAAGGTGGTTGAAGTAACAAGAAGAGACATGGTCCGCAACCAGACGATACGTCAAGGCCTAAAATCCCACCCGCTGCAGACCCAAATAGAACAGTCCCAACTAAGATGGTTTGGCCATGTCTGCAGAATGGGAGAAGATCGGCTACCACGACAAGCATGGGAAACAAAGAGCCAGGGATCCAGACCTCCAGGACGACCCAGAGTCCGCTGGGAGGACAACATTAGACAATCTTTGAAGGACCGAGGACTAGAATGGAACCAGGCCAGGAAGAAGACAGCTGATAGAATAGTCTGGCGCTCTCTCTTCCAAACCTCTACACCTCACGGTAGAAGAGGAACGACTAAGTAAGTAAGTAAGTTTAACAAAATGATGAGTTAAATCCGTTTCCGGAATGAAAATGGGTTCTACGCCGACTTTTCTTCGTTGAGTGTTACTATTTTTGGGAGAGTACATAAAAGGGAAACAATACAATTAATGTCTAATTTTCAACCACAGTTGCATCCCTTAGATGTGACCGATGTACAAACGGCGAGAATTATGGATTTTGATGATTAGGCGACGAAAGCAGAACTTCTACTTATGTGAGTCCAAATTTGAGCTGGGACAGAAAAATTACTTCGACTTATCCGAAAATCCTAGATACCAGAATTTGACTTAGCCAGAATTTTTTTTTTTTTAACAAAGCCAAAGAAGGGCATTTGGCTGGGACCTTCAGAAATGCTTCTACTGAAGCGAATTCGATTTAAGCGAGTTCCGCTTTAGTGGATTGCACTCTCTCTCTCTCTCTCTCTCTCTATATATATATATATATATATATATATATATATATATATATATATATATATATATATATATATATATATATATATATATATATATATATATATATATATATATATATATATATATATATATATATACTCTATAAAAAGTGAAAATGAAAAAGATGACATGTATAAAAAAATACAACAGGGCATTTTGTGAAAAATGTACATGCGATTTGAAAATTCCAACTTTGTTTCTGGACCCAGCACATTTAATTTGTTAAGATAGTAGTAAAAGTATCTTGACAACAGAATCATCGCGGATATGGACAATTATCGAGAAAGACAACATTGAATCTTCTATCGGTGAGTGCAGTTATGAATATCACATCATCACCCTTCAACTCACGAAGGAGCACACGCCTTCAACAAACTTATGCCAAGTTCTGTGCCATCAGTTCAAGCTCTTTCCATGTCTGTCTCCAGTTCTCTTCTCCATTTGTTCTTTGGTTTTCCTCTACCTCTCTTACCCTGAGGATTCCAGAAGGACTGCCTGGTAAAGCTATAAACAGCGTTTTCTCAATTTGTGTCCAATCCATCTCCAGCGTCTTCTTCTCATCTCTTGTTCCACATTGGCGTATGGTCAGTTTCTTGTCATCATTTCCATATTAGTGATCCTGTTATACCACTGTAGCTTTTTGGTTGTTGTTTTTGGCTGATGGCCCTTTCATGTAAAAACTTTAGTCAGTGAGTGTCAGGCTGATGGCCCTTTCATGTAAAAACTTTAGTCAGTGAGTGTCAGGCTGATGGCCCTTTCACGTAAAAACTTTAGTCAGTGAGTGTCAGGCTGATGGCCCTTTCATGTAGACTTCAGTCAATGAGCGTCTGGGGCTGATGGCCCTTTTATGAAAAACTTCATTCAGCGAATGTGTAGAGCCGACGGCCCTTTCATGTAAAAACTTCAGTCAGTGAGTGTATGCGGCTGATGGCCCTTTCATGTAAAAACTTCAGTCAGTGAGTGTATGGGGCTGATGGCCCTACCATGTACAGACTTCAATGAGTGTATGGGGCTGATGGCCCTTTCATGTAAAGACTTCAATCAATGAGTGTATGGGGCTGATGGCCCTTTCATGTAAAAACTTCAGTCAGTGAGTGTATGCGGCTGATGGCCCTTTCATGTAAAGACTTCAATCAATGAGTGTATGGGGCTGATGGCCCTACCATGTACAGACTTCAATGAGTGTATGGGGCTGATGGCCCTTTCATGCAAAGACTTCAATCAATGAGTGTGTGGGGCTGATGGCCCTTTCATGTAAAGACTTCAGTCAATGAGTGTATGGGGCTGATGGCCCTTTCATGTAAAGACTTCAGTCAATGAGTGTATGGGGCTGATGGCCCTTTCATGGAAAGACTTCAGTCAATGAGTGTATGGGGCTGATGGCCCTTTCATGTAAAAATTTCAGTCAGTGAGTGTATGGGGCTGATGGCCCTATCATGTAAAAACATATATGTACCGTATAAACTTCAGTCAGTCAGTGTGTGGGGCTGGTGGCCTTTTCATGTATAAACTTCAATCAGTGAGTGTGTCGGGCTGGTGGCCCTTTCATGTAAAAACATATATGTATAAACTTCAGTCAGTTTAAAATTAAGTCATCATCATTTCCCATATTGCTGCTTATGGAACCACCACCGCAGCCAGTTCCCATATTGCATGGTTTTTTTAACCACTTTTGTGCCATGGGAAAACAATTCACCTGAAAGCATAATTAACAAATGTACACGTTAAATTTAAGGTTATATACATGGACCCCCTTGAATCCAATCATGACACACCCACAGGGGTCTGTGGACCACCGGTTAAGAAACTTGCTTTACAAGATGCTTGAAATCAAAGCGTTTATTTGCTCTTGCAATGATTGTTTTTGCAGAAATTTATTTCACATGAGGTTGCCAGCCCCATGAATATCCACGTATGTCACCTCTTACACGACACACCTCAGGGAGAAGCAGTTCTATTATTTCCCTTGTCTCCTGAGAGACCACTGGGAATTAAACGTGGTAAAATTAGGTCAGGCATAACTCATCGAAATTACTATTAAAATGTAGATCTGTTGATGATACAGACTGAGAATGTACGGTCAAAGCTTAGGCTTAAAAAAAAAAAAACCATTTGGCACAATTTAGATCAGTGTTTTTTAGCCTTTTAGACATCCCATGCCCCTTTACAGCATCTGAAGCAGCCTTGCACCCCTTTACACCATTTTAAGAAGCCTCGCACCCCTTTACTTCATCTTAAGCAGCCTCGCACCTCATTATCGTCTAGCTCACAAAATATGGCAAAAGTAGAAAAAGAGATCCAAGTATGTTTTGGGAAAGTGTTATTTACAAATTGTGACTAAGATTCGGCATTTAATTCACGTTGTCAACGTTCTATTTTGTACAAACACAATTAGGTTCTGTATACCTATATAATGTTAGTGATGAATCACCTTATAAAATATCTGGCATGTCCCCCCCCCGGGGGTGCATGCACCACTGGTTAAGAAGAACTGATTTGGAGGATAATAAGATCAATTTTTAATTAAGAAGAAAGTTATCCCTTTCAACCTTTGATGGGTTATACTTAGGATACATAGTGTCTCTAATTTTAGAAATGTTTAATTGTCAGTATTTGCTTTTGGAATTCTTCTTCCTGTCCAGTTACTGTGAGTAAATAAAAAAATTGTTTGGTGTGTTTTTTTTTCATCTGTAAGGCATTTTTACTGGTTCCATTTGAACATTTAAGTATTCCTCCACCATCTACCCTGTAGACCTAGCCATTTGAGTATTCCACTACCATCCACCAAGTAGACTAGCTATTTGAGTATTCTGCCACCATCCCCCCACCCCAGTAGAATAGCCATTTGAGTATTCCTCCACCATCCACACAGTAGACAAACCATCGAAGTATTCCTCCATCATCGACCCAGTAGACAAGCCATCTGAGTATTCCTCCATCATTCACCCAGTAGACAAACCATATGAGTATTTCTCCATCATCCACCCAGTAGACAAACCATTTGAGTATTCCTCCATCATCAACCCAGAACACAAACTATCTGAGTATCCCTCCATCATCCACCCAGCAGACAAACCATCTGAGTATTCCTCCTTCATCGACCCAGAAGACAAACCATCTGAGTATTCCTCCATCATCCACCCAGTAGACAAACCATCTGAGTATTCCTCCATCATCCACCCATCTGAGTATTCCTTCATCATCCACCCAAAAGACTAGCTGTAAATATGATAACACATTAAGGGTCCTACCCAAGAACTGAATGACATCAATGTTGCTGGACAAAAGTTTGTTTCTTAATCATCATCTTTCTCTTTGTTACCTATGGAACATGGAACTACTGCTGCAACTGGCCCCCTTGCAGGAAGCCTGCACAAAAGCATTCATGTGCTCTTGTAGTCGTGGGTTCAGTAGCAACTTGTTTTACATGATAAGGTTGCCAGTTTTATGTACATCTTCATACTGTAAAATAATGATAGATTGACATTAAAAAGAAAAGCTGCATAAATAGAAGTACAGCAGAGAAATTTAGTTTCACCTTTTTTTTTTCTTCTTTTAGGACAATGAGAACATAACAAGTTCAGAGAAATGGGATCCAATGAACTTCATGGTAGTTGGTTGAAAGGGGCGTGCTACAAAATAAAAAGAGTAGCAATAACCTTAAAAAAAAATGAATTTCATGGAGACAATCTGAGCACAGGGTTCTTAGCAAATTTTTTCAAGCATTTTCCAGGTCCAGCACGTGATTTTCAAGGATGGGAAACTCTAATATTTTCCTCACCTAATTTTCTCAGATATAATTATCACTTTGCTGACCAGCAATCCGGAGCAATAACATCTTTTTTTTTTTTAAATTAATTTTAATTAATTAATTTTTTTTTCTTTTTCTCCCTTTTTTTAATATTTTTTTTACATACTTAAATTTGATTTGACTGGATGTTACAAATGTATGTTATTATTTTACCTTGATAATGTTGAATGCTTAAATAATGCTCAAAATACATGTGCGATTGAAAGGATATGGTATGTAAGATGACAGAGAGAAGAAGGGCAGAATGTAAGACGGGCCTGCGTGCCCAATTCTTAACCCTTTGAAAATAAAGTTTGTTCGTTCTCCCATTACCAAGGGTGTTTGCAGATTTCTTTAAAAAGAAGTTTTTTTTTTTTTTTTTCAAATTCATAAAAGATTGAAAAACAGACATCTTTTCCAAGTTTTTAGTGAATTTGTTCAACATCAGCGCAATAAAATGTTAGTGACATGGATGGTAATGAATAAAATAAGCTTGATTGACGTATTGATTTAACGATTAACCACGTATATCAACATAAAAGGCTAATAAAATTGTGAATAAAATGCAAAAAAAAACTGTATTTTTCGTGTTTGTCTTTTTTGAATGTATTCTGCGTCTGTGGCATCTGACAATGAGCGTTTGTAAATGTTTGAGTAGTTACCTTAAGTACCTCTAGTTGGAGTCTGAGCTGCTTTTTTTCATTAACTGGGGTTGAAGTTGTAGCTGTAGGCCTCTGCAAGAGCCTTCGTCTGGATCGTTGATAATCCTTGACTGTGGTACAACTTGAAGCACGGTATCAGGCATAGAGGTACATTGCAATCTGGGCAGTACATGCACGTCTGGCTTCTGTTCCCTGCAGCCTTACACACTTTACAGTCTGGTTTGTACCTTGCCCTTTCATATTTATCAATGAAGTGGTGCTCAGTAAGTTGTGTTGTTGTGACCTGTGGTTTTGAAGGTGTCACATTGCATCGAAGAATAGCAGGTTCAATAAGAGTCATACTGACATCCTGATTTTTGCTAAGATCTTTTTTTGTAGAGTTGGCAGTGTTGTAGGTTATGTGCCCATTGACCAGGGCAGTTTCAACTAAGAAATGATATAAAAATAGGATCTGTGTGGGTAGGGGTAGCTTGCACCTAGTTGGCTGAAGTGGTCGACACCTCCCATACTTTTGCTGTATTTTTCTGCAAGCAATGGCTTCTGAATTGTTCTGCCATAAAGAATTTCTTTCTGTCTTGTTTATATTATCATTGGAGTGAACAGTAGATATAAGGTTAAATCTGTTCGTATCATGCCAGGTGACTGTCGGCATGCCATATCTTCTGTCGCACAAAACACAGGATGATTTGTCTTTTTCAATTTGAGTTGTTTTTTCTTCAGTGCTAACAAGAAAATGCATCCTATTTTCAGCTACTGTTCCAAATGCACCAATCTGAATTTCAGGTCTTGAAATAAAGCTGAAGGCTGAATAAAAACTACCACAGAAGAGAATATGTCCCTTGTTGCGTATGAAATTTGAATTAAAACTATGGTGACTTTTCACTGACAAAAAAGAGTCCAAATAATCTCAGCTCTGAGAGTTTCTTCCTTGGTCACAAATGATGTCACATCTGTAGGTCTCCTAGTAGTGTTAGACGTTTCTGACATGTCCGAGGGAGTAGTGTTAGATGGTTTTGATGTTTCTGAGGGAAAAACTGCTCCTTGGGGTTGTGTTCTTTTCTGTTTAAAAAAAAACAAACAAAAAAATGGAACACACAAATAACTTATGAGTAGGCCTAAGCTATGTATATTTACCAAGTCAAAATTCTAAACGCATACATAATATAGTCAAACAATATTTAACTAGAATAAAAGGTAATATATAGTAATTGGGAGGGTAATACTTATGATAAGTGAAAATCTATTAAATACCTAACTGGAAACAGCAGGCCTTTCACACCCCCCCCCCCCCCAACTATTTTTGCTGGGTTTTGTTTGTTTGTTTAGATTTTTTTTTTTCTTAAATAACAGGCCTATGCACAAAATTGGTGATTTTCATTTATCCTAATTACAGTGATTTGACAGATGTGATGCCACTTTCGTGTATCGGCGGTTATTCATGTTATCTGGAATTGAAAACATGTAGGTCTATCCTAATTAGCATATAACCCTTCAGAGGTAGAACGGGATAAGTCTTTTCATCATAAATATAATAAAAAAGCATTCAAAATATATTTACTGTATTTCCAAAAAATGTGGTGAAATGAACAGTGGGACACGGGTCTGATAACAGGGTATGCTATAGGATATGGAATAGCCATCAATTTCTATTCCTGACCATCTTAAACTGTGTCAAATATATTCCCGTATGCAGATGTAAACCAAGAAATTTCGTTCAAACGCTTGCCTATAGGCTAATTTTGGCCATGGTTAAAAATAAAACTGTAAATAGGCCTACATTGTAAATTACAGACACAAGTACAGTAGGCCTATCTATAAACTGGACTTATTTAAATATGTTTTATAAATGAGATAAATGAATTTATTACTTACCTCAGTCGAAATGAACGATTTAATACAACTTGAATGAAGTTCTTGGTGTTTTTCCCAGTAGCATTCGAGTAACAACAGACGCGACGAGCGCTAAAAATAAATCTGTGTTTACGTCATTAACGCAAAGCGCTGAAAATGAAACTGCCGAAAACTTCTGGAAATGGATTTAGTGCGCAAAGGGAAGTAAAAATTCTATGGTAACTGAAGTTTAATGAAATATACCATCAATAACCGAAAAATGGACGCAAAGTATCGAACTTTCGATTTCGTATTTTTTTTCCAGGTCCGATGCGGAAAATTCAAGGCTTTTAGCCATTTTTCCAGGCTTTTCAAGGCCTGGAATTTTTTTTTTTTTTTTCCAGGTTTTTCCAAGTTGCTACGAACCCTGTGAGCATCTGTGCTTTGCAGAAGAAGTGGCATTTCTGATCTACAGCTATATTCAAATGACAGATAAACACCAAACTTCAAATAGGAACTCGGCTAAATTAGAACTTTGCAGCAACTAAAACAGGCAAATGCAAGAATACCTGCAATACTGGCAACATGGAAGGCGTTCCAGAGAAGAACATGCACAACTTTACATGTCTGAGCAGAACTGCTGATAACACTGGACAACAAATTTTGACTTTTTGTGTGTATCTGAGATTAAACCAAGTTACCTTCATGTTGTTTGGGCTGCTGAATATGAAAATGGCTGTTAAAACACCAGATTAGCTCTAGTTTTTAAAATATCTATAAAATAAGTTTTACACATTTGCATATACATATCATATGATAATAATGCTCATAGCGGAAATGATTCACAGCGACGCCTTTTTGCCCGTCACTTGTAATGAGTATCTGGAGCATCTCTCACAAGGATCCAACAATAGTCTGCTAGCATTGCTGCATTCCATTTCCCTTGGTACATTTTTTCGAGGGTAGTAATGTTCTGATGAAATCGTTCCCCATGCTCGTCACTGATAACACCGCAGTTAGCAGGGAAGAAAACCAGATGAGAGTGTAAAAAGTGTAATTTCAAAGACATGTTGCACCCTAGTCTCTCATAGCGTTGCAAGAGGGTTTCTACAAGCTCCTGTTAATTGTCAGCCTTATTGTTTGTGGCTACTTGCTGGAAAGCATTCCAAGCTAACTTTTCATCACCTGTGAGGATACCATCAAAACGCTGATGTATCTGTGGACCGACAAATACAACTTCCTTGATTTTGGCCTCACTAAGTCTTGGAAATTTTTCACGAAGGTATAAAAATCCTGCCCCATTTCGATCCATGGCCTTTACAAAATTCTTCATTAGTCCAAGTTTGATGTGGAGAGGAGGGAGCAAGATCTTGTGGGATTCTACAAGTGGTTCGTTAAGTACATTCTTTTTCCACGGTTCAAGTGATTGTCGTTGGGGGCCAATCCTTTTTCTTGTAGGGGAAGTCCTGACACGGCTGTCCCACAGACAGAGGAAACAGCAAAAATTTGTGTAACCCTGCTGTTGCCCCATCAAGATGGCAATGACCTTCAGGTCACCACAAATCTGCCACTTATACTTGTCATAGTTGACGGTGTGCAACAGTTGTTTCATGTTGTTGTACGTTTCTTTCATGTGGACTGCATACCCGAGTGGAACAGATGGTAAAATGTTACCATTATGGAGCAGCACAGCTTTTAAGCTCAACTTGGACGAATCAATGAACAGCCTCCAATCGTCGTCTTTGTATTTGATATGTAGTACTGTCATCAGGCCCACTATATCAATGCAAGCAATAAGGTTATCTGTCATTTTGAAATATGGAAGCAGATCTTTTTGCCGAGCATGAAACACAGACACATGCAAAAGTAACAATCATTAAGATGGTTTGTCGGTTCCCTACACACCATTAGAACTGCAAAACGCCTCGATTGCCCTTTTCGGTTCAACCAGCAGCGCAGATTCGTTGCACAGGATTGACAACGTATGTGTGGGGCCCAATCCCGGCCCTGGTCACCGATCTCACAACCAAAATAAAGGCTGTAAGCTTTCTTTATCATCGATGTAATGGGTCGCCTTTGTGATAGCAAAGTTATTTGTCCACAAATATAGCAAAAATAATCCGCACTGTTCACACATTCACAAGTCATCTTGAACGACACGTCTGCACTTACAGAATCCACAACACAAATGATGACAAGGAGGAAATGTGGTTGCAATGAGTGCTACAGATTGCGTCATCCAATAGGCGCTCAAGGCTATCCGTCTCGTGGGGAATCACGCGCCAGGGCTATAGAAAAGAGAAGAACTGGGTCATTCGCGTAGGGTGAAGCCACCAGCCTACTGAACCCCCTCGGATCTTGAAAACTAGAGCTAATTCGCGATTTTTAAGTTCATATTCGTGATTAGCATGTCCAAATTAGTTAAAAATAGCTACTTTTGTCTCGGATACAGTTTGGCTGTTGTCCAGTGTAATTGATGGAAAAGAAAGACAGCACAGCTAGAAAATGCAAGACCAGGACTGCCTTCATGAGCTGGGGAAAAGATGCGGAAGAAAAAAACAAACCATCCATAAATGTCACTTCCAAGCTGAAATTTAGTCATATCAATATGAATATGGTACTGCTCTGTGACTGAGAGATTTATAACACTGACAAATATAGTGTGAATACTAAAAGCTACAGATGTCTGTTCATGTTGCCTTCAAAAGATTCTCAGATTAAATGAAGATGAGACCAGAATAATGATAAAATTATAAATAAAGTTATCTCCCTTCAAACAAAACAAAAACCTGAATATCTAAAACAATTTTTTTTAATATAGGAAAATCAAGACTGACTGCTCACACATTGTGAAAGTAAGTGTGCAGTATGAAGTGATTATAACTGACACTGAACCCCTAGTGAATAAGTAGAAAAGGAAGATCTAGGAGTACACAGAAAACAAGGACTTGGAAGGAAATTAGATCAGCAAGACTCATGGAGAAATAGAAATCAAGCAAAATCTAAGAAAGGACAGATTTTGAGTAACTTTATATGTGACCTGAGCACCCAAAGAAGTACAAGGAACTTATGGAACAGAACAACACTGATATGAGTGGTTGATATATTTGTGCATTTTAAAATACTGTTTCTGATATGCAGTACACTCGCTGCATCTACTGTTTCAGTAAACTGGGTGTCTTTATGTGTCTCAACATAATAATAATGAAAGAGGTCAAAGTTAGACAGTTCGAATATTTTGGGCATATAAAAAGCACATAACACCTTCCTGAAGATGGTAGTGGAAGGAATAGTTGAAGCCAAACGTGCAATGGGAAGACCGCACTATAAACGGGAAGATATCAAGAGATGGGTAGGAAAGAGTTTATCAGAGTGCACTATCAAGACAAGTTAGAGACAGAAAATTACTGCAGCTGACCTCTGATATGAAAATGGCAATTGATCTAAGCTGACATGCCTCAACATAAACTAAATGTCATGAAACCTCAAGTCAAATGTAAAGTTCAGAATGCAAGTCAAAACAAAACACAACAAAAGTTGAAAGCCAAATATCTGTATTTATTTTAATTGTACTAATGAACATACCATTTTCCATCTCTCACACCAGAAAGTTTGAGCATCAGTTAGCAATATCAGATGTATTTAAAGCAAGAAGCTCTCTAACCAGGACATTTTTATGACCTTAATAAATCTAAAAAATAAAAAAAAATTATATATATATATATATATGGCAAACTGGATGAAATTATATGGAAGGACATGAGACCAACTTCTGAACAACTGCATCATATGGGTCAAAGACTGTTCACAGTCAACATATAAGGTAGCATTAATATATATATATTACTGAGTGTATCCAAGAACACATTATGAACTTCCTACATCTTCAACAGCCAATTTGGCAGTCAGTAAGTAAAGCATCTGACAAAGTGAAACATGAGGAAATTAACAAAATGTTAGAAGTCATCAACATTGATGGTAAAGACTTGAGGATAATAAAGAACATGTACTGGCAACAAACAGCAGCTGTAAGAATTAACAGCCAAATAGGAACGTTTCAGCAAGTAAATAAGAGTGTCAGGCAGGGATGTGTGCTGTCACCAGATCTGTTCAATCTGTACAGTGAAAATATAATGAGATCTATAGGGGACATGCCAGGAATATCATTTGGCGGACATAATATGAACAACTTTAGATACGCTGATGATACAGTCTTAATAGCAAAAAGTGAAAAGGAGCTGCAAGAAATGGTTGATACAAAGGTGACAGAAAATGAAAATAAAGGCGTCAGCCTTAATAGCAAAAAGACAGAAGTAATGGTCATCTCAAAAAAAGGGCTTCCCCAGAATACACTATCAAAGTAAATGGAACCGTTTTAAAACAGGTCAATAAATTCAAATACCTTGGAACATTAATAACAACGGATGGAGGAGAATAGCTCAGGCAAAAGCAGCATTCTATAAAATGAAGAGTATTTTACGCAACAATTCTTTGTCTTTTGAAGTAAGAAAGAGAGTTCTACAGTGTTATATAGAACCAATCCTGACATATGGGAGTGAGTCATGGACAATTAGTAAACAAGTAGGGAAGGCACTAGAAGCAACAGAGATGTGGTTTTACAGAAGAATGTTAAAAATTCCATGGACAGCCAAAAAGAGTAATGTGGATGTCCTGATAGAGGCCAATGCACAAAGGAAACTTATTTCACAAGTTAGAAAGCAGCAACCCACTTTTTTGGGGCATGTTATGAGAAGAGGAAAGCTAGAATATATCATAACAACAGGTAAGATTGAAGGAAACAGAGATAGGGGAAGACAAAGAGAGTAAATACTGGACAGTTTGACATGGCATGGAAAGAAGTCAACAGCAGAATTGATACATTGTACTGGAGACAGGAAGTTGTGGAGAGACATGATCTCCTACGCCACTAGACATGGTACTTGAAGAAGTATAGGTCCATGACCTGTTATCTGAAACCCTTGGGACCAGGTGTGTTACTAGTGTGGCTTGGCAGAGATCTTGAAGAAAGCCCTGCTCTTGCAATGAGCCACTAACTCTCGTCTAGATGAAAGAAAATCACTGGAGCTGTAGGTATCTGCTCAGCACAGAGAACTGTCTCTCCCCCGGCCCCCTCTCGGTTGTACATTTAGCTATCAATAATTAAAGATGCTTCCCTTTCTTCTTCTCGTTGTTACCAACAGGGGTGTTATGTTCTGTCATGTTTATAACAGAATATTCATAACACAAGACGAGGCTTTAACGACTCACATATTTATTCATGGCGCTACCAATACTAACAAACACACAACATAGTATCCACTAGCATTAGTTGTTCTAAAAAGTGGAAACTAATACTCAATACATTACACAAGGTATATGCTCTTTTTTACATTTTGATAATGAAATTAAAATCACAAAAAGTACAAAAACATCTGAGAGCTGCAGATGCACGCATGGTTGATAGTAGTGCGAAACACAACTGACAGCCCTACTCTTGGAAGATTTCTGACATTCTAGCTCACATTTTGTTTAATGGATGCCTGCTTTAAATTTGATACAATAAGTTGTTTTCTTTTTGCTTTTTCTTATTGGCCTGCCGTTTTTCGCAGTACCATATCGTTGCACAGGATTGACAACGTATGTGTGGGGCCCAATCCCGGCCCTGGATACTGTCGCAGCACCATATCATATATATGTACTGTTTGTTATTTTCCATTAGTTATATATTTCTATTCCAAAATGTTATTTCCATTAGTTATATTTTTCGATTCCAAAAGATACAACTATTCACCTCAATTAGCATGACAATGACATCACAGATCTACATTTTAATTCTCAGTGTGTTTCATTTCATGAAGAAAGTATATAATAAAAACAGAAATTCCTTCAGCATTCTCCTCCAGAATAACTGCGGTGAAATAAATGACAGTCATCAAATCAATACCTGCGAATGGTAGTCATTTTGTTTACCTGTGCTTTCACCTCTATCATGTTTTTAACTCCAAAGCTGCAGAAGCAGGCTATCTGCCTGATGCTGAAAAAAAAATAAATTTAAATGCCCTGGAGGAGCTTCATATTGATTTTGTGAAGAAAAGTGGGCATAGCATTGAGCGTGTTGGAGAAAAAAAAACTAAAGGGTGTTTGGGTCATGTTCTAAACACTAGTGGTGCTCTCCCCACCCAATGTTTTCAGAGCTTTTCAAAATGTTGCATTAGAATAGTTATATATATGTAAATTACAAGGCAGAGGGTGAGGCATCAAGGCAGCCACTGAATTACTACACCAACAGTTTGACTTTAATCTTTAGCACGCTGCGGGCGACTTAAGTCGCCCGCAGAAACCCATGTTCTCCCAGCTACAGGCGACCTTAAGTCGCCTTCGGATATCTTCGTTTTCTAGCATTAGGAATTGTGTACACGTGATATCACCCCCGGATGTTAAGTTTTAATCTTATCTGGGAGAGAGTTGGCTTCCGTTTCCGATCTTTATTTAGTGATGGGTGTATTCGCGTTTATTTTCTGTGAATTTTTTAAATCGAAATCAATCGGCGTCGAACATGCGGCCATTTTCGCTCTAATTTTAATGGATTCTGACTCCGATGCGATGACGAGATCTTTGTCTTTATTAGTGCTAATATCGGTTCTCAGAATATGGTTGATGGCAGAGATGGAAACGAAAGTAGAATGTCATTGCTAGTATGTATAATTTTAGGGGTTAGGATTAGGTTTATCAGAAAGGTTTAGGGTTACGGCCGAATGTCACTGCTGACGAGGGCATTTGTTGCTTTGCTACTGATGATGGGTGTAACGAAAAGATCATCATTTGATTTGTATTGGTCAAATGACTTTCATTGAGATGCAAGGGATATGGACTCTTCGTTTGTTGGTTTTTTTTTTTTTAATGTTTTCAAAAATTTTTAAATTTTGAAAAAAAAATTTAAAATTTTTTTTCATCTTTCCTTTCCTCTCTTCCTATCACATCTAACATGTACACAAACAAATTTTACATCATCAGATTCATCATTCATTTATTTATATAAATTCCAAAAATGATAGCAATTGATCAAGAAACACAACAACTATAGACATTACAAGTCACCCACTATAAAAACGGGGCGTTGTGAAAAAGAATGCAGCTGCAGGAGCATTGTTTTGGGAATTTTATGCAGCATGCTAAAGGTTAAGGAACAAAAGCCTTCAGACATAGTGATTTCCAGAGACTCCATGTCTGTTATGGAGGCACTTAAACAGACTCCATATGAAAACAAAGACATCTTTCTTATAGGAAGAGTGATTAACAACTTGATCCCAACCAACTCCATCAGTGGGGGGTCGGAATGGCTAAGAGGTATGGCGTGCGCCCCGAGCTCTAGAGGTACTGGGTTTGATTCCCAGTTGTGGGAATACAATTTATAGACATTTTTTTTTTTTCAGAACCAGTGGTCCTAATGATGGCATACTTCCTCCCTGGTCTCAAAACCAAACCAAACCATACTCCATCAGTGTAACCCTACAATGGATCCCTGGACACAGTGATCTAACAGGAAATGAGGACAGCTGATAGACTTGCTAAAACAGGAGCTTCTAAACAACAAAAGGACAGACCCTGCAGCATGAGAACAGTCATACAGATTCTCAGAAACAACACAAAGGAAATCTGGCTGAACAGATGGGCAAACGGGCCGAAATGTCTTTAATGAAATGACCTGCCCAAAAGACAATGACAACATCAACACTCAACTGGAGAGATGAAAGTCTTATCTTTCAATTTCGAACAGGACATGCCAGAGTCAATAGCCATCTAAACTGCATCAACCCTCAGCACCTACCCATGTGTAGACACTGCTCTCATCCTTATGAACAACCAGACACCTCCTCATGGAGTGTCCATCACTCACAAATGCCAGGAAAAAACTATTACAGATACCTCTGACAGTCACCAGCTCACTATATTGAACCTTGAAACAATTGCAGAAAACCTGTACTTTTCTAAAAACGGCATTTGGCTGCCAAGAGTAGACACGATCAGCAACTATGTATTCGCGTTTATTTTCTGTGAATTTTCTAAATCGAAATCAATCGGCATCGAAATGAAAAAATCGTCATTTGATTTGTATTGGTCAAATGACTTTCATTGAGATGCAAGGGATAAGGACTCTTCGTTTGTTGGTTTTTTTTTTAAATTAAAAAAAAAAAAATTTTTTTAATCGTTTTTTTCCATCTTTCCATTCCTCTCTTCCTATCACATCTAACATGTACACAAACAAAATTTACATCATCAGATTCATCATTCATTTATTTCTATACAGTCCAAAAATTAGAGCAATTGACCAAAAAACGATTTACAAGTCATCCACTATAAAAAAGGGAGTGTTGTGAAAAAGAATGCAGCTGCAGGGCAAATTTCCGGGATTTTAATGCAGCGTGCTAAAGGTTAAACAGCCCAGTAGTAACAGGAGTGATAGGATTCCCACCTAAACTTAAACAGCCAAAATAAACAATTCATTTGTGATGCAGTAGTGGACATCACAATAGGAAAACAAAGGTATTATTAAAATCATAACAAACTTTGAGTACATTTTTAATTCTGTTATCAATATAATTAAAGTATGATGTATATCATACAGAACAGTTTTCCGTAACTGAAGCTACATACTTTTCTTCTATCTGACAACAGTGTGAGAGTGTGAGAGAAAAATAATGCACATGCTGTGTGATCTAAATAGTGGACGATAAGCCTAACTTGAAAATGTACTACAGCAGTTTTAATATAAACTAAACAAGCATGCACACCCCCTCCCCATACCTTAGCTGAAAGGGGTAAAGTTATATAAGAACCACACACCAATAAAGATAAGCTATGGCAAAGATTATTATTATTATTATTATTTTTTTGCCTTTCATGCTGTACTTTAAAATCAGAGTAAATAAGTTAATAAAAAATTTAATACAAGGAGATAAGACATCTAACATTTTTAAACGAATGGTGTACGAGGATATAATGCTATTCCACAGTAACTATTTCAAGACATAAATTTTTTAAAATTGGAACTTGGCCTTGTATTTGCCATATTGACATGCCATTTTCAAATTTCAACACAGGGTTCATCAGTTATATTAAGGCCCATGTCCAAATATAAAAGACCATGTCGAGATATACATGAAAAATGTTGAGCATACCACAAATAATAGCAGCTGGCACATTTTTCATGTGTGGTTTCTAGTAAAGAGAATTACATGCAATGATACTTTCAGATGGTGACAATAACAGCCTTCATTCGGGTCCACCCAGATGGCCAAACCTATATTAAATCAAAAAAATAAAAACTTGCGACAGTTTGATGCCCCACAGAGACATGCCATGCTAAACTTTGACGTCTCCTTATCACCAGTTCTTTCTGCAATAGACTCAGCATCAGAGCTAGGAGTAGGGATATTACTCCACTTGTCAGGGACAAAGCTATCGAGTTGTTCTGTATCTCCGCTATGAGGCTCAGTACTCTCTTTGTCCCAGAAGTTCTCTAAAGACTGTGTTTCCTGTTGTTTGTCATCTCCAGGCATCTCTGGCTGTCCCAAAGTAGCTGCCTCCAGACTGCTTGTTTCTATAGCCTTGACAAAATGTGCTCCATGAATGTCATCATTAATGACAGTCTCAGTCTGAGGTGGAAGGTTAGAGTCCTGGTTTTCACAGAGTGGAGTACTCTCATGCATTGGATTTCCTGGACAAAATAGAGAAACAAGATCTGTTAAAGCCACAATATATAATAAATGACACACTATATAAAATTTAGATAAACTAGCAACCATTCATGCAGTTCCTGAACAATGGTGGAAGAAGAAATAATAAAATTAATACAAATTACAAATGAAAAAACAAGCTGAAAAAAAAGTGTTTTTGACCATCTATTTCTGATTTTGTTGGCTTGAGTGATAGTCGATTTACAGAAATAGGTCTCTATGATGTCTTTAAATTTGAACGCGTAAATTTGGGCTTTTGGGAAAAAGCAAAGAAGAGATCGGTGACGTGAAAAATGACGTGAACGTTGAGATGAAATAATGCAATTTAAAGATTATTAAAACTAGTTGTGGAACAGTCGTGGCCCCATGCTCCGCAAGGAACTAAAAGGGAATGATGATGAATTTTTCAGAAGATGATGACTTCGAAAAGGAATTGGGGTAAACAGGAAAGACACCGGCGGGTTTCTATGATTCATGATTGCCATATTCCAGAGAAAGTTTTGGGAAGCTTGTGAGGTGATGGAATCTATTGGTATGCTAAAATGTCTGTTGTTTAGGTCATTCGCAGCTAACGACACCATATTCAGGATGCTTGTAGAGTCGCTACAAGCATGTCAATAACTGAAGCTAGTGTAGAGCGACTGTTTACAGTTTCTGTATTCATTTCAAGTTATCTGTGCGTGGCTATGAAAGATAATTTGATTGCAGCAATAATATTTTACAGAGTGAATTATGAATATATGCATGATGGAATGATTCTAGTTTAACTAAGATTTAAAGTGTTAGAAGAAATGCTTTAATACATAAAGCTTCATTTCAAAATTTGAGTTTGTATTTTTTTAGACGTAAAATAAAAAATGTATTTTTTAAATTAGTCGGAGCTTGGAGCGGAGCTGTCACTATCGGTGCCCGAGCAGAGCAATTAAAAAGTTTGACTGCCTCAAATCCCTGGTCGTAATATTTTCTAATAATTATGAATTTTGCTTTAGGCTTTCCCAATGCTGTCATTGCAAAACTATTATTTAATAACACTTGGAAACAAACAAATGAATGCCAACACAAAATAGCGATCAGGTCATTTAATATAAGACACAAAAACTTTAAATAGACATACAAGCCACGTAGCAGTGTCAATTATTTGTTGCGACTGGCACTTGATTTGAAGAACTGTACATATCTTGCCAAAACGTCAATAAAAATTAATTTGGAAAATTTACAAAAATCTTAGTTTCAGCTTCGAAATCTATTTTAAAAATATGAAAAACTATGTATCAGGTTTAGAATTTGTTTACAAACACTGTTTGAATTCTGACAACTTACAACTTTGGATTAAAAATTCCTAGGCTGTATTTCTGCGATGTCCATGTTAGTATAGCACGTTTCACTAGCTTTGCCCTCAAACAAATGTAATTATCTGATTAACCGTCCAACGTATTAATGCCATTTTTTGCATACGATGTTATATTGGGTTAGACCCAACAAATATATACTTTATATCTGTGCATCTTGTCTAGTTCCCATAAACGAATGAAATCCTTTGATCTTTGTCGGCATACTAATTATTGTGTATCGAGAAAAGAAATTTTACCACTTCAGTCACAGATTCTGTGAATTGATTAGGCATAGGCGTGTCTACTATTACAATAATGTGGCCATCACGTTTGCATATGAATACCTATTGAAAATGATTTCTTAAATGATCTGCATGCGAGATACTCGTGACATTGTTTGTCATTGACATTTAGTGCACTACCAAACTGGACCTTCATTGATCTAATTATTTCAATAGGTATCACCACTTTGCGGTTCATAAATATCATAATGGAACGTTGCTCCTCTACTGTCCTTGTAAATAACGGTAAGGTCATCTTTAAAGACATTAAACTTCATCCGATTCATAATCAGATGTCTCTGAGAAATTGATAATCAATCTCGGCTGAATGAAGGACAAACCATCATTCTCTTGTAACACACGGTTCTCACATTTCTTCCAATAATCCCTGGCTATATTGGAGATGGTGGCTTTTGTAAGTATTTCAACATCTTTTAATTTGAACATTCTATTTTCTGTTGCTACCTGTTCCTTAATTTTAGCCCAGACTAATTCTATTGGGTTTAAGTGAGAATGGTAAGGAGTCAATCTTAAACATCTGTGACCATGTTCATGGATTGCCTTGTCTATGTGAAATATCTTTGTATGCGGTGTCTTTTTTACAATTCCAAGTAATTCAGGCTTCAGGGACATTTCGTTGAATGGAATGTTGTTTTTGGTCAGCCAAATCTTTATAACATCTTTAGTACTTGATGAATTAGGAACTTTATCTTCTGGTGCCACAACGTTGTGATATGAATCATTGTCCATTATCAAACACGACGGTCTATCCAATGAAGGAAGTACATGATTCACAATCCAATCTTGAAATATCTTGCCATTCATCTCTGTATCTTCTTCTTAGATCCTTAACCACCGACCGTCAAAGCAGTCAGTGGGTATCAGATCTCTTCATCTCTGTATCTTCTTCTTCTTCTTCCATCCTTAGCCAACGACTGGCAAAGCAGTCAGTGGCCATTATGCCTAGTGGCGTCTTAAGGGCAACAGCGAATAGATTTTCTTTGCCGTTGTTCCCATCACGCCTAATGGCGTCTTTAGGGCAACGACAAATCAATCCGTTCGTCGTTGTTTCCGTAATCAAAGTGACTGGCAAACGGGTGATCAGCCCGTTGGTTCATCTCTGTATGATAACCCCTATTATCTGTGGATTTTGAAACAAATATGAGTTCAGTATTATTTAGAAGCCCATGATGGCTGCTTCCTGCATGTGCAATTATTAGGCGCTGTCCTTTGCTGCTTAGTACTAGTCTCTTAGTTGTCCCATCAGATGATTGCCATTCTCGTTCATTACTGTGGTGCGCATTGATCCAAGTTTCATCTAAATACACAAAATCATAACAATCTCTTCTCATTTCTCTTCTTCTTCTTTGATCCTTAGCCGCCGACCGTCAAAGCAGTCAGTGGCCATTACGCCTAGTGGCGTCTTGTAGGGCAACAACAAATTGATTCCACTTTGCTCGGTCGGCAGCCATCCTTCGTACAGTGCCCCAACTCTAGTTCATTCTTTGCATCTCAGCCTCCACAGTCCTCCGCCAAGTTGTTTTTGGTCGGCCTTTCTTTTGTTTTCCTTCAGGGGTCCATAGCAAAGCTGTTCTTGTGATGGCATCGGGGTCTCTTCTGAGGACATGGCCAACCCAGCTCCAGCGTCTGCCAGCTATGATGGTGTGCATGTCCTCTTGCTTGCTCCGAGTAAGCAGATCTTGGTTGGTGATGGTATTCGGCCAAAAGATTCGGAGAATTTTTCTTAGGCATGTTATGTGAAAAGAGGACAATTTCGACATTTCCTTCTCTGTAACTCTCCAGCTCTCCGCGCCATAGAGAAGCACAGAAAGCACACAGCTCTGATATAATCCTAATTTTGTGCTTGTGCTGTACTGAGGACTTCCAGATATTGTTTAGACTAAAAAAGGCTGTTCTTGCTTTGTTCATTCTGTTGTTGATGTCTCTGCTTGCTCCGCCGTCTGGTGTTACAATGCATCCTAGGTATGTGAAGGCATCTGTCTGTTCCCGTTGCTGATTCCTTACTGATATGGGCTCAGGGTTGCTCACATTGAGCGTCATGACCTCTGTCTTCTTTAGGTTGATGTTCAAGCCCACCTGCTGGCTATACTTATTAAGTCTATCCGTTTTTCCTGGATGTGTTGATGTGAATGTGCTAGCAGTGCAATGTCATCTGCATATTCCAGATCTTCCAATGTAGAAAATGTAGTCCATCTTATTCCTCTTGGATTGCCCTCTGTTGTCTGGCGCATCACCCAGTCTATGACTGTTAAAAATAGAGTAGTTGATAAGGGGCATCCCTGTCATACTCCTGTCTTCACTTCAAAGGTTAGGTTGCTCTGCCCAATGCTACACGTAAAGTTGGCATAAAGGCTTTTTATGATTGACACTATGCAGCTTGGAATTCCATAAGCCCTCAGTATTTTCCATAAACTGTCCCTATGTATACTGTCAAAAGCCTTTTCAAAATCAACTAAATTAATGTACAGCTGTCTTTGCCATTCTGAGCACTGCTCTATAATGTTCCTGAGGGTAAATATATGATCTACACATCTTCTGTTCTTTCTAAATCCTGCTTGTTCTTTCCTCAGTTTGTGGTCTACTGCTTTTGAGATTTTCTGTATAATTATCCTGCCTAGTATTTTGCTGGGAACTGAGAGAAGAGTTATTCCTCTCCAATTATTGCAGTCTGCAAGATCTCCCTTCTTGGGCAATTTGACTTATTAAGCTCTGCATTTAAGTTACATACCTGTCAACCTCCTGAGACAAAAATCTGTACGCCGGACCCAAAAAATCCTTACAAACACCCAAAAATCCTTACGCAAAAAATATATTAATAAATTATACGCAATACAGTGTTAAAATGAGAAATTACATATACAAATCTATTAGCATTTGAATTATTGTGATATAAAACATGCTAATCGTCTCAATCTGTTCTTTACGTATAAAAAACTTAGTGATCATGATGTACACTATTCTTTCGATGTACAGTGTTTTGTATTATAATCAACACATGCACTTTTAGCACTTTGCAGAATTGCATTTGTGGGCTTAAAGTCTGCACAGCATGTATCAATGTTAATCTTACACTGTAAAATAGAAGTAAGTGTGTCCGCATTCATAAACCTCCTGCAAATAAAATTTCAGCCCTTATAATGCCACCCTCTTCCTGCTTTGGCTGAGCAAAAAAGGTCTTAATAGATGCTCCCTTCTGCATTGCAAACATTTGTTCATGCAATTTAGATTTAAAATGTACTTTCAGATCATATAATCCTGAAGCTACTACTTTAATATCTTTGCTGCATAATCTACAAAAAGCATGGGTTGATCCTAACTTGGATGCATCTACAATGCCAGGGAAGAGTTTAACCCATTCGACTTGAAACTTACCATGACCTGCAAGCTTTTGTTTCTTTGAATTAGGCTCAGCCATCATTCAGTGGATGAAATATTTCAACTAATAATATTTGTAGACGAAGAGAATGAATAAAAAATACAACGAACAAAGCAAATGGCTAACAGCAAAAAAAAAAAAAATAATAAACAAAATTATGAACAGAATATCAAATCTAGGAAGAAAAAACGTACCACCAAAAATTTACAAAATTATTATTTACGAGTTGGTAGCCTAGACCTGTGATAACACATTGCCACTTTATTAAAAAATAAAGCAGCGAATCTCGAGAGCTGGCATGAAGTAGGCCTACTCAACGCAAACAAACTTTTGTTTTCTAGTTATGTAGGGCCTACACAGAATATTATGACAATTTATCGGAAATACATTGAGGGGCAAGATGTAGGCCTAACTGGAAAGATTAAGGCAGCGATTAAATTGCAACAAAGCAAAACAACAGCAATATTTAATAAGTTATAAGTACTTAGCTTTTTTAAACAAAATGGCGTCGAAGTGTGGTGGCAAGCAAGCGTCGTCGTTAATAACAGGTAACTTTAAAAATACATCATGTCACGCTGAAAACCGAAAGCGTTTGTGGCCGAATTCAAGGTGTTTGCCGAATTCTTGGGTATAAAAGGATTTGATTGATTGCTGGGAGAGACCCCAGTTTAAAAACGAACGCAGAGATTTCCGGAATTAAAAATAAAAAAATTGGTTTAAAAAAATCCTGGGCTAGAAAATATTTTCTGATTTAAAATTAAAAAAAAACTTGGGTTGGAAAATATTTTTAGAATTTTTAAACAAAAAAAAAAATTTTTTTTTGGGGGGGGGGGGGGGGGGCGGGGAAAAAATCCGTACAACGAGTCTGTACGGCCGTACACTGCTAAAAGTATCAAAAATCTGTACATTGTACGAAAAATTCGTACAAGTTGACAGGTATGAAGTTATAACCAGGAGCTTTTCCATTCTTTAACCCTTTGATTGCTGTGATGATTTATTCTTTTCATGGGATGTCTGTATTAACATCTAGATCATTTTCAGCCTCAGGAACATTCAATTGTGTCTCTGGTGGTTCCTTATTCAGAGTTTCTCTGAAATGCTCTGCCCATCTTGTTTCCTGTCCCTCTACTGTCGTGATGAGATTTCCGTGCTTATCTCTTACTAATGTAATATTGTTTGCACCTCGTTTTCCACTGATGATTTTAGTTATTTTGTATACTGTGTTTTGTTCATTTCTCAATGCTGCCTCTTCTGACTGTCTTGCAAGGTCATCCAGAAATGTCCTTTTGTTAGCACGGGTTTGATGTTTAACTTCCTTGTCCAGCTGACTGTACTGTTCACTATATATTGCCTTTAACCTGGGAGACTTAGCTTCTGTTTTCTTTCTTTTCATTTCTTTTCTCTTCGCTATGGTGTTTAGCGTATCTGGTGTTATCCAGTCTTGGCTCTTTCTTTCCTGGAATCCCAAGCATGATCTCATTTCTCTGACCTCGCGTAAATATTTGCTTCTCATTGCAACTATATGAGGCTTCTCACAAATAAGGTTTCTACCAACATATTTTCTAAAATTGAATCCCAAACTCCTAATAGTCCTCCATAGCGTAGATTTGGAAATATCAATGTCATTATTCTTTCTTAACCAAATTTTCAATTTCCTTAAAGTCACTGCCTCATTATTGTGAAACATATTGCAAATTTCTCTGCGGATCAATTCTTTGTCGGGACCAGAAGACGCAGCAAGAGACCGCAGTCAGCGACTCATAGCTTGACTGCCTGCGTCAGGACCAGCGAACCAGAGCTGGTCAAGACCGTGCTCCACCTCCACGTGGTGGTCCTGGAAACAGTCTGCAGCAGTGCAGGCTGGCTGAGTGAGCACGGATCGCAATGGGAAGGCAAACCAGGTCCTAAAAAATGCCGTGCAGAAGTCGGATGTGTCGACCGAAAGGTGCAGATATCACAGCTTAGGTGTAAACAGACACAACACAACCACCGTCCTTTTCAGGGCGAACGAGGAGGAAGAAGAAGAAGAATTCTTTGTCAAAATTATCCACCACTCTTGGCCTAATTTTCGTGTGTAAAACACTGGAATTAGAAATTTCAGATGTCGCTATCCAGCGGTGCAATGATCGTTTGCTTATCCCCAAGGCATGAATAGTCCTCTTTTGTGGGTTTGAAATAGAATGATATAGTTTTCCTCGAGTAGCTTCATTGCAGGAATACTTAAAAATCCTATTTGTGATTTGCTGTAATGTCATAAAATGTACTCGCAGACTCATTTTTCCTACTTAACCACAATACTTTTTGTAGACACACCTTTGATTGACAATTTGTGCATAACACCGGATATAAACTGTTTTATGTTCAAGAAGTGCAATTTCACGCTAAAATCATGCCAATTGTTTGATAAACCAATCATGTGCAAATGAGGTCGTATAATTTACTTTAGGCATTTCAATGTGTGTGTGTTGGAAAGTAGGATTTTGATATTATATCGCAAAGAAACAAAAATTGAAACCATTTCAAATTCACACAAAATTTCACTTATATGCGTTATATATTCGCTGAGATTTTGAAGTTGGGCAAAGCTAGTGAAACGTGCTATAGTACTATGATGATGTACATGTTTGTATTACTGTGGTGATGTATAAATTAACGACAATTGTTTAACATTGTTTCTATCATTAATACAAATTGACTTACCACTCATATAGTCAAAGGTTAGCTCCTCATGGCTGTCAATGTCCCGCTTGGCATACAAACATATATGTGGCAGTTGTGGGTCAATGGTATTAATCCAAACAACATAAACTTCCAAGTTAGGATTGCACTGTCAAAAGAAAACACCACATTGCAAAATCACATCACATGGCTTCAAATGAAAACTTCTGTGACCTACATTTCGATAAAATAATTTATTGACTGCTGTGTTCTACTGTGTTTGTATTAGAGATAGCTGTGTAACAAAAAGTAAAAATGTCCACATTTGTATTCTTTTTTTATCCTTAGCTGCTGACTGTCAAAGCATGGTCCTTCAGTTATTTGATGTCATACCTTTTCTGTTTTTAGTTACAATTGGTCCAGCAGTTCTGAGTTTCACCATCAATCTTGCTACTACTAAGTGGCGATCACTTCCAACATCTGCAACCCTCCTTACTTTCACATCTTGTAATGAATGCCTCCATCTACCACTGATCATAATGTGGTCTATCTGGTTTCTGTCCTCGACATTTGGTGATTCCCATGTTAACTTGTGTATTTCTTTGTGTGGAAAAAGTGTTCCTCCAATGACAAGTTGTTAATACTGCAGACGCTTATTGCTTTATCCCCATTCTCGTTTGCTGTTGCATTTCCCAATTACTCTTTCATTATATGTATTGTGTGTTCCAACTATCATATTGAGGTTGATGGTATTGGGCCAAAAGATTCGGTGAATTTTTCTTAGGCAAGTTGTGTGAAAAGAGGACAATTTTGACATTTCCTTCTCTGTAACTCTCAAGCATTCCGCACCATAGAGAAGCACACAGCTCTGATATAATCTTAATTTTGTGCTTGTGCTGTATTGAGAGGACTTCCAGATGTTGTTTAGGCTAAAAAAGGCTGTTCTTGCCTTATTCATTCTGATGTTGATGTCTTTGCCTGCCCCGCCGTCTGGTGTTACAATGCATCCTAGGTATGTGAAGGTGTCTGTCTGTACCAGTTGCTGATTCCTTACTAATATGGGCTCAGGGTTGCTCACATTGAGCGTCATGACCTCTGACTTCTTTAAATTGATGTTCAAGCCCACCTGCTGGCTAAACTTATTAAGTCTAACCGTTTTTCCTGGATGTGTTGATGTGAATGTGCTAGTAGTGCAATGTCATCTGCATATTCCAGATCTTCCAATGTAGAAAATGTAGTCCATCTTATTCCTCTTGGATTGCCCTCTGTTGTCTGGCGCATCACCCAGTCTATGACTGTTAAAAATAGAGTGGTTGATAAGGAGCATCCCTGTCGTACTCCTGTCTTCAAAGGTTAGGTTGCTCTGCCCAACACTACACGTAAAGTTTGCATAGAGGCTTTTTATGATTGACACTATGCAGCTTGGAATTCCATAAGCCCTCAGTATTTTCCATAAACTGTCCCTATGTATACTGTCAAAAGCCTTTTCAAAATCAACGAAATTGATGTACAGCTGTCTTTGCCATTCTAAGCACTGCTCTATAATGTTCCTGAGAGTGAATATATACACATCTTCTGTTCTTTCCTCAGTTTGTGGTCTACTGCTTTTGAAATTCTCTGTATAATTATCCTGCCTAGTATTTTGCTGGGAACTGAGAGAAGAGTTATTCCTCTCCAATTATTGCAGTCTGCAAAATCTCCCTTCTTGGGCAATTTGACAATTATTCCTTTGTTCCACTCTGATGGTGTTGTCCCCGTTTTCCAGACTTGTGCAAATAGTGGTTCTAATAGTTCTGCTGCTAGCTCAGGGTCTGTCTTAAATAGCTCTGCATTTAAGTTATCATGGCCAGGAGCTTTTCCGTTCTTTAACCCGTTGATTGCTGTGATGATTTCTTCTTTTCGTGGAATGCCTGTATTTATATCTAGATCGTTTTCAGCCTCAGGAACATTCAATTGTGTCTCTGGTGGTTCCTTGTTCAGAGTTTCTCTGAAGTGCTCTGCCCATCTTGTTTCCTATCCCTCTGCTGTCGTGATGAGATTTCTTTGCTTATCTCTTACTAATGTAATATTGTTTGCACCTCGTTTTCCGCTGATGAATCTAGTTATTTTGTATACTGTGCTTTGTTCATTTCTCAGTGCTGCCTCTTCAGCCTGTCTTGCAAGATCATCTAGGAAATTCCTTTTGTTGGCTTGGGTTTGGTGTTTAACTTCCTTGTCCAGTTGACTATACTGTTCGCTATATAGTTGCTTTAACTTGTAACTCCTCACTCATAATTAAGTAAATATTATAATTCTTTCTCAATCGAAACTAAGAAAACTGTCAGTACATCTCAGATTATTCAAGCTAAATGCTCCATCTGATATTCCTGGCACGTCTTACAATCTCATTTAGTTTTTAGTTCATATGGGAATGAGCAGATGAAAATACACAATTTTGCCTTAAACCCATTGTTATCTCTTGGTGCTCTCATACTGGGTTGCCAATCATGACTCCTACAAATATATGTTCATAGTAGTTCTTGAACCCTTTCCATTACTACGTACATTATTTAACATACGATTTCATACAATAATCTATGAAACACAAGTAGTGATCTGTTTTTGCTATTTTACTTCAGCAGCCCATTCTATCAATTCCCTATTGGTATACCGGTATGGCATTACTTTTTAAAATGTAATTTAATTTTTATTTCCAGCATAACGAAGAAGACAGACCTTTGTATGGAGTAAAAACAATATCATGCACTTATGCACGATGACAGTGTCACATATTTCTTCCGTCAAGGAAGACCCTTAATTCCTTCTCTAGGAAGAAGTCACCACAATCACACATTCCAAGCATTTTTTTTTTTTAAATGTACCTGGATTGATTTTCTTACTGCAAACTTTACACTCAAGCAAACATTCTAGAAGATGTGGAGATGAAGAGATGAAAGAGTGAGGAAATAGTGGTAATAGGTTAACTAATATGTAATTCTGTAATAGTGTTTTAACAACTGCACCAGGGCATGTATGTCAAGCAAAATAATCTTACTCACAGAATGATTAATAAAATGAGCAGCATTGCCATGTGTGCCTGCATCTACAGTGAAGGGGGCATCTGCATCATGAAAATCCAGGTCAAACAAGTAAGTCCTCCCTACAGCATCATACTCTTTTCCACGTCTCTCTGCCTCTTCATTGGTAATGACCTGTAAAATCAATAAGAGCAAATGGAACCAAGCCACAAAACAATTTCTTTCCTTCTTGCAATCTGTAGATCAGTGCAATCTTTCAATTCTCCTGATTGGAGACCAAAATTAATAAAATGATGAGTTTACATGAAGTGGTTATGTTACTGGGGCCCCGAAAGGGGAACAAAGAATACACTGTACCTTACCATGCATGCTGTAAAAAAAAGTGACTAAGGAGGGTTCGGCATGGGGCTGGTTACCCCATCCTGTCAAAAATGTAAGCCATATAAATTTCAACAAACAAAAGGAAATGATGAGGAAGAATGGAAAGACCCCAAGCTCATGATACTTGACAGCAGTACTTAGCATATGTTTGTTGAAGGCCTATGCTCCTTGCAGAGCTGAGGGTAAAGAATGAATGTTAAAGAATACTTTTTTAAAGCAGAAGTATATTTTGATTTTTGGAGTACGTAAAAATTGGTTAGAGTACTTCTTTCTCTAGGTAAAGTTACCAGTTTGAAACTTGGTAGCATCATGCTCCAGGATACCCAGTTGTAAATGGATGTCTTGAGTCAGGGGAAGCATAGGCAACAAGGAAACTGGTCACCCCCCCCCCCCCCCACCTCATAAAGCTGAAACTCAGTATTGTGAAGTCTCTAACACTTCACTCCTCCTGTGTCAGTATTGTTAAGTCTCTAACACTTCACTCCTCTGTGTCAGTATCTGCCATGAGGCTAACAATATTTTTAAAAAAAAATCAAAGGAAACAGTCTGGACATCTGGTCAGAATAAAACTGACTGAACACCATCATGTATGTACTCAACAAGCTTGGCCCTTTCAAAGTAAAATGTAGTCTCATAGCAAATACTGCCATAGGAGATGAACTGTTACAGACTTCACTATACTAGGTCCAGCTTTTTTTTATGAGGTGGGATGACCAACTCCTTTCCTCGCTGCCTTTGCCTTATCTAACTCAAGTGCAGAGTCATGTTTGCATTTACTGCTGGGCAGACTGGAGCTTGAAGTTACCAGGTTTCATTCCCGGAAACTGCTCTAACCGCTTAGCCAATCGAACACTTCCCCTTTGAAAGTAGGACATAAGAAAGATCCAAGAAAATAGGATGTAATGATTCCAGTTTTCACTAGGACAGACTACACCATTATACAACCCACATGAAACCCAAAAATGCTATAAGGACTAATAACGTTCAGTGGAAAGAACAGATTAAAAAAAAAAAACAACTATCTACAATATGTACAAAACATGAGCTACAGCATACCTCTCCAACATACTCCATGACAAAGGTGCCTTTCTTGACCTTCTGTAGTGTTTTCACTCCCCAGCCACGTCCATTTGGTGTGCGAAATATGCAAATTTTTACCCTTCTGCCTTTCTGGACCACCCTGTTCAAACAATCTGGCCCACATTGACATCTAATGTTACATTCGTATATTGGCACACCTTTTGGTACCCGCAAACGCCCAGTTGACTTGTAATATGCCAGTTCAGAGCCACTTGCCACAAAGCAGCAAGTCTTTCTATCTAGATAACAATCTTCACAATCGCAGCCAATTAGCGGATCTTTGGAAATAATAACTCCTGGACCCTCTTTCCGCTCATTAATGTAGATAAAATTTTCTGGTGGCCCCTCTAGGTCTACATTGTTTTCAACCATTAGGGGAGCTGGATCATACCCTCTGATAATGTTATTGAGTTCATCCTGCCAGATTTTAAGAGCTATTTTCACTTCCTGGCGCAGGAGCTTTTGAGGAATCTTTTTCTTCCTGAGAAGTTTAGGTTGTAACTGGGTCGGCAAGCCATTTGTGTGGGCCTTTTTCTTGTTTGGACTATAACACTTGATCATGTCAAGAGGAGAGAGGGTATCCAATATTTTGGACTCTATCAGTTTCTGGAAAAGTTCATCTATCCTTCGTTTTTTCAGACCATACTGGTCTTCTTGTTTTGGATTTGGGGGTTTTCTTTTCCGGCATGGGCCTGTCATCACAAGCTGTCTGTACTCTTGGAGAAGTTCCTCACAATTCAGATTCTGCTCTGGTTCCCAGGTGTTGTGTTCATGTCCCCAGCCCACCCATTTAATCAGGTAGTATATTTGGCTCTGAAATAAACAAAAAAATTTGTAATATAAGCCGGACTTGTTTATCACAGTGTATACTGTCATGAGTTCACCTTATGTGTAGAACAACTATGATGAGTTCATCTTATGTGTAGAACTTAAGTCAATACAGGGTGTTCCAAAAGTTATCACTCCATCTGAAGGCTACTGTAACTTTTCTTCTTTTTTTCCTTGTAAATTATAAAAATTCAGCCCCAAAATTGCATTCCTGAAATAATTTTGCTTTTTCCAAATGTACAAATGTGTTTCTTCTTTGGTTCCAAATTTATTTGCTAAACAAATCAGGTGATAACTTTTGGAACACCCAGTATTTATTCCCTTTTGTTCTTTTTCCCATCCCTTTTTATCTCTGCTATATTTGAATGTACAGGGTAAAATAAGACTAATGTGTATCTTTTCATTCATAGCATTTTAGTATCGTGATGCAGAATTATTCTTTGCCTGAAAGGAAAATAACACTATAATTATCTTAATTTTCCTTTAGACAATGAGCCAGTGTCAGGGCAGAAAGGGTGTAATTTTATTGAATGACAATAATTTCTTTCCCTAATTTAAATACAAATATTCTAGCAAAGTCCAAAACAGTTTTAAACATTAATAATTCAACTTTTGAATTGACTTCATGAATACATGATTCCAACTAGTGTAACCCTATCCCCTGGAATAAAAACACTGTGCACATGTAAATATTTGTTATTTGTCTAGAAGAAATCATATTTTCTTACATCATGTTCATCCTTGCCGTGATCCAATATGGATTCCACTTCATAGTCTACTTTCCACTCCAGGACTTCATCATCAATAACTGAAATTAGGAAGATAGAAAAATACTCAAATTAGAACACATTTTAACCCTTTCAATCACAGTAAATTTTTAAATCAGCTCCAATGGGTGTTCTACCTGGTCGAGCAGATATTTCAACTTTAAGGTTACTTTTTCCCCTCTTATAACACTGTTCCACAATTTTAACAATCACATAACATCACTGTGGACAGAAAGCATTTTTTATTCAAATGTGGATCAGTGATTGAATGTGCAGGTGTATTTACTTGTTAATTTCTGGTTGTTTAGAAAACATTTTCCAACCTTCAAAATGCCAT
Organism: Oreohelix idahoensis; assembly: GCA_024509875.1. Lineage (NCBI taxonomy): Eukaryota > Metazoa > Mollusca > Gastropoda > Stylommatophora > Oreohelicidae > Oreohelix > Oreohelix idahoensis. The sequence goes on along the minus strand of JAMPIV010013679.1, from coordinate 821,165 downwards.
GCCCACCACCTCTAGCAGACCTAAGTGTTACAGACTTTTATAAATATATCGTTTTAATTTCTGAATTTATTCTGACTTCGATTGTGTCTATTAAATGCTAGCATAATATTTGGGTTCGTTAATGTTTTCATAGATTTTGTGTGAACGAATGTTTCTATTTCTCGTCTTTTGTGTTTAATTCGTTTGTGACGTTTTGTTTTATTTTATATTCGTATTGATGTAATGAAGATTAGTTCGTTCAATAGGTTGAATGATAACACTTGATTGTCGAACTGACAGAACTATGAAAACATCTTGTAGTGAATCTCATCAAACTTGGCAATCAACACAAAGTCTTCTAAGGACGACATTTTCAATTTAATTATCTGAAGACATATCACATTATGGAAACATGAACAAAATCCGTGGTTCCCATTTCAAAATAAGGAATGACATCACAGTCTCATGGATTATCAACTATTTGACCCTGAGCGGTCATATCAACCGTCGACCTTCGTTTGATTTTCTGTGTTCATCTATTTCAGTTGAATACTATTCTATTCAAACTGTCTTGACATTATCACGTCACATATTATGTCAAATCGTTGGCTTTGTGTTTCTATTAAGACATCTTGTCTATTTCATAAAATCACAGGCTAAATCAATTATTCTCAGTTTGGCTGTCCACGCCACAATTTAACATTATCGCTTTCAATAGCGCGTTTTATAATACGCCGCGTTCTATCTAGAATATCGCGTGTAGATCTGCGTTTTAATATCAGTGCCTTCACATATTCTCGGGACTCAAAAGTCCTTAATTATTTCTTATTCCCTCAACTAGGAAGCCTGAACACTGACGGTTGATTATATGAGTTAAGACTCAACATATATTAGTGGACCCAGCCACACATTATCTAAACACTGCTATTAACCCAAAGGCTACATCAATACTCAATCGTTACTAGGCTTAGCGCGTCATCTATGGCTTTAGACATACCCTTTGAAGTCTAGTTAGTTGAGGTGTTGCATGGTGCGACCATCCAAATCAAGATAAAACCAAAATGCTCGTAAACCATGCAACAAACCTCAACACTAAGATCAATTGAAGAATTCTGGATGAAGTAGTAACTGTGCCAATGGCAATAAAGGTGTAACAGATTATCAACAGCAACGTAAATTGATTCATACGACAGTGCAGATGATAGGCCAGAAGTTTGAAATAAAGCTATGAAGATAAGACAACATAATCAGGTTGCAGCAAATGCAGCGACAGTGCTTGAGGCACACAAAAAATGTGGTAGCTAATTCATTCAGTTTTTACTAGGGCTGAGATCGATTTAAAAAAATCTTAATTGATTAATCAATTTCTTTAACTTACTTACTTACTTAGTCGTTCTTCTTCTATCGTGAGGTATATAGGTTTGGAAGAGAGAGTGTCATACTATCCTATCGGCTGTCTTCCTCCTGGCCTGGTTCCATTCTAGTCCTTGGTCTGGATCCCTGGCTCTTAGTCTCCCACACCTGCCGTGGCAGCCATTCTTCTTCCATTCTGCAGACAGGCCAAACCATTTTAGTTGGGACTGTTCTACTTGGGTCTGCAGGGGTTGGTTTTTAAGCCCTGACATATCGTCTGGATGTGGACCATGTCTCTTCCGGTTACTTCAACCACCTTTGTCAGATACCTCACTTCTGAGGTTTGGATCTGACTTTTGTGAGCTGTAGTCATTGCCCATGACTCGCATCCATACGTCAAGACAGGGACATAGGTGGAGCGGTATACAGCCATCTTCATTTTTTGCCAACTTCTCTTTTGTGAAGGAATCCTTGATTTATGGCTTGAAAAAGTCTCCCAGATGCTCTCTTCAGGTAGCCAAATCTTCTTTGATGCCTCCCTGCAGCTCAGAGGTATTTAAAGTAGTTGACCTGCTCCAGGGCCTGTTCTCCGAGCTTTGATGCCTTCTTTCCTCTCGTGATATCACCATGGTTTTTGTTTTGGAGCTGCTGATGATCATCCCTCTCTTCTCCAGCTCTTCCTTCCTGACTTGCAGGTTGGATTGAAGATGTGCCTCTAATTTAGCAATCAGAGCAACACCATTGGCAAATGCCAGCTCTAAAATACAAACCTGTCTTATCTTCCAGTACCCCACTGAATATTTTCTTGTCCTCTCCTTACATGTTTTGATGATATCATCCATGAGGAGTATGAACAGATATGGTGACAGGATATCACCTTGTCTTACACCAGTGGTAGCCCTGAACTCTTCTGGCTTATGGTTTGCAGTCCTCACATAATTTCGGCAAGATTCATGTTCTTTAGGGTCTTGATGAACAATTTCTAGTTTTCTTGAGCATTTTTTTCTAGCTTTTCTCAAAATTCTTCCCAGGATTTCTGTTTTGCTGCTAGCACCTTGTTCTTTGCTTCTGTTCTGAGTATCACATATTCTCTATGTTTCTGTTTTTCATGCTGTGCTTTTAGCTCCTAAGTATTGTTTCCATGCCTTTTTTCTCTCTTATTTTCTCTTGAACTTCCTCTGTCCACCAAGGTGTCCTCTTTCTCTTCATCCCAAGTCGGACTTCACCATATGCTTCTTCTGCAGCTGTCTTTATAATGTCCTTGAATTTAAGCCAGAGGGTTTCCAGGTCATCAGGTTGTTCTTTTGTAATTCTTACTGCGGTTGCAATAAGCCCCTGATATATGGTCTTAACTGCTGGCTCTCTCAGCTTGTAGGTCTTAATGCACGGCTGTTTGCGAGCGATACTTTAGTTTTTTTTTTTTCCCTGACCGCGCTATTTATAGCTATCGTGACAGAGGTCACGTGGTCAACTTCCTAACGGGAAAAAAATGTGGCGGTGTTTACTTTTGTTAGGGCTTAATTAATGCTTTTAGGCTACTTTATTATTATAAATACCGGCTTTAATTTTGTGTAAAGCTAGACTAGAAATGTTAGAGTAAATTTTAGAACAAGAACAAACATTTTATCACAATTAGAACAGAAGATATAATAGTCTGAAATAGTGTAAAATTTATGTTTTTTTAATATTTTGTTATGGTTTGTTTCTAATGCAATTTACACTAAAACGATCACAATCAACATGTATAACAAATTACAGAAATCAAAAGTAGAAAACCTGCAGAAAATGGATATCATAGTTTTGTTTTGTTTTCATGCATCAAACATTAATTATTGAAACATTAAATTGCAAGTCCACATTTATTACCTTAAAATAACACTCCCAATTGTCCCCAAAACATGAGAGCTAACAATTATCTCAATCATACATCACGATGGTCATGTAAAAATGAGTATGGTCATGAGTAAAACGAAATGTTCAATTTAATAAATAAAACATACACCTATTAAATGATTTCCAAACTGTGTTAATTCTGTCACTCTCACGCAACAACTGCCATAATTTGCTCTAGCCCCAAAATTTCGCTCAATTATCATTCACGCTTCCTTTTTATAGGAGGAATCTGTACATTCACAGATGGAGAAATTTGTAACAAATGAGTTTCCATTATAAATTTTAATTGTGAAGTTATATTTTTAATACCGCTGGCGCGTCTTTCAATTTTGGAAATAGTGGAATGTACAAATTTTCCTCCTTGCTCTCCATGCATACCCATTTCAAAGCCATGAGTTCTGATCCAGTCTGCTCAATGTTTTTCTAATATGTGCTGTTTAGGAATTGTCTTACTGGGGAATAGCTTTCTGAACAAAGACATATTATTTTTTGCTGCTTCTAGTTTTTTTTCTAACAATGGATGTGAATAGGGTTTCTTCCTCGTATTAGTGGTTGTGAAGGTGGCTTAGCAAGTAACTGTTGTACTGTGATGTCGCTTTTGAAGACAGGCGAGGTGGATGTACTTGTCGTATGTATAACTGACTTGGTAGGTGTAGATGTGGCAACAAAAACTGGCATGCTAGGGTGAGTAGTGTTATCCACCTCCAAATGAATAATAATATCGCCTTTAATGTGAGATGACTCATCAACCTCCAGCTGAACAATATCATCACTAGTGTGAGTAGGCACATCAACCTCCTGCTGTACAGAGCTATCCTGACTACAGCTAACTGACTGACTACAGCTAACTGACTGACTACAACTAACTGACTGACTACAACTAACTGACTGACTACAACTAACTGACTGACTAGACATTGAGGGATCAGAAAGAACATCACAGGGGATAGAGCAGCTTTTTGTTTTTAAAACACCAAAAGATGTCTTTGCAAAATAATTGCACAGTTGACATTCACTTATAGTTAAATTATGGTCATAGTCTTTCCAGATGTGCTGACTGTTTTCCGATAGTAACTTGGCTGTTTCAAGACACTTCTCATTATGCCTCCTTTTTGAGTTTTGTATTCGTAAGTAACACTTCTTACAAAATATAGTCGAATGCTCTGTGGGTTTATCATCTGATACGTTAATTCCAAACACAAAGAACAGATCATTAACGTAATTAGAACAGTTTAGTGCTTTATGATTTGAACTTTTTGTTTTGGAAGTTAATGCTCTCTTGCCACAGGCTCTGCACAGTGCACTGGCACAATTCATATGATGCAAAAAAGTATGTTCCATTTCGTTGTTATATAGTATAGTTTACTTGTGTATGTATAAAGATAATGGAATATTTGGGAGTATCAAGTCTAACACCAGGCTGTAGAATGCTTTATCTGTGAATGAAAGAAGATATACAAACAGTTACTTAGAATTCTTTGGCAGCCGTCGTGTGCACAGGATTGTCTACCAAAGAACACTAATGGAACAGTCCTTATCTCACACACAATTAAAAAAAAATTCATATTATAAATACAAAATTAACAAGACTTGAAAGATAGATCAAAGTATGTGGAAGTAATCTATCTATAGCTTTACATGTTTTCTGACGCTTATATACGTAGCTAAATATCATTATAAATGAATGAAAATGCAAAAACAGATGGTGCTTTACAAAAAGTTATTTTTTTACAACCTTATTTAAGATTTGCGAGTATCAGGAATGCGTTTACAGTGATTTAAATGTTATAAAATCTGGTGACAATATGCTTGTTCTTGTAATGCCAAACTCACAAAACTGACTACCACACATTCTCAAGATATGAAACAAAAAAAAAAAAGTATGTGGAAATAATCTTTAGCTTCCCTTCGAGAAGTCTTTATAATTATAAACTCATACGAATGGGCCGATTTTTAAATATTACATTAATAAAAAGATTACTTCTGTTATGAATTTCCTCAAATGATGACGCTGTTTTCAAAAGTCTGTAACTACGTCAAATATAATTTCAATCAAATAAAAATGCAATCAAAAATAGAACACAGAACAAAGTTATAGTACACAAAATAATTTTAGCGCTGTGTTTATCCAGAACGAGTGTGTAATGATTTATATTTTACTGATTTGACACACACATCAGCTGATTTTCCCCGCCAAAACCCTCAGTAGTCGTTTACGGTGCACATGAAAATTTATTACCCGGTGTCAGAATTCCGGTCACCGAAACTAAAAGAGCGCTCTGGTATAGGGTACAAACAGCCGTGAATGCTCATTTCTCCTGTTCATTTACTTAACTTCTTGCGTGATGGTAGGCAATTCCTAGGCCGAGCAACTACTTCAGTTCAGTTGTTCTTTTAAATGTTAACAGGTAGTGATCACTTCCAATCTCTGGCCCTCTCCAGACTCTAGCATCCCAGACATACTTGAATGAGCTCTTCCCAACTATGGCATAGTCGATCACTGATTTCTCTTCTTTGTTGGTTCAAATCTAGTGTACGCATTTTTGCCCTTAAGGGGGAACTTTGTGTTTGTAATGATTATGTTTTGCTCAGTGCAGAATCTAAGGAAATCGAATGTGTCGGGCTGAAAGGAGCAGATATCACAGCATAGCTGTAAACTACGACATAACGTACTTGCCGATGTAAACTAACAGACAGAATTGTAAGACAGAGATATGGCTAAGAGCGAACTCAAACAACACAATACCATCATCATCTTTTCCCTTTTCATTCCTTATGGTGCATGAAACTACCACTGAATCTGGTCCCTGTGCTCGAAGCCTGCATCAAAGTCTTCATACTCTATGCCAGCGATGGTTTCTGTAGCAATTTGTTTACACGATGAGGTTGTCAGTGTGACGTGTAATGGAAAAAGAGTCTACAGTATCTGACAGCCTATTGAAACCTCATAGCTGCTCTGTAATTTGCTAGCTAAAAACCTGCATTATACAGTCTGTCTTTATTTACACAAGCTTACTATCTCGTCCCGCCTCTTTGTTTTTAACACGAGCTAACATGTTTACAAACTGCGTGACCTGTCAGTCATAACAGGAAAGCCAATCAGGCTGTGTTTACCTCGTCCCTTCACGCGAGTATCTGTCAATCATAATAATTCTCAGATAGGCAAGCACGTGGGCGAAACAAAAACACAGAGCCTTTTGAAGTTTCGTAATCAGGGGAAGTTAGAAACTCCTGGATTCTTTGATCTTCAGAAGCGGGCATTCTACAAGGGAACCCGTTAGCTGAACAGAAAGTCTTTTGATGCCACAGAAAGTCTTTTGATGCCGGTCGAAAACTCCTGAGAAACTTCATCAACCGACCGTGAGTCTTTTATCTTGATACATCTAGCTTCTGAATTTTGGGTCTCACCGGGAAGTGAAATTAACAACATTAGAGATCAGAGAAATTCAATGATATATATATATATATATATATTGTCGTTTTCTTAACCCCATCATCAGTTGTAAGTCAGAATTTTGAATAGTCTAGCGCAGTCCTAGAACCAGTTTTTCTTGTTGGAATATGGTGTACTAGTGTTCGTGGAGATTTTCATTCTGAATTTTCTGGTAAAAAGGATAATAGTGCTAATGATTTTGGAAGTGATAGCTTTTAACATTTATTCTTCACTACATTTTTCTCGCTAGTAAAACGAGTGAAATAAATTAACGCGTAGTAATTTCATACCAGATATTCTATTAAAATGTTAAATCATGCCACCCGCATACCTTAGACCGTAATGATGTTAACAGTATAGGCAGACGCGACACTTAATCTCTACAGGAGAGATAAACCCGACGGTTTAGCTGACTGGACTTATAGGCAATGAAGCGACTGATAGGGGGAGTCTAGATTACATGTTATATTTAATTTGTGCATATTTGTCATTATCTTCTTCTTCTTCTTCCGTCCTTAGCCAAAGACCGACCAAGCAGTCAGAGGCCATCACGCCTTGTGGCGTCTTAAGGGCAACAGCAGATTGATTTTCTCTGTTGTAGTTTCCCATCACGCCTAGCGACGTCTTTAGGGCAACAACAAATAGATCCATCTGCCGTTGTTTCCGTAATCGGTGTGACAAGCCAACGGGTGATCAGCCCATTGGGCATTTGTCATTATAGTGTCTATTATTTTTAATACCATACGACGAACTAACAGAAGCCGAAAATTTAATAGCTATTTAATGACAGGCGATCATTGTTTAGGTAGTGCGTATGGAGAGATTAAATAATAATTAACATTGTACGCTGAACACCGGCACAAGCAGGGCTGGGCGAATTAACATAATTCGGTCCGACCGAACTCAGCGCCAGCGGCGTCTGCTAACTTGTAGGCATAAGGAAACACAGTGTGCCTTTTAATTTAATCAGGACTGACGGAGTGGAGAAGAGATCGTCTTGTCCCGTTTGTGTATATATATATAGTAGTAGCATTTTAAAAATAAATTTTTCTTGTATTCTTCGCAGACCTGAGCACAAGGGCAGCCAGCGGTTTTTTCTTTTTCGGATTTGTTATTTTATCTTTTTCTTGGCTTGTGTGTCACCGATTTCATTTGTGAATGGGCACTCGCCAGAGAGTATTGGAGGACAATAAATTTTTAACACTGGACTTACCAAACCCAGATTTATATTTTTACCAGCCACATTATTTTATGCCGACTCCTGACAGTCGTAATTCAAGGGAAGTATACCTCTCTAAATACCTACGCTGTGTAGAATCGGCGCTTTTAACAGAGTTGGCCGACAGAAGAACCATCATCATCATATGAACATTATTTTTAGCAACCAGATGTTTCCCAATACTGGAAGTATTTTTCCCGTTAAAGAGTGAACCTCAAGAACTCTCAGTTTTAACTATTTTGTAATAACACTTCTAGGAGAAGAAACATATTACGCGTTCACCTCACTAGCTAATTTCTGGGGATGGACTGGGGCCAATTTGGATCTGCGACAACTGGAGTGACAAAATATTAAGTGAAAATAGATAATATATTCATGGAGTAATTCTATTACCAAGGGATATTACAGACCTACCATACCAGGCAATTAGGTAAGAGTGGCCACTGCTTGAAAGAGTGTGCAAGTATTTTTTTTCTTGTTTGCGGGAAAACTATCCATATATCTGATTTGTCTAAAAGTTTGTTTATTTTACTGGGTCTCACAGAGTACCACTACTGTTCATTCTGTAATACGGGAGCCGCGCTAGCGTAGTGGTTACAACACCGCTCTGGCGACCGGGTGATACAGGATCAAACCCGGGCGACGGCATTTGAGGATTTTTCGTCGACCGGGATTTGGACTGGATTAACTCGAGACCTGGCGAGAACATTTGAAGGAGTGTCGTCGACCAGGGACTGGCGGCTCCTGAGCCGACCCAGCTGCAATGGGTACCTCCGAAATCGGCGAGTATTTGCCTGAATGGCGAGGGACACCTGTCTCTGTACAAGAAATAAAGGGATACTCACGTAAAATCAATGTCAGGTTAGACATAAAATAATAACCTGAGATTTCGCCTCGAGTATTAGCGGGCGAACGCAAAAAAAAAAAAAAATTCTGTAATACAGTGCTAACCTTCAACCTTTGGGTTAATAATTTTAGGGTTTTTTTTTTCCATTCGAGGAGGGTGCACTTTTTCTGCTTTATTTCCTATGCATGTAAATGACTCTTTGATCTTTTACTTTAGATATTTTGATGTTGTCGAGTTTAAATGATAATAAACTACAAAGAAACTTATCTTTGTGTGTTGGTCAGACCCATACCCATTTATCCGTAGTTTTTTCACGTTTGTGTGTCTTGTTGTCACATAGCTGTGTGTGTGTGTGTAGAGAAACTTATCTATTCTTGATAGGGAGGTAAAAGCTGTCTTGCAACAAAGTACAGTCGTACGGATAGGCTGGAGGATACAACCTAATCACTCCAGAGACATATCTTTCCCTCAATCTACCACCTGTGAAAAATCTATTTTCTATACCTTCTCGCGTATCTGTCAACATCCACTCTACTCAGACGGGCCAAATAAAAACAAATAACCTTCCGTGCGACAGTCATATAATTCTCCTTTTTTGAGGCAGCAGTAGTATTACGCTTTCTTTGTCTCCTCAGAGACCAAAGGCAACTACACTGAGCCATATTTTTTTCCACTGGTATTTATCTCACTCTTCTTATCAGTTCCACACTGGTTATCTTGTCATACAATTTCAATGATTATATTCTGCACAAGTGGAGGTAGAGTCAGTTACAGCATCCTGAAGGTGGCTGTCTGAAACTTCATTAACAAGGGCAGTTATTGTATCAGACTCAACATCCAAGCTTCGGGAGGTCCAAGTTGATAGTTCCGGCATGAATGGAAAAACTCCACTGAAGCCTTGAATCTTCTGACCAGGTCACACAGGGGTATGCAGCAATAAAAGAGCTGACAGACTAGCTTCAAGAGCACCCATGGAATGTGCTTTGGATATGGAAAAGGGAGACATACTGAGAGCAATTAATGATCACCTATTAGAGAATGACACTGCAATCGATGAATCATCAAGGCTAAGATTGCTGGAATATGGCGCCAAATGTAAGACGAGCAGGGATGGGAGTATGAGAGGATGCAACCAGAGCACAACAGAAACAATTAGCATTCATGCCCTTTGACATTTGCTAAGGGAGACTGAGCAATGACGTCAATTCTGATGAACATTAACAATAACTATTTCTATCTCCCAGCATTTAATGTCTTTGCTTAGAAAAGTGAACAATTTAGCTATATGCATAAAAGGAGATAGTTCAGATGAATTAAAACCAGGGATTCTTAACGTTTTTTCACTTACACACCTTCCCTGAGAGTGAACTTCATATTCACACCTCCTGTCTTCCACGTTAATCAATGAACGAATCAAGACACAGTTAAGATGTTACTACAGAGATTTGATTTCTAGCCAATGCCATACATACACAAGTCCCTGAAAGGTAGTGATGAGCAAACAAAGACATACAAAACATAGAAATGTTTTTATTTTAAATAATTTTATATTATATTTAGTTTTATCAAGCGAGAAATCAACTGTGATACATTTTCTGGCAGGCACCTTACACCTAACTGTTCTGATTATCTGCCCCCCTAATGTGATTATTTTTCCGAACAAATGATACAATATCGAATGTAGGTTTAATGATGATGTTTGTACTTTTCAACATATTTTATTTCATGTTTATGATTAGATACTGTGAATGTGAGTATGCTATTATTTTACCTTTACAACGTTGAATTACTTTACATTGATGGGTAAAATGCATGTGATAATAAATGAAATGAGTATAAAAGACGAGAGAAAGGAAAGGCAGAGTGTCAGACGGGCCTGCGTGCCCAATTCTCAACCCTTTGAAAATAAAGTTCGTTCGTTCGTTCCCTTGTATCCCCTCTGCATCTCTTCTGGTATTAATCCCACAGTTTAAGAACCACTCATTTAAACTATCAATTTGGGTGACTGCCATGTTAACAACTATGCTAATGTCTTTTGGCTAGACAGGAAATATTATTTTAATTTCTTATGTATCTTCTGACAACAACCAATGCAGTGAAAGACAATGTTTTTGACAAAAACCAACAGCAACAGACTTCATTTCCCAATTCCTTCCAGGCCCCAAGGAGACTAGCTTTTAAAATAATTTATCCTTACTTATTTTTAATTAGATGTGATAACAAACTGCGAATAACAAATAGAAATATTTAAACAGTCTGTCAGTTCAATAAAAGGTGTAACACAAAAATGTATTCATAATGTGTAATAATATGAAAATGTATTTATTGTGTATAAAATCATCCTCTCTCAAAACATCCACTTTTGTGTTCAGACAGCTAAAACTATTGTTATTGTTAATCAGAATCGACGTCATTGCACTCCGGGCAAACCCATAGGTGCTCAGTCTCCCGCAGCAAATGTCGAAGGGTATGAATGCTAATTGTTCCTGTTGCGCACTGGTTGTATACACGGCGGATGCGTCCTCTCATACGTCCATCCCTGCTGGTCTTACGTTTGATGCCGAATTCCAGCAATCTTAGCCTTGATGATTCATCAATTGCAGTGTCATTCTCTAATAGACGAACATGAATCGCCCTCAGTATTTCTTCCTTATCCATGGCCAATGCACCTTTTATGGGTGCTCTTGAAGCTAGTCTGTCAGCTCTTTCATTGCCACGTACCCCGGCATGACCAGGACAGTAGATCCATATCAGTTCTTGAAGATTCGATGCTTCTATGGAGGTTTTCCATTCATGTCAAAGCCAACCATGTTGGACCTTTTGAAGCATGGATTGTGAGTCTGATGCAATAGCTGCCTTTGTTAATAAAATCTCAGACAGCCATCTTAAGGCAGCAGTAACTGCCTCTACCTCCATTCTCATGCTGGAGGTTATCATGTAAGCCCCGCTATGTTCAGCGATGGTTCTGCCCTTTACTATAGCAGAGAAGCCCCACCCTGATTTATTACTACAGATTGCAGACCCATCAGTGTACACAATGGCATCATCATCCCCAGCATTATCATTTATAAGCTGATCAACTTCCAGCTCTGCTCTCCCATTGGCCCAAGTTCTGCATTCTCTACCAAGACTAATGATGACTTGCTGGTAGTTCATCCAGCTCTCATCTGACTTATTCCACTCTTCTCCATTGAATATACTTTCAACTGGGGTCACCTGTCTAATAGTCTCCTTCTCCTGCACTATTCATGACATTCCCCTCTTTATTCTCGCTCCTTTGATGTCGGCTATGTTCACATGCAGGGGATGCCTTTTGCCTGTGGTTACACGCATATACACTTTTACCTGGGCCATCGTATATCTGGATCTAATTGACAGCAATCCAAGCATGTGCCGCATTATCACAATAGGGGTATCTCGCGTGCAACCAAAGATTATACGCATTCATTCGTTTTGAATGCGTTCCAGTCGTTCACACTGTGATATTGACAGCGTGAGTATTCCCAGGCCATACTCGATTACAGACAAGACCAGCTGATGATACAAGAGAAACAGTAGTCTCTGCTCCAGGTGCACTGCAGCCATTGTTTTTAGGGCTGCCAGACATCTCTTGCACTTCTGTATGATGTGATCAACATGGTGCTTATATGACAGCCCACGATCAAATGTTACTCCAAGGTATTTCAACTTGTTCTGCCTTTCAATTTTCTGTCCACTGAGAGTAATGTCTGGAAGATCTGCTTTCAATATGGAGTTATTCAAGGAGCACCAAAGCACACGGGCTTTGTTAGGATTGACCTTGGAGCTGGTTTCATCACACCATTTAGAAACAGCTTGAAGTGTTTCATGTATGCTTTTAACCATTTCATTTCTATCTGAAAAATTTCATAGCTAAAACTATAATTTATGTTGTCATGGTGATATCAATGTCAGCCCAGGTTCTCAACTCTACAAGTTGTTCTAAATAAGCATGAACCATGCTGCACGCAGAACAAACATTTAACCCTTTGAACCTGAGATCCCACTTAGCGGGATGATCAATTATTTCTAATCCTCCCAGTCCTGCCCAGAAACATCAAAGGGTTTTCACATCTACCCTTATCAGGTTATAAAGATGCGCGGAAATAGAGTAATGTTTAGAACCTGACAGGGAGCTGAAAGATAATGCATGAATCATAATCATTTGTCAAATAAGTAGTTTATTCTCTCTTGACAAGAAAATGAGTGGAGCATAATCTGTGCTGAGAACTTTGTGCCAGATTTCCTCTTTCCTTTGAGCCTGTAATCTCACAAAATTAGAATGGTGAGACTTTCCTTTTCTCATGCTGGATCCAAATCTCTGACATTTCTCCTAGATTTTTATCATGCTATAGTGACCAGCAACTATTGTGTCAACTGCAGAATAGTAATTAGTAAATATTCAAATGTTTAGCAAATTGTTGTTTACAGTAGTACTAGGTGTGACGTGCGGTCATAGATGATGACAGAGTGATGTGATTTGTTGCACAGAGGCAGGATCGCCGGGAGTCTGCTTCGTTTTCAAAATGACATATGAATCAAAATACATAGTTTCAGGTGTTCTGCAAATGAAAGTACACAAAACAGAAATTATTATGAAGGATTTTAAAAATTAAATGTTACTTACATTTGCTGATCAATTTCTGTGACTGACTGGGTCCTAATTTCTGAATCATTTGATATATCAAATGCTGCTTCGTCTCCTCAGACAGCCGCACAGAGCTTTTCTCACAAATCTGTTGTAATTCAATTATACTCAACAGACACGGAACAGAACATCGTCTAGTCTGAAATAAAACAGACAAAAGAATTTGAGTCAGAATTTCTGCAACATGATTATAAAAAGTTATATGTAAGTTGTCTACATAAGGATTTCGAGACACAGTAATAAGCAGTGATTGATATTTTATTTAAGATTATACCAGAGTTGCGTGCTTTCTGTGCTTCTCTATGGTGCGGAATGCTGGAGAGTCACAGAGAAGGAAATGTCAAAATTGTCCTCTTTTCACACAACATGCCTAAGAAAAATTCACCGAATCTTTTGGCCGAATACCATCACCAACCAAGATCTGCTTACTCGTAGCAAGCAAGAGGACATGCATACCATCATAGCTGGCAGACGCTGGAGCTGGGTTGGTCATGTCCTCAGAAGAGACCCCGATGCCATCACAAGAACAGCTATGCTTTGGACCCCTGAAGGAAAGCGAAAGAGAGGCCGACCAAAAACAACTTGGCGGAGGACTGTGGAGGCTGAGATGCAAAGAATGAACCAGAGTTGGGGCACTGTACGAAGGATGGCCACCGACCGTGCAAAGTGGAATCAATTTGTTGTTGCCCTACAAGACGCCACTAGGCGTGATGGCCACTGACTGCTTTGACGGTCGGTGGTTAAGGATCGAAGAAGAAGAAATTTTATTATTTTTTTATGGTCTGGCTTCAGTATTTTTCACGCATCTTTATTTTAAAAAAGGATCAAAATAAAGCTAGGGTTAAAATTAACGTCACCTAGTATTTGTATCTCTGCATTCTAAGCCTAACGCTAAATCCTAATGGTGAACTGGAAACTAAGTTTTCTGTGTTGTTGTCTTTTTGGAAATAATAAGTGCCTACACATCTCAAAACAATAACTGCTAATACCAATCTTAACCTCACCTCTCAAGTTTCTTTCAAAAATAATTATTGACAGGAAAAACAAAAGCAATTTGGGAATCCTAAAGCTAATGTGGTAATTATTGCGTTGTACTGGAGTTGTAATTGCAGACGAAAAAGAGTTTTTTTACTTGCTCTATTTACAATGATTTGACAGAAAATATGATGCCACTTAAATGATTACCACTCGGTAATTGTACATATTATTTGGACAAAAACACTATATATCCTAATTATAACCCTTTAGAAGTTGAAGGGATATTTTTAATCATCAATTTTTTTATAGGCCTATTTAAAATTACATACACAAATTGATTTCAGCTAGGCTATGGATCGCATTTTGATAGCCATTTTGGCACAAGTACCGTATGTCCCACTCAATTGTGTTTCAACCAGTAATGGGTAATGAAATAGGCGTGATGGGAAACAATGGCAAAGAAAACCTATCTGCTGTTGCCCTAAAAACTAGGCGTAATGGCCACTGACTGCTTTGACGGTCGGTGGCTAAGGACGAAGTTAAAATCAAGATATTAACAAAAGAACTTGTCATAAATGTGTGCATGCAGAACAGAATGAATGAGATAATGTCACCAATGTGGGAATTGATGAAACTAACCAAATATCAGTGGAACATGAGGTGATGACAAGATTTGTTGACTTTGGATAGGGCATTAAGTGAGAACAACCAGCTAATAGCATTACAGGGCAGACCCTGTTCTGGAATCCTCTAAGAAAGAGAAATAAGAGACCTAAAACATATGGAGAAGAGAACTGGTGACAGACTTAAAATTAATGAAATGGAAAGAACATGGACAGGTGGCTTGGCATGATTTAGGGTTGAAATGAAGAACAGTGGCCTGTGTGTTCGATACAGAGATGTGTTTATTTATACTTTAATTTTGAATATAGGTGGAATTAGCCTTCACCTGTTGATTTTCTTCCATTGTAAATTAACAATCATTTTTTAAATGTTTAATTCTAATTCTGCCCCCCATACCCCAATTTTCACCAAAAACTACCAACAGCAGAACTCGCCAACTTCAGATCGTTAGAACTGATATAAACAGCACGTCTTGAGGCATTTACAAGGTTATATACACTGTGATACTTTTGTACAGTAGCCTAAGCAACGTAGCATAGCCTACTGTATTACACAATTTACTACCCCTACACTACAATTAGGCCCTATTTCAAATAAAAATGCCGCAAATGCGAGTAGCCTAGATCTAGCCTAATCAAGGCAGTGTGAATTCGTACTAACATAAACTAGTTAACAGTACTTATAGGCTAATCACTTATAAATTCATAGTCTACGGTTCAAATAAGAAATATGAAGTTGAACATTTACCGAGTCCCATAACCTGGTAAAACGCGCCATTATTTTTATGTAGGCCTTTTCACGACTGCTAGGATAGTTGAAAGGGTTTATTTTTACCGCCTTTTCTCGCCTGTCATGTTAAATATAATGGCGCACGTCCTACAAGCTAGCCAAACTGGCATATTTTAACGCAAACTTTTCACCCAACTTACTGGAACCGCTTATTACTTGTTGTATTAGTTGTATATAGTTAATTCTGACAGTTCTAACAGACTCACTTTCAACAATTCAAGCACTAAGAAACTTACGAGAATGCAGTAGATCTGATATAGCATAAGAGATATTTCTGGCCATTACATGCCTATACATCATCATCAGCTGCCATCTTCACAATGAAGGTTGGCTGTAATAGACCTCCAACGTCTTCTGACTCTTGTCTTGATGGTGCACTCTGAGAGACTCTTTCCTATCCATCTCTTGATGTTATCTTCCTACTTATAGCGCTGTCTTCCATTTGCACGTTTGCCTTCAACTCTTCCTTCTATTATGGTCTTCTGCAACGTGTCTTTTTTATGTGGCCAAAATATTTTAGCTGCCTAATTTTGATCTCCTTCATTAGTTCTCTTTTCATACATAGGTTTTCTATAACCTCCTTATTTGTTTTCTCTTTCTTTTTCTCTTTCTGAGATGCACCTCATCCTTCTATATATCCAAATCTCGAGAGCCTCAATTCTTTCTTCCAATTGCTTATTCATTGTCCATGTTTCTACACCATCCAGTAATGAAGATGTGATGCCACTTTGACGTAACGACAGTTATTCATATTATTTGGAATTGAAAACAATATATTCCTAATTATAACCCATCAAAGGTTGAATGGAATTTTTTTCATCATCAGATTTTAAAAAAAATTAATGAAGAATATATATAATACTTTATGATTCTCAATTTTAATTTGTGAATTAACTGTTTAGATGTCAGTATTTTTCTCAAATTGTTGCATGTAGTTTTGGCCATTCTTATTTTCTTCTTGATTTCTGTTTCACATCTGCTATCTTCTTTAATTATATGACCAAGATATGGTAAACTTTTGACTTGTTCCAGGATTATCCCATTTATGCTTATCTTTAATGCGATCTTATCGTCTATTTTGCTAATTATCACAGTTTTTGTTTTCTCTAATGTCCAATCCATATTCGTGACTTATGCTGTTTACTTGCTTCACTAGTTATTGTAAATCCTGTTCACTTTCAGCTAACAACACGGTATCATCTGCATATCTAAGGTTATTTATTGACCTTCCACTGATGTTCAGTCCTGGCATTTCCTGTATCAGTACCTATAGGCCTACTCCGGAGGATGTTAAATAATAAAGCAAACCCGAGTCCTCTGAATAGTAAATAAATACAGGCAATCAACTGGCACTCATTGGACATAAAGAAGGACACATGTTCTGTTGCCCAGTGTTCTTCTTTATGTCCTGTGAGTATCTGTTAATTACCTGTATTTATTTACTTATCCAGAGGATGTTCCGTTTTAAAAGCTTGGGTGCCTTCACATGTTGGCATAGGGGGAAATGACTTGTCAAATAAAGCAGCTATGAATGGTAGATCTGATAAAAATCCAATAAATGTAAGGATGCGCAGATCATAGATTAAAAGCTTAATTAAAAGAACCATAACATATGAATAGACAGCAGAGTTCGTTAGCAATCTGAAAGGAAGACATGCATATAAGCTTTTGAAGGCTCCAACAAGAAAATGTCAGATATATGGGGAATTAAAAATTCAAATAACAAGAAACTTCTCAGGCCACAACTGGGAATGGGCTATTTCAGAATAGAAGAACTTAAGGTGCAGAATGTCTTTAAGTCAATAATATGGTGTATTTCTGATCAAAATGTAAGAGGTATGAACTTTAAGTCAATAATATAGTGTATTTCTGATCAAAATGTAAGAGGTATGAACTTTAAGTCAATAATATAGTGTATTTCTGATCAAAATGTAAGAGGTATGAACTTTAAGTCAATAATATAGTGTATTTCTGATCAAAATGTAAGAGGTATGAACTTTAAGTCAATAATATAGTGTATTTCTGATCAAAATGTAAGAGGTATGAACTTTAAGTCAATAATATGGTGTATTTCTGATCAAAATGTAAGAGGTATGAACTTTAAGTCAATAATATAGTGTATTTCTGATCAAAATGTAAGAGGTATGAACTTTAAGTCAATAATATAGTGTATTTCTGATCAAAATGTAAGAGGTATGAACTTTAAGTCAATAATATAGTGTATTTCTGATCAAAATGTAAGAGGTATGAACAACAGATAATTCAAATTTTAGACTATTTGCAGGCATCCAATTCACCCATAACTATGAACTTTTCTAACGAGACCTTTGATATCATCTTGAACGGGGAAAAACTACAGAAAGTTGAAAGTTTCAATTATTTAGGCAGTAAAATGACTCAGGATGGTGACACAACAAGAGAAATCCATACTAGAATTGCTTTGGCAGCTAGCGCCTTCAATAGATTATCTAACATTTGGAAATTACGATCATTGAATATACATACCAAGCTTCGTCTGTTTAATTCAAATGTTATCTCAGTGTTAACATACGGCTGTGAGAGTTGGAAAATAACAAAATCATTGGAGAACAAGCTGAATACATTCGAGAACAAATGTCTTAGAAAACTCATGAACATCAGTTGGAAAGAATTCAAGACTAATCGACAAATAAGAGAAGACTCTAGGCAGAAATATGTCTCCGACTATATAAGGAAAAGACGATGGTCATATATCGGTCATGTCCTACGAATGCAAAACAACAGAATACCACTACAGGCGCTCACTTGGGTTCCTGAGGGTAAGCGGAAAAAAGGAAGACCAAAAGAAACACTCAGAAGAACAATAATAAGAGAAGGAAGAACGTTGGGCCTAAATAATGTGCAAGAGCTAAGAGGAGTGGCGTCACAACGAACAAC
Organism: Oreohelix idahoensis; assembly: GCA_024509875.1. Classification (NCBI taxonomy): domain Eukaryota; kingdom Metazoa; phylum Mollusca; class Gastropoda; order Stylommatophora; family Oreohelicidae; genus Oreohelix; species Oreohelix idahoensis. Next base: position 802,468 of record JAMPIV010013679.1, on the reverse strand, counting down.
CTGGAGAGCACTGGTTTCTGCCTTATGCGCCGTGTTTGGCGCTTAAAGAATTTATTATTATAGACGGGTGTTAAGAATAGATAAACCTAAGGATCTGCATATATAGTCAAAGAACCGAAACTAATACAGTAGTTAGAGGGGATATAGCGTGGAAAGTGAAAGTCTTGTGGGGTTCTTCTAAAACATGTTATTTATGACCGATGAAAGTCAGTTAAATATTTATAGGGGACTTAGTGTACTGACTGAGATCAAAAAGGAACCAGGAATCACAATCAATTTTCATTACAAGTTATGTACAGAATGGATTAATATGAATATTGTAGTGACATATATTATTAAAAATATCCTATGTGTGTCAGTTGTGTAGTAGTAAAATGAGGTAATACTGGTTTTGTTTTGTTCAAGCTCTGTTGGTATTTGTCATCATGACTTCAATAGTTTGTCTTTAGGGACTAGTATTGGAGATGTTCTCAGTTCCTGATATTAAGACAATTAAATTCCCCTCTTAAGGTGATTTTTACAAAGTCATTTCAAGATGTGGGGACATAATGTTGAGCTCAGCTGGCCAAATTAGCTTATCTTGCGTGATGGCGGCAGGAAAGGACTCCTCTGCTCGAATTCTCCCCTGGGCTCTGGAGACACCTCACTGATAGCTAAATGGACCAAGGAGTATGCTGTCCGACTCTGGATTCAGCAAAGCTCTGACCAGGTGCTGCTCAGTACCATCAAGACCACGGTCCCTGAAAACAAGAAGGATATACCTTCTACTTCATAACTAATTGATACTCTAGTTCTACACTGAACACAATACAACACAAACATTGAGTTCAGAGCGTTAGGCCAACTGTCAGCTTCATCTGAAATACTTTATACCAGCATTACCCTCCTTAATGGTCACTACGCCTCTGCACTTCCAGCATTATTTCTGTCTAATCAATCATCCAGGTGTCAGTGTACTATTTGGCCATTCCATGCCGTTTTACTTCCCTCCGACACCCTCTGTTCAGGCTGGAGCATTATAGGCTTTATCTCCTGTTTGCCACTGAACTACACATATATATACAGGCATAAATTAACAATTTACATTCAATTTTCATTAAAAGATACTGAATGGTTCAAGCTTACCACAATTTCATGGAAATAAACACAGATACGTTGATTAGCAATGAATTCTGGCACAATTACTGGCACAAATTCCCATCTGCTTATGTTCCAGGCTTTTATTTTAGCAAAAATGTGAGCTGGCTTCAACGCACTGTCGCTTTATCAAGATTATTTGCACTAGTGGTCTCGAACTAACGCTCCTAAGTGAGTATATCAGCAAGTCTAGCCAATGAGGCCACGTTTCGACAAGTGTTTGAAAAAATGTTACCTTTCTACGTCTCCCTAACAACCAAGATAGTATTTATAGTCCGACCAATCGTGGTTCGTCTTTCATTTGTTGCGCTCCAATCAATTTGGAGTTTACATGGTAGGCTATTTCTGTAACGCAAGGTTTTTTCAAACATGTTATAAAAAAATTTTATGAGCAGAAATGATTTCATGCTGTCAGGCATCCCCAATATTTTATTTTGGTTATAACTTGTTAATTCCTAGACTATTTGCGTAACGTTTTACATATTCTTTGTCAGCAAACCCTAAGGAACCCAAATATCCAAATTTAAAAGAGCTACGTGGCTGCGTTCAAAATATGTATTTTCTACCTCCTGTTTCGAAGATGTGCTGTCTGGGTACTGTTATGTTTTCAACCGTAAGCCCATCTATTGTTATCTTTCCTAATAAGCGTTTTTTATGATTTTAAAACCTAACTCTGGGAAGGGTAGTGAATTTATCACTGTCCGTCCGAAAAAGTTAGTGCTTGTAGTCTTACACGCGTGATGGCAGCATTTGTGTATCGCGCGAAGCGTGTTTAGTGTTCGGCTTTCTGCCTCTCCCTTCCCGCTATCCTTTTGTCCATCTGTCTCGTTCGTTTTGGTAACGCAGTGTAGAAAAAGACATGAATGGAATTTAAAATTTAGGTCAACTTGCATATTTCAAGGTTTTTCTTAGAAAGGCAGCACATTTTATTGTGTGTTTGGGAAACGCGTGTATGTTGCAGAAGGCCTTTAATATCAACGTGAAACGTTACAATTTGCTTACGCAGTAGAAAACAAGGGGATTTCGAGTACAGTCTTTGTGACAGCACTGTTATTTACCATTGCTCTTTTCTTTATTAATTTTATTTGTTAGGCTTAATATTTAACTAATAATTTATATATGTGGATTAGAATATTCCATGACAACAAGTATGACGAGGCTCCAATTGTAGGATTAAGGAAAGACACAGATGTGCACACAATTTGAAAATTTCAATCTAATATATTTACAATTACTTGACAGGAGATACCGTGCCATGTTCGCATATCGGTAACTGATTACTTTATATGAGAATATAGACACTATATGTCCTAATTACAACCAATCAGTTGTACATGAAAATATATAATTATTTAGAGAATTTCTTCAAGACATATATTTCACTGTTCAGGTAAACAATGATAGATCAGAACTGTATGAACAACAAAATGGAATACCCCAACTTTCTTTTTTGATCCTTAGAAAAATGCCTAAGAAAAATTCACCGAAACTTTTGGCCGAATACCTTCACCAACCAAGATCTGCTTACTCGGAGCAAGCAAGAGGACATGCACACCATCATAGCTGGCAGACGCTGGAGCTGGGTTGGCCATGTCCTCAAAAGAGACCCCGATGCCATCACAAGAACAGCTATACTATGCATCCCTGAAGGAAAACGAAAGAGAGGCCGACCAAAAACAACTTGGCGGAGGACTGTGGAGGCTGAGATGCAAAGAATGAACCAGAGTAGGGGTAGGGGCACTGTACGAAGGATGGCCACCGACCGAGCAAAGTGGAATCAATTTGTTGTTGCCGTACAAGACGCCACTAGGCGTGATGGCCACTGACTGCTTTGACGGTCGGCGGCTAAGGATCAAAGAAGAAGTGAATACAAGCCAGTGATTCCACCCTGGAAGATCAAGCAACCAGACACGGACTACCACCTAGCAGAAATACTTAAGAAAGAGAAGGATGATGAATTATGAAGAGGTGGAAGATTTTAAGGAGAAAAAACAAAGAGCAATCAATAATTTCAAGTGCTTGGCAAGAGGAGCCAAAGACACAGTATGGGAGGCCTTTGTGACACAGGTGGGCACTGACAAAACAATACAGAAATTCAGGGCCTTACATCGCAGAATGAGTACGAAATGTACAGGCCAACCAATTCCTAATATTCTCAGCTCGACAGGAATATGCACGAAGACCGATGCTGAAAAGGGACAAGCATTACTCGAGCGTTGTATTACTCAGACAGATAAAGGTGATAATGCTGCCTGACAAGAAATCAAAGACCGTGTTCTGTGAAGCTACAGGAGAGGCGACATACTCGTATATTTCTACCTCATAACCGAAGAAGACGTTCTGTGCACTTTAGAAACCAGTAGGAACTCTGCCCTGGGTCCTGATGGTGTACAGTATCACCACATAAAACAGCTCGATGACTCAGGCATTAAGAGTGTGGTGAGTGATTTCAACAACAGCTTACAGAATGCTCTGGTGACAGAAGACTGGCTGCATAGTTACCTACGACGACTTCCTAAACAAGGTAAAGACCCCACGCTTCTCAGCAGCTACAGAATTATTACGATGCAGAATGTCCACGGTAAACTACTAGAAAAGATAGCAGCACGAAAAATAATGAATCACCTCGAAAATGCACAGATCCAACCTGATACTCTCGGCAGCTATATGCCCATGAAAGTAACTTGGGTTAACGCCGAAACTTTTGCTTATTATGTATTTGAGGGGTTCCAGGATAAGCAAGAAATGTTGCGGTAGCAATTGACCTAGAGCAGCGGTGGCCAAACTACGGCCCGCGGGCCAGATCCGGCCCGCCAACCAGTTTTGATCGGCCCGCCAACCTGTTTTGGCCGGTCTCTTATTGTTGATTGAAGCCACACTCTTCACAATGAAATAACCCACAAATGGATGTTTGAAATAAATAATTACATGTCATATTACAATTTACAAAACAAATTAAAACAAGAGATTCATTATATATATTTTTTACAGTAATTTCAGTTCGAAGACTGGTATACATGTCTTGGCAGATGTGCAGTACAGTAGTTTGCCGTTGCTTTCTGTACGTGGTTCATTATACTCGTATATGTAAAACTAAATCTCAGAACGTTATTTTTTAAGGATTTTATAGGTCTGGCCCTCTTGTGTTACCCTTTACCATAATCTGGCCCTCGGCCAACCTTAGCTTGGCCACCACTGACCTAGAGGATGCTTATAATAGTGTGAACTTTGCAACATAAATAAACTGTGTAATGGCTTGCGGTGTTAACCCTTGGCTTACAAGATGGGTAGCAGCTGCCTTAAGTGAGAGGTCAGTGGCATTTCGGTTGGGAACATGGACATCAGATCCAATGCTCATTTGCCCGGGACTACCCCGGGGTTCTCCACTATCACCGGTGCTGTTTAATATTTATACAGCAAAAGTAGCCACCATTCAAACAACTGGGTTGGGACGAACACTGACATTTGCTGATGATATACTCATTTACAGAACTGGTTCTGATCGACAAGAAATGGTTAATAGCACACATGGGACACTGCAGGAGGTGTCTAAATGGTGCGAGGAAACTGGCTCCAAAGTCAATCCCAACAAGGCCTGCGTGATGTGGTGCTCCTTGAACAACTCCATTGTGAAAGCAGACCTCCCGGATATTACAATGGACATAGGATTGAGAAGCAAGAAAAGCTGAAATACCTCGGAGTTACATTTGATCGCGGGCTCTCGTATAAGTACCATGTTGAGCAAATCACACAGAAATGCAGGAGAGATCCAGCAACCCTGAAAATAAAGACCGCGGCGCGTCTGGAGCAGAGATTACTATTTCTTCTTTATCAACAGCTAGCCATATCGGTCATTGACTATGGGCTGGGAAAACTCACGCTGTCAGTAACACAATGTGAACGACTAGAACGCATTCAGAATGAAGGGATGCGCATAGTCTTGGGCTGTACGCGAGATGCCCCCATTGTGACAATGAGGTATATGCTGGGAGTGCTGTCGATTAAATTTGCGATGGCCCAAGCAAAAGCCTATATGCGAGTATCCACAGACAAACGGCACCCTCTGCATGGTAACATAGCTGACATTAAGGGAGCAAGAATAAAAGAGAGGGATGTCATTGATGGCACAGGCAGAGACAACGATCAAACAGGTGGCCACAGTCGACAATATATTCTAGGGGGAAGAGTGGAGTATGTCAAATGAGAACTGGATTAACTACGAGCATGTCATCATCAGCCTTGGCAGAGAGTGTAGAAATTGGGGGAATGAAAAAGCAGAATTGGAAATTAATCAACTGATACATGATAATTCCGGCGATGATGATGCCGTTATGTATACAGATGGGTCTGTGATCCATGGTGAGAAATCCGGTTGGGGCTTCTCTGCTCGGGTGCAGGGCAGAATCGTCGTCGAACATAGCGGGGCTTACAAGATAACAACTTCTTGCATGAGAATGGAGGTCGAGGCTGTTCCTGCAGCCTTAAGGTGGATATATGAAAACTCATTAACAAGGCTATCATTGGACTCTCAGTCCACGCTTCGGAAGGTTCAAAGTGGTTGGTTGCGGCTTGAATGGAAAACATTCATGGAAGCTTCGAGTCTACAAGAGCTGGTGTGGATATACTGTCCTGGTCATGCTGGGGCTTGTGGTAATGAAAGAGCTGACAGACTAGCATCAAGAGCACCCATATTGGGGACACTAGATATGCATAAGGGAGATATACTGAGAACAATGAATGATCGCCTGTTAGAGAATGACACTGCAATGGATGAATGTAGAGAATTCTTCTTACAAAATGTGTTCAAGAGTCCAGGTTTTGACTCAGAAATCAAGTAAGATTATAATTCAATATGGGACAAACCCATTTCGTCAGGATATGTGTAATCCACGATAAGGAATATGCGCGATTGCCCGAAGTATGTATTGAGAGACATGTCAAGTGTAGCGGGAGGTTATTTAAAAGTATATATTCTGTAAGAGTATGCCAGTAAAGAGTTCTGACCTTACAAGTAATACCCCAGTCTTAGAAATAAGCACTGGTGTATTGTTATCATAAAAATAGTCAGACTGTAAAAACCCTGGTCCAGTTGGTAAGAAGTAGTACCAGGATTTAAGGTGTCTCCTCCCTATGACTATCTTATGATTACTTATATTCTAGGGGATAATAAAGTGAACATTCACTGAAACCACAAATGGAAGAAGTGAATAAATCCTCAGGTACAGTTAAAATAGTTTAATAATTACACTAATATTCTATTTCTACTAGTTGGAAAAGAGTATACACATATATATATATATATATATATATATAAATATTCACACAATTACTATTATTGTCTGTTTAGACTTCAAGATCTTAAATAATAAAGTTACTGAAATCACTGTTATTAGTCCTTTGAATTTAAGGATAACTGTCATCAGTTGACTGAGTTTCTGTATGGTTAATTATTGTTTTGAACTATTGGCTGTTTCACATGTATAGGTGGTCAGTGTCAAACAGGACACTTATCTTTCCAACTTGGTACTGCTGAAACTGTCCTTTGCTGATATCAGACTTGGTAGGCCCAACAGTAGGGATGCCAATGACCAGTTGAAGTTCACTCTTTGGGGTCCTGCACTTTTGTGGGATTGCCTCGGATGAACTGCACCGGCTTCTGATACTGGACAGTCTGGTTTGAGTTATTTCATGGAACCTGCAACATATCAGCCTTGGCTAGTATCTGGCTAGACTTGTAGCTGACTAGCACAGATGTCAGACCAGTCAGTCATCAGATGTCACCGTTATACAATCATAGTAAGCAAGGACATCATTTCAGTGATATAGCATTAATAACATTTCAATTAAGTGTAACTGACTAGCACATAAGTCAGACAAGTCAGTCATCAGGTGTCAAAGTTATACAGTCATAGCAAGTAACATCATTTCAATGATACAGAATTAATATTAACCTATCAGTAATAAACATCATCTGGTTTATTCCGCTCCTATACATCCCTTCATATGCTATAACTTGATCCTTCCAAATCATATCAAGTACAAATTCAAATACTGATGCTATCCTTAGCATCTACACAAAAGTAATACATAAATAAAGAAAGTGAGTGACCACGTGATCAGGTTGCTTTCTACTGAAATTGGCTATAGAACACTCCAGTTTACCAGCTGTAAATGGGTACAAAGTTGTGCGCTCGAACTAGGGAAGGCAAAGGCAGCGAGGAAGGGGACTAGTCACCTAACCTCGTAAAAGCGGTATCTTCCATGCTGAAGCTTCTAACAATTTATTTCCCTACGACAATCTCTGGTCATGGGACTGCCTTTATCTTCGTAAGCGATAATGCATTTAATATCGACGAGATACAGCATTAAATATAATAAATATTTTCTATTTGGCTGTGGGGCTAGTTTTGATACGTTTTTGTACAAGCAACCATCTTCCACTAAGCACATGAATACATCATATTAAAATAATAATACGTTATATCAATGAATATTATACAGGCATATTTTGTGAATTCTAAATGAACCTGTAATACAAAATAAAAGAAATTATTATACAGGATAGCTATCGTAAATTCGCTTACCCTCAGACTCCAGACACTTAGACTGAAATTTTCTGGCGATCCGCTCACACTTCAGATGGATTTAGAGTCGTGGCGTTATCTGCCCTCAGTCTTGTCTCAACCTCTTGCGTTGGGTCTTCTCAGATTGTTGTTGTTGATTTCGTCTACTATAATGCTGTAATACCCTGTTCAACCTGAAAGTTGGTTATAATTTGGGTATATTGTGTGTTTTTTTTTCCTCGGTGCTAGCCTGTTGATAGTCCTGAAAAGGACTGGTCCTAAAAAGGACCACTAGCTGCCTGTCCGGATACCTCTTTGCTCTTGTCCATTCGGGGTGTCGTGGCGTGTTCATGGTGTACATTTGTTGTTTTCCTATCTGGCTTGTTAGGTTTTGTGAGTTTTTGCCCTCCTCGTTTCTGTTTCTTGTGTCTTCCTTTTCTCCTGTATCAGGGAAAGCGCTTTTTCTATGACTGTTGGGAGTAGCTCTTCTAGCGTTTTCTCGATGACTTCTTCGTTTGATTGGTCGTTCGTTTTAGTGTCTTTTCTGTTTGATGTAATTTCTTCAATGGTCATTCTTTCTGCCTCTATTCTTTTCAGTAGTTGTTCGTTTTCATCTTTCAGTTCTATCAGTTTCCTGACATCTTCTTCTACCTGTTGCTGAATTCTTTTCATGTCTTGGTGTATTATTTTCATGTCGTTTATGAATTGTTGTTGTTTCACGCTTTCCGAGCTGTCATGTATTTCTTCACATCTGTCAGTTGAGGTTCTGTTTTTGTGTGGCTGGCGGTTTTCTCTCTCCTTTCGCAGTTGTTGTTTCAAATCTCTCACTTCAGTCGTGAGCCATCTGACTTGTTCCGTTAGGCTGTCTTGGTGCCTATCACCTAGAGTACTTGCCTTCAGTGTGTTTTTTGCCTCTTGGTACGATACTCCCTTTCCAATGGCAACTGTAATTATTTGCCTTGTTTGTTGGTATTCGGGACATCCTCGGTATCGTGCTCCGTGCTTTCCGAGGCAGTTGGTACATTTTCTATTGTTATTTGGTGCTTTGTAGTCTTGGTCTTTTTTGGCCTTTGGGCAGTCTTTGTATTCGTGGCTGCCCGCACAGTATCTACAGACCGTCTCTTTTCTGCACGTGTTCCTTGTGTGAGAAAATCCCTGGCACTTTGAACACTGTATCACTGGCGGGATGAAGGCATGTGTTCTTCGAGGTCTATTCTGGATAGTGATGTTTTCTGGGACTGTTTTCCGCGCGAACGTATCGGAGAGCAGATACGTCACAGCCTAAGACTAGACCTGAAAAAATCCTTCCCGAACCGTGATTTCAGCCGATCTGTGCGTCGACTGAAATTTTGCCTTTCTCATTCTCAGCATATATAATATTCATATTGTTCCATCTTATCTAGTTTTATACAGCTGATAAAACTCTATCTTCCTATCCATGTAAATTCCCAAACTGTTATATGTTGATTTTAATATTTCGAACAGAAGTGGGTTTACCAGCTGTTAGCGTAACTGTGGGCAGCCGAAATACGCATATATCTCCGAAAATGAGAACTTCCTACCGTTCCTTCTTATATGCAGTTATACACAATCCTTCCCTGTACTGAAATGTAAAATCTTTTTCATACTGATTCCCTTCTGCTTTTATTATCGTTGGCGATTTCCTCTGTCCGATACACATTTCGCTGATACGCCGCCATTTTGAAAGCGGTCGTTCGATCGTAGACGGGTTTATAAATCTAACTGATCCCGTTTGCAATGACTTGAAACCAATTTTGCGACATCAAGGTTAGTATAACCTGAATGTATAGCTATAAACATTTGAGGAATACATTTATTAGCCGACTAAAAGAAAGTGTGCACGAAAGCACAAAACTATAATAGTATAGACATTGATGAAAATTACAATGTGTCAAGAATGACTGGGAAAGAATAAAGTAAACGGACAAAATTATAAATGTGCTAGAAAAGCACAGGCGTATTATTATGAATAGGAGGGAAGACATTTACAGAAGTGTGGAACTATTTATAAAGAATATATCGAATGAACTAATCTGCAATTGAAAAAGGGAGGGCCCCCATAAACAGTACACACAACTGCTGGCTGAACGGGCGGATGATCAATAATATTTTGACAACGGTTTCTAGGGCAGGAGTTGGAAAGGCCTGGTATCGGGCTGAGGGCGCACCATGGACTGTAATGGTAAGCGGCCAGAACCATCCAGAAAGCAATGGCAAACTACTGGATGTACAATGCCAAGAAATCCATAATGGCTAATCTGAATTTTTTTTTTTTAAACGTACAGGAACATTGGCTCCTAAATACCATCGCAATAAGGAAGCTGAAATTTTTCGGTCATATAAAAAGACATAATAGTCTGGAAAAAACAGTGATGGAAGGCATGGTCACAGGAAAAAGGGGAAGGGGTCGACCTAGACGACGGTGGACCCAGGACATCACAGAGAGTCTGAACTTGTCTTTGGCTGATGCAGGTCAACTTGCCCAGAATCGTGATGCGTTCAGAGCAGCTGTAATGGAGACAACGTTCTGGAAAGAATACGTCACATGATGAAATAATCTGTATTCAATTAGAATCATCAAGGTTAAGACTTGTAATTTGGCATCAAAAGTAAGGCTAGTAGAGATGGACGTATGAGAGGATGCATCCGTCGTGTTTACAACCAGCGAGCTACAGAACTGATTAAATTACGTCTCAGATCTAAGGGTCTTTTATATTTGGACATGCGCCCTAATATAACCGACTAGGTTGAACAGGACGCGCCTCGCCAAAACCTTATTAAAAAAAAAAGTTAGCATTCACACTCTTCGACATATACTGATGGAGACTGAGCACCTATGGGTTTGCCCGGAGTGCAATGATGTCAATTCTGTATAACAATAACTTAAGAAAACAAATAATATAGAAAATATTAAAAACACAGCCAATAAATATATACAGGGTGTTTATAAAGTCGCTGTGCAGTGAATTTGAAAAATATTTTAGCAATTACGTCACGAATGATGCAAATTTACGTCATGATATTCTGTGTAGTGTCTAGATGAATAATAAAATCTACGTTACAATTTTTTGGGCGTCTTTAAAGCCCCAATTGAGTACCACATTTCTGGTGACGTAGTCTCGCCCGGGCGAAAATTTCACTGCACAGCGACTTTATAAACACCCTGTATATACAACAAGTATCAAAAGACAGCATTACTGTATACACAGATGGATCCAAGGGAGAGGATGGCAAATGTAGCGAAAGGTTTTTATATGTGTGTAGTGTTAGTAGTAGTACTGAAGAAACAGAACTAGAATTCTGTATGAAAAGAGTGAAGTCCCAGTGTTGGAGAATAACACTGGTATCACACGAGAGTCACGGCTGTGAAGGTGTCTGCTTAAGTAAGTATTCAGAGTAAGTCCGACCACACAGTGCCACCCTCGCTATGTAACAACTACCTGTGATAATCAAATAAATCAGAACAAAATTCAACTTCAACAATTATAAAATTACTAAGTCAGCTGAGAACAATTTCTGAACTTATATTATTTACATCTATCAGATGTGTGTTTCAGATGTTTGCATGTATATTAATAATTCATGGCTCAGTATGATTAGCAATAGCGAGAAAAGACAAGTGTCTATCTGCAGAACATTTTCTAAAATAATATAATAGCCTACATGAATAAAACGAAATACATTGTATACAGATTAATGATGCTACCCTTTCCTTTCCCATTGTGGAGTGCCAAGTCTCTGATTCCAATATAATAGTATAATTGACTACTCCATGTCCATCCTGATAAATACTGGTAAGCATCCAATTCCTTTTTCAAATCTACAACGAAAGTGCAGTTCAGTTCTCCGGTCTGATCCTGTCACAATTCTATTAAATTAAAGCTGTAATAAACAAATTAATTAGTCATAAATCTACATACCCTCTTAGGATAAATGTTACGCACATATTAGACTTGATTTGGTGAAGTAATTCTGCACGGCAAACACACGGCAAAGTATTAGCCTTGGCAAGCTTTCTTCTTCTGTCTATCTCTGGCCTGTGTTGTGTTAGTGTGTGTTTTGAATACTGCGCTGCCTCTTCTTATAGGGTGTAAGGATTTACTGTGATTTTATTTTCAACGGGCCCCATTCTTCTACTCTATGTAATTATTTGCGTTTATTTATGAGGAGTTACTGTGGGTTTAATTTCAATTTCGCCCCAGTCCTCTTCTCTCTGTAAGTAATTGCTATTTCATGTTATTTTATTAGGCGTTGGAGTTCATATTATTAGGCTGGGTAGATTTTTCAGACTAGGGAAAATCCGAAAACCCGCACCTACCCTGTTAATTGTAGGGATTGGGGGGGGGGGGGGGGGGGGGGGGGGAAACGACCCAGGTTCTACGCGATAACCAATCAAATTTAATTTGGTAACGAGAACGGTCAGAAGCATTATCTGACGTGACGCAATAAGTAGCGCGTGAGCAAAATACACTGAGTCATCGAGTTGTTTACGATATCATTGGCGGAGGTCAGATTTGATTTAATGGTACTTGTGTCTTTATTCACCCACAGATTAAAATTGTTGAAATTTAGAAGCCAAATGGAGCACCGTACTTTTTCTTAAATTTTTTTTCTTAAATTCGGGCGCAAAAATCTGTCTTCGCGCGGCAAATCTCTCTCACAGTTCGCCAAGAGAGATGTCGTCTTGGCTACTAGCACTATAACTGGTGCGCTCTCTCATCCTCTACGGCAATGTACTTGTGCGCTCTCTCTTTCACTACGGCAATTTATTCATCCGGTTGTGTGGCAGCACATCAAAGGGATTATTCGTCTGGTTGGGTGATGGTGGTGGTAAGAGTCTCTCTTCTGTGGATTGAAGTGACGTCGATTTGTAGCAATGTAATTTATATGGTCCTGTGTAGGGAATGAAACAGCTCGATCGTTCTGTGATCTACATCGATTCGAAGTGTATGGGATTTTGCGAAGGTTGCTTACTCTACATCTTTGCAACCTGGGTTGATCTTGTATAACTAGGTTTACAGTGTTGCTCGTGGGGCTACGTTTTTCCTTAGAAGACTGTGTATTCCGATAGGCTTCTATAATGATCTCTTGATCAACCATATCTGGGTATTTAAGCTGATAATCGATTTCTGGTTGTCTTCGTGTTCGATATTTGCGGGTGTTCTGATAATATTCTGTGCCATCCGTGTATACCATTTCTCTTTTCTGTGCTTCCAGGTATCCTCCGGTCAATTGTTTTGAACTCTCCGTATTTCTCCTTGGGGGTATTATGGTGTGTCGAAGCACTTGCACTGAACCTTGGGGGCGGCAGGGGGTGTATTGTGTTGTCTGACGCGGGGACTGATGGGTATGGTTCTGCGAAGTGATGTTTTGTTTATGAAACCCCCTATCTCGATCAGTCTTACCTCTAGACCTAACGTGCCATGCAGCAGAGTCAATGGGGTGGCGGGGGGTGTATTGTGTGGTCTGATGCGTGGGCGGGGATTGATGGGTATGACTCTCGCCTGCATTATGTCGGTCAGTGTTACCTTGTTTAGTTTTGTAGGTGTCTCTATGGAGGATGATTTTACTTGAGCTATGATAGCACCTCTAGCAATGGTTGTCGTTTTACCAGATGTGTTGACTATCATAACCGGGAAGTCTATGTTTGTTGTGACTTCTGCTATTCCTTCTTTGTCAAATATTGACACAATCAGAGCCGGATTAACGTAGTAGCAAAAGTAGCATATGCTACGAGCCCCGCGCTTTTTGGGGCCCCGCGCCAATAAATATGCACATAATTTTTTGGCCATCTTCCAATACGAGCGTTAAAACAATGATCTTGTGATTTATGCCATCTTTAGCGCCTTTTCATTTGGTGTCACGAAATTGTAAGAGAAAGAGCATAAGAGGGTGACTTAGTGTGACTGTTTATTATTTTTATCTTAACTGTTTGCGGACGGAAGCAGTCATTTTCTTTGGATTTGTTGAAAGCCTGTACACCTTCTTTTCTGCTTCTACCTACCGGTGGGGTCTCCTTTCTACTGCATTATGTGCTGGTGGTACTCATAATAAGTCCCATTTGCCCTTTGTGAAAAGACTGTCAGATACCAGGTGGTCCGCTCGGGCAGATGCAACAAAAACACTTTTACACAGCTTTTCTGCAATAAAACAAGTCTTGGATGATATTTCAGATAACAATGATCAGAAGGCAGAGTGTCGTCAACAGGCTCATGGTCTACTTTCAACCATGATGAAGTTAGAAACTGGAATAATGATCATACTGTGGGATCAAGTATTACAGCGTTTTCAAATGACCAGTGCTTCTTTGCAATCTTCTGACCAAGATTTGAATACAGCTTGTGCACTCTATGAATCCCTGCGGGGGTATATTCAAGCTACGCGGTCTACTTTTGCAGACATAGAAGATACAGTCGAACGGGTCTGACTGACGAACTTTATTCCGATGTCGCCACAAAAAGTCACACATGTAGTCAAGTCTGTAACACTTCACTCCCCTGCATCATAAAGCTGGTCTTACTGCAGTGAAGTCTGTAACACTTCACTCCCCTGCATCATAAAGCTGGTATTACTGTAGTGAAGTCTGTAACACTTCACTCCAATGCATCATAAAGCTGGTCTTACTGTAGTTAAGTCTCTAACACTTCACTCCAATGCATCATAAAGCTGGTCTTACTGTAGTGAAGTCTGTAACACTTCACTCCCCTGCATCATAAAGCTGGTCTTACTGTAGTGAAGTCTCTAACAGTTCACTCCAATGCATCATAAAGCTGGTCTTACTGTAGTGAAGTCTCTAACTCTTCACTCCCCTGTATAAAACAGCTTAATACATTCATGTGCCATGCTGCCACCCCTACCTGCTAAATGCATAATAGATCAACCCCGCGCTCATCCTGCCACCCCTACCTGCGAATTGCAATTAGACTAATCCCGCGCAGGCAAATGTACGGAATACGGTGTGGTCATTTAATTTCAGAATGGGTGAACAAAGACACAAGAACCGATTTAATTGCAGCAATATTATTGGTCTAAGGGCGGCCCACAGCGACGCGACGCGATGAATCATAGCGTGGGTTATTGCATCAGAATTAAGACTATATATTAAGCATCTAAAGCGGTTAGCACTCTCTGCTTTCAAGAAATTTAGCCGTGACGAAAAGCGTCAGTATACATTATACATATCGTCTGCTCTACGTGAGAAATTAGATAATTTGGGTATGTCTATAACTTAATTAGCGTGGTAGGTGTTCGTTTTATATAAGATCTTAGCACAATAGAGAAAGTTTCTTCCGGTAGTTAATTTAGCTTGAAGTGCCATCAATTGCTATGTTATAGAAATAATAAAAATGTAAGTTGTACATATAAGTTTTCTATGATAAGTAGCAGTATCTATGATTTGTGTAGCGGCCTTGAGATATTAACTGTGTGAGGATAAGCGCTTAGATAAACGGGTGCTCTGTAATATGTAATAGGAGGTCTCTGTCACCCGCATTTTGATTATGATAATTTGCAGTGTAAATACTTCTTCTTCTTTGATCCTTAGCCGCCGACCGTCAAAGCAGTCAGTGGCCATTACGCCTGGTGGCGTCTTGTAGGGCAACAACAAATTGATTCCACTTTGCTCGGTCGGCGGCCATCCTTCGTACAGTGCCCCAACTCTGGTTCATTCTTTGCATCTCAGCCTCCACAGTCCTCCGCCACGTTGTTTTTGGTCGGCCTCTCTTTCGTTTTCCTTCAGGGGTGCATAGCATAGCTGTTCTTGTGATGGCATCGGGGTCTCTTCTGAGGACATGGCCAACCCAGCTCCAGCGTCTGCCAGCTATGATGGTGTGCATGTCCTTTTGCTTGCTCCGAGTAAGCAGATCTTGGTTGGTGATGGCATTCAGCCAAAAGATTCGGAGAATTTTTCTTATGCATGTTGTGGGAAAAGAGAACAATTTCGACATTTCCTTCTCTGTAACTCTCCAGCTCTCCGCGCCATAGAGAAGCACAGAAAGCACACAGCTCTGATATAATCCTAATTTTGTGCTTATGCTGTACTGAGAGGACTTCCAGATGTTGTTTAGACTAAAAAAGGCTGTTACATTAGCTTTAGGATTCCCAAATTGCTTTTGTTTTTCCTGTCAATAATTATTTTTGAAAGAAACTTGAGAGGTGAGGTTAAGATTGGTATTGGCAGTTATTGTTTTGAGATGTGTAGACACTTATTATTTCCAAAAAGACAACAACACAGAAAACTTAGTTTCCAGTTCACCATTAGGATTTAGCGTTAGGCTTAGAATGCAGAGAGATACAAATACTAGGTGACGTTAATTTTAACCCTAACTTTATTTTGATCATTTTTTAAAATAAAGATGCGTGAAAAATACTGAAGCCATACCATAAAAAAAATAATAAAATATCAACTTACTGCTTATTACTGTGTCTCGAAATCCTTATGTAGACGACTTACATATAACTTTTTATACATGTTGCAGAAATTCTGACTCAAATTCTTTTGTCTGTTTTATTTCGGACTAGACGATGTTCTGTTCCGTGTCTGTTGAGTATAATTGAATTACAACAGATTTGTGAGAAAAGCTCTGTGCGGCTGTCTGAGGAGACGAAGCAGCATTTGTTATATCAAATGATTCAGAAATTAGAACCCAGTCAGTCACAGAAATTGATCAGCAAATGTACGAGTAAGTAACATTTAATTTTTAAAATCCTTCATAATAATTTCTGTTTTGTGTACTTTCATTTGCAGAACACCTGAAACTATGTATTTTGATTCATATGTCATTTTGAAAACGAAGAAGACTCCCAGCGATCCTGCCTCTGTGCAACAAATCACATCACTCTGTCATCATCTATGATCGCACGTCACACCTAGTACTACCGTAAACAACAATTTCCTGACCATTTGAATATTTACTAATTACTATTCAGCAGTTGGCACAATAGTTGCTGGTCACTATAGCATGATAAAAATCTAGGAGAAATGTCGGAGATTTGGATTCAGCATGAGAAAAGGAAAGTCTCACCATTCTAATTTTGTGAGAATTCAGGCTCAAAGGAAAGAGGAAATATGGCACAAAGTTCTCAGCACAGATTATATCCCACTCATTTTCTTGTCAAGAGAGAATAAACTACTTATTTGACAAATGATTATGATTCATGCATTATCTTTCAGCTCCCTGTCAGGTTCTAAACATTATTCTATTTCCGCGCATCTTTATAACCTGATAAGGGTAGATGTGAAAATCCTTTGATGTTTCTGGGCAGGACT
Organism: Oreohelix idahoensis; assembly: GCA_024509875.1. Classification (NCBI taxonomy): domain Eukaryota; kingdom Metazoa; phylum Mollusca; class Gastropoda; order Stylommatophora; family Oreohelicidae; genus Oreohelix; species Oreohelix idahoensis. The sequence continues at coordinate 785,479 of JAMPIV010013679.1, read as the reverse complement.
GGGAGGATTAGAAATAATTGATCATCCCGCTAAGTGGGATCGCAGGTTCAAAGGGTTAAATGTTTATTCTGCGTGCAGCATGGTTCATGCTTATTTAGAACAACTTGTAGAGTTGAGAACCTGGGCTGGCATTGATATCACCATGACATATAAATTATAGTTTTAGCTATGAAATTTTTCAGATAGAAATGAAATGGTTAAAAGCATACATGAAACACTTCAAGCTGTTTCTAAATGGTGCGATGAAACCAGCTCCAAGGTCAATCCTAATGTGACGGGTCGGTGGTGGTGGTGTGGTTGGTGTTGCGATTCCTTGGTTAAGGTATTATTATTGAATAATAAAGTCACTCTTTAGACATAGCAATGTTGGTTACAAATGGTTAGCTCTGGGCATCAGAACATCCCTTCGACGTTCTGATTTGCATAGTCTATAGTATTTGATTTCCCTTGTGGGAGAGTTATCGTGCTGACAAAGGTAAACACCAACAGTTGTAGAACCGAACCCGAAACGTAATAAAAGGATCAAGCCTTCTGCTTAGAGTCCACATGTATTAAGATTCATACAAAACGATAATCGACATTCACAAAGGTTTCATGTACAGTTCAGCGTAACAATTGAATTCCAAATAATATCAGTATGTATCCGTCCGTGTCAAAACAATGTGTCAGAAGAACATCGTGGCTATATACGTGCGCTGTTATAGTCAACAGCCAGAAATGAGCACATGAGTTCTTGACATCTACAAATTGAATCATAATACGATTCTTCTTCCATTATTAGTTTAATTTAATTAATCTCATGCTTAGATTAATTTTCCGAACTGACCCTGAAGTTTACATCGATTCATCTATAAAATATAGGCTATATACTCAGCCTTATTTCCTTGGAAGAAATACAAGACACGACCTTCTTGCTTGACGAATAGCGTAACAAAGGCCCTGTAACCAAGTCACCCGGCGTGACCTTCCCAACGCGAATGCGTCATAATCTCCGCATATATTTCGCGTTCACTATACCGTAAAATATCGACATATTCTATAAATATTAATGACCCCTAAACGTTGCGCATGGGTAAACCCCAGCAGACGCTGTCATTTAAAATAACACCGTAACAGATTTCCTGTCAGACGGGGGCAAAAAAAATCTATTAAATAGATTTTTTTTGAACAATATTAATCAATTAATCAAAAATTTAACAAAACCCGACGTATGACCTACGATGTTCTATCTAGAACAGTGTCGCGGTCATGTCAGTAATATATTATAATAAAATCAACGTCATATCATACATATACCTTATATTAAACAAAGAAATGTCACTGTCACTAACTAATTAACTAATTAATTTGTTGTATGTATAGACTAAATAATAATGTGAGGTGTTATTAAAATTATTCTAACTAACTAAAATTAAAATAATTAATTATAGTATGTAAGTATGGTACTAACTAATTAATATCTAATAGAGGAAAATGAGCAATAGTATAAGAGATTAAAAGAAATAAAAATTGAGAAGTACGGACAATTAAAAACCCAATATTAAAGTATACATTAAATTAGAATGCGTGTGAAAATGAAGTGTAAGGATAGATACCTAATTAAATTAACGCAATCAGAAGAAAAGAACAGAAAAAATTCATACATTTTAACTATATATATGAAATGTCATAATGTAATATCTATTACCTTAATAATTACACTAATTAAAAGGTTTAATTGGTGTGATATTCTTTTGTTTCATCTTTTCTTAGTATATTTTATTTTTTTATGTCATCACACTTTGACTTTATTATCTATTATATACTAATTTAATAACTAGAAAATTTAATAATATTGGACATGAAGATCCAATCGTAGTTACCTCCTGTTGAATTGTATGACAGTTCATTAAGACACAAGGTTCATATTATCAAATTATGATTTGATGATCCATTCATTGTTAGTTCCTTTATTAAACTTTGAAAGTTAATTGACTAAGTCATCAACGTATCTGTCCCTTCTTCATCAGAGATTGTTCCTTTTTAACAGTTTTCAATCGAAATGAGTGATACTCAAAGTGGAATTGAAGTTCAAATTTTCAAACGATCCGTAAAACTTGATATTTTGATCACCATAGTTTATTTCGAAATGTCCTTATTTAGGTAGGAAGTCCAACTGAATAGTTGTATATTCTGACTTGATATCAATACCGTTCATTGCAAATGTAATGCTTGACTAGTCAGAATTTTTTTTTTGAAATTGTAGTATTCATTCAGAATCCGTTGGATGTCTGGACAACGTGTCGGCTATGACGTTTTCAGTTCCAGGTATCGACTGTATTTCGAATTCGTAGGGTTGCAACGTAATAGCAAATCGTGCAAGTTTAGCACTTTTATGGTTTGAGTGACGTAATGCTGCTACTGATTTCTGATCAGTCTGGATCAGAAATGGAGATCCCAGTAAGAATTTCTCTAACTTGGTAATTGCCCAGATTACGGAGAGCAATTCTCGATCCACAGTGGAATATTTCATCTCCGGAGGTTTCAGTTTGCGTGAGATATACATTACGGGGTGAAGGACATCATCATGATATTGCAGTAGACATGCCCCGAGTCCGTAATTACTCGCATCTGTACGTAGAACAAACTTTTTAGAAGCATCTGGTAATCTTAAAACAGGTGGGCATGAAAATATTTTTAAGATAGCGCGAAAAGTTTTGTCACATTCGTCGGTCCAATTTATCCTTAAAGGCATGTTCTTCTTTAGTAACGAAGACAGGACAGCCGTGATGGATGATAGGTGAGGTACAAATCTGCTATAGTATTGGATTAAACCTAACAGACTCCTAACCTGTTTCTTCGTTTGAGGAACAGATAAATTTAATATTTTAGAAACTGTACTGGGAATTGTTTGGATACGTCCCGATCCAATAATGTGCCCCAGGAATGTTATCTCATTACACGCTATTTGAATTTTAGTTGGTTTAGCGGTTAAATGGTTATCCCGCAATATTTCCAAAACTGATTTAAGACACAAAAAATGTTCCTCAAGTGATGAACTAAACAAACATATGTCGTCAATATAGGTAATTATGTCTGATCTACCTGCTAAAATTTTTCGCATCATGCGAATAAAGGTAGCTGGAGCATTCATTAGCCCAAAAGGCATCACGTTCCACTGGTAAAGACCTCGTGGAGTTGAGAATGCTGTGTAGTATTTGGCTCTTTCGGTTAGTGGAATCTGCCAATAACCTTTAGTTAAGTCAATTTTAGTGAAAAGTGTAGCATTGGATAGACGAGGAAGTAAATCGTCAAGGATAGGATGTGGTTCGCTATCCGGTACTGTCTGCGCATTAAGTTTCCTATAGTCAACACATAAACGTATGTTGTTGTCCTTTTTCCGGACAATGACTAAAGGAGAAGAAAATGGAGATGTACTAGTCTCAATAATACCTAATGATATCATCTGTTCGAGTTCCTGAGATGTCTTACTCAGAAAATGTAGAGGTACAGAATAAGGATGAACACGAATTGGTGTATCATCGTTAAGAATAATATCGTGACTAATTACAGATGTGCAACCCGGTACATCAGTTAACACATCTGGGAAAGATTGTAGAAGATCAGCAACGCGTTGATGCTGTTGCGGTGTAATCGTAGAAGAAATGGTCACATCACGCCAAGATTCAGTAGATTGGACAGTAAGTACAGGTAGAGGCATCTGCACTTCAGGAAAAGAAGATTCTTCCTCTTGTATAACAGATAAATTAGAATAATGACAAGTAGATACAGTATTGTCATCTAATTCATGAAAAATTGATTGTAAGTGTATAGGACGTGTATGAAATTGCTTGAGCATATTAATATGGAATATCTTTCTGTGTCCCTTGATATCTAAGACGTAATCAACGTCTGAAATTTTATCAGTAACCTTATAAGGACCAGTAAAGAAAAGAAATGATGAATGACTATGATGAGTCATCAATGATATGAGACAATTGTATTACCATAGCATGTTATCTGCGTGACGCAGCATTAGGTACTAATTGTAACCGTAGACAATGATGGTTAAAGTAAGCACCATTATCATGCTCGATGACCATTCGAGCATCTCTATTGTTACGAAATGTAACTATAGCTTCACCATACCTGTCATTGGTAGGTGACAACAACCGTACAAACATAACGTCTGCTGTGTCATTAAAGAAATTGCTAAGTGCCTGCCATCTGGTACCTTGTGGCAGATTGCGCACTAACACGGTGCGAGAATATGCACCCTTCCCAATGTAAGTGGGATCAGTGTCACTAACGTGATAAATAGTTCTTCTATTTAATCTTTTGGATATGGTAGTCTTATGAGATGATGTCTCATAATGATTGACATATTTATTTGTCCTAATTTTATTAGTTAAGTTCATAAGAACTTCACCATCATTACCCTTGTTCGGGACATCCCTTCTTTTCCCATTTTCCAACAATTTTATTAAGATCACTGTTAATATGATCCTGTCGCCAACATCTATCTTCCGACTTGGCGGCATTCTCTTGAGAAAAGGTATATCTGCCTCGAAATGATTTTCTAATCTTCCTAGGATGGACTGGTAGTTTAGTATACTTTTTATCCTGTAGGAGAGTCTTATCCTTCTCCTTATCGATTTCCAGAATGGTACTGAGACTGAAATTGGAGAAAACTGTGCCACATGTATTTATTTTGTTGGCCCGTAATGTAGCTGTTGCAATGACAGCGTTAGCATTGCAATAAGATTGCACATTCTTTAATTCCCATTCCTCAATTTCCTGTGGGGAACAATCCTTACTACCATGGATGCGTCCCAACATCAGATCTGCAATTGGATTCTGAAGCATGCATACTTTAACTTGTCCTGAAAAGAAAGGTGTATTAACATGGACAAGAGCTGTGGGGTAAAACTCAATAGTTCCCCCAAAAGTCATGCAACGGACATATTCCCCCGTTGCACAGCTAGGATGTACAAGCGACTGTCGCACTCCAATGGTTGTGGACCCCGAGTCTCTCAATACAGAAACTACAGAACCATTTACTATCCCTCTGTTAAAAATCAGAGAGCCTGTTCCATCATTGGCTGCAAGACCTACTTCTGGTGTAATGTGTCCGCAGTTTAGCACTGTCTCCTTTGCCTTCTGAAAAATAAGATTGCATTGTGGGCAACTATTTGCCACGTTATAATTTATAGCAAAGCATGCAGCAGAAGAATTCATTGTATTATCGTTAGGTGGAACCTGAACCTTAGGGGTGATATCATTTGTAACTGCTGCCCCGGTATTATGGTTATAATGTGAAGATCCACGAGAATGAGAACGATTACGAGAATAATTAGTTGAATTATCTCGTTGTCGTCTATTATAATTGTTATCTCGATGTCTCGAGTTATAATTATCGCTATTGTTCCAATTGTTACCATTATTATATTGATATGACCGATTATAACTTGAGTTACGTGGATTACTGTTGTATCTTGACTGAGGTGAATAATTTCTGGTTTGTTGTCTTTCTCTATTAAAGTTATTGTTAAAGTTATTCTGTCCCTTATGAAAATTAATGTCATAGTTTCCTTTGAACCTACCTCTGTCCACACTGTGTGTTCTAGGTTTGTTATGATTATGATATGCCATATTGGAGGCTACAGGAAGTGGTTCTCTTATCAACGAGCCAGAAATATTAGCATTCGGATGAGCTGTGCAGTAATTTAAAGAAATTTTTTCTAACTCATCAATAGATTCTGGTTTTCTTTCTTGTAGATAAGCAAAGAATGGTGGGCTGACAGAAGATAACACTTTATCCCTCAATAACAAATCGACTAACTTGTCGTAAGATTTGTTGACACCTGCCAGTTCAACCCATCTGTTAAAAGTATTGCGTATGTTAGCAATAAAACCTGTGGAATCTTTATTGTTATCTGGCAACAAACTTTTGAAACGTAGTCTACATGCCTCTTCGTTCAAGTGGAAACGACGTAATAACAACGTCTTAATGGCCTCATAGTCTGTTGCTAATGTAGGATCAATGTTTTGTGCTGGACTTGCAGGTTCGCCATCCAGAAATTCCTTAAGTTTAAGTGCCCATGCAGTTTTGTCAAGGTTATTGACCTTACATATATCCTCAAAGCGCGCCAGCCACGATGAAAGGTCGTCCACGTGTAATTTGAATGGTGGTAATTTAAAGTAATAATTGCCCTTAAGTCAGGTGGATGAAGATCCAGATTGAGCATTATCATTTTGGCTTGCTGCAGCACTCTGCGAATTAAGTTTTGCTGTTTCAAATTTAAGCCGTTGCAATTCCATTTCTTGTTGCAATATGATTTCTTGTCGTTTCAATTTATTCTCTTCTTCAATCCGTAGGATTTCATCTCTTGCCTCCTTTCTTTCTTCTTCTTGTCTTAATTCTGCTTTCTTTTCCGCCTGTTTTCTTTCAAGTTCTTCCATCTCTGCCTTAGCGATAGCTTTCCTTTCCTCCTCTTCTGCCTTATATCTTGCTAGTTGTTGTTCAGCAAATTCAAGGAGTGCCTCTCCCTTTTTATTACAATCTTTTCCAATTTTAATGAAATGGTCCAAGGTAAGCATTCTTGGAGTTTAATTATTTAAGTATTCAATTACTTATGTATTGTAATCAACAATATAATCTATGTCGATAATTATAATTACTCAACGAATGAATAATTAATACAAGAAATTGTAATATTACTGTATTGTTATGTATAAGTTCCACAATCTATAATATTTTGTAAAAATATTATATATATACTCACTGATATCTATCATAAATAGTTATGATAGTTAGTTATATAAGCTGCTGAAATTATATCAAGCGCTTAATATTAATATTTAATAATTATGTGTATTATCCCCAAATAATTAGTCTTAATTGTCACTAAGTTCACAATATAGTACTGAGAAAGTGTACTAATTTATATTAAATATGTATTAATATGTTATAAAGTTTTAATAATTAATCATTAGATATTATGCCTTAATCATGAGGCATAAAGTGCATTGCCCATTTCTAGGACCACTACTGCAAATATGTGCAAAGTCCCTAATTCCTCATCAAAGCTGATAAAAATTTAATCATATTCATCTACACTATTATTAATGAAGAAATTATGGCATTAATATTAAATTATAGAAGGATGAAATGAATACAAACAATACAATGTGTTAACCAAGGATTACAGAACAGTAGCACAATACCAAAGTGACATTTTCACAAAAATAAATGATATTATAAAACCAAGTTTAGTAACAGGAAATGTAGAAGGGTGAAGGTTAACTGAAGGAAACGAACATATTTGGCACTAAGAATGATGACGTCACAGGACTCATTTGACGTTAATACAATACATTGAAATGAAATTAAAGATAGCTAGATCAGAATAACAAGATAGATTACGAACATAGGACTGTAAATGAATAAAAATAAGAACCAAATACATCAGAAAACAACAGTTATAACATGACTATACACCTAACATGCAAAGTGAATTAATGCAAGTCCGAACGAACCGATCACCGATAACGATAATTCGACGCTTTCTTCGCGAGGTGCTATTAATTCACAGCCTTAGGAACATTCAGAATGAATATCGGCATCCTGAGAGCCATTTTATTCATTATGAACCGCCGCCCAACCATACCCGCTACATGAAAAACGGACAGAAACAATATTTAACATGGATACATAGAAAAAAGAACATGGCATTATTTGGACAAACAGGACGAAATAGTTTAACCTTTAAAATCAGTGACTTATCTTGTTTTGGCGGTAATATCGTACATTATATGCTTCGCCGACGGACTCTAGAGCTTGTTTGTATCATTGAGAAAGTCAGCAATAGGTTTCATTTCATGTTTGAAAGCTGCAAATAAGTTTGTTTGACGGACATTGTCAGCTGCTGGCTTTTCCAGCCGTTCATCTGTCGTCAAGGGCATGACGTCACCGGTGTTTATGCAAATAATGTTCGTTTCGGCTCGAAAGGACAAATGTCTCATTTTTTTGTGGTTCGTTCTTCTGAAAAAATTCCAAAACCACTAATGGCCACCAGTTGTGACGGGTCGGTGGTGGTGGTGGTGTGGTTGGTGTTGCGATTCCTTGGTTAAGGTATTATTATTGAATAATAAAGTCACTCTTTAGATATAGCAATGTTGGTTACAAATGGTTAGCTCTGGGCATCAGAACATCCCTTCGACGTTCTGATTTGCATAGTCTATAGTATTTGATTTCCCTTGTGGGAGAGTTATCGTGCTGACAAAGGTAAACACCAACAGTTGTAGAACCGAACCCGAAACGTAATAAAAGGATCAAGCCTTCTGCTTAGAGTCCACATGTATTAAGATTCATACAAAACGATAATCGACATTCACAAAGGTTTCATGTACAGTTCAGCGTAACAATTGAATTCCAAATAATATCAGTATGTATCCGTCCGTGTCAAAACAATGTGTCAGAAGAACATCGTGGCTATATACGTGCGCTGTTATAGTCAACAGCCAGAAATGAGCACATGAGTTCTTGACATCTACAAATTGAATCATAATACGATTCTTCTTCCATTATTAGTTTAATTTAATTAATCTCATGCTTAGATTAATTTTCCGAACTGACCCTGAAGTTTACATCGATTCATCTATAAAATATAGGCTATATACTCAGCCTTATTTCCTTGGAAGAAATACAAGACACGACCTTCTTGCTTGACGGATAGCGTAACAAAGGCCCTGTAACCAAGTCACCCGGCGTGACCTTCCCAACGCGAATGCGTCATAATCTCCGCATATATTTCGCGTTCACTATACCGTAAAATATCGACATATTCTATAAATATTAATGACCCCTAAACGTTGCGCATGGGTAAACCCCAGCAGACGCTGTCATTTAAAATAACACCGTAACACCTAACAAAGCCCGTGTGCTTTGGTGCTCCTTGAATAACCCCATATTGAAAGCAGATCTTCCAGACTTACTCTCAGTGGACAGAAAATTGAAAGGCAGAACAAGTTGAAATACCTTGGAGTAACATTCGATCGTGGGCTATCATATAAGCACCATGTTGATCACATCATACAGAAGTGCAAGAGATGTCTGGCAGCCATAAAAACAATGGCCGCAGTGCACCTGGAGCAGAGACTACTGTTTCTCTTGTATCATCAGCTGGTCTTGTCTGTAATCGAGCGTATTTGTGTATTTTATTTAATTGTGTGTTAATTAAGCTTGTAGTCAGGAGGCAGGGGTGAAGAGAATTTTATATTACATAGATGGTATAGTAGCAGCGTGTTTAATATTGTGTTCATTGATAACCTTCCCGGGTCAGTCCGTAAGAAAGTAGGGCAGGGGAACTTATATCGGGGATTTTCTGTTGCTTGCGGGGAAGGCAATGTTGTGACGCCGAGGCAAGCCTAGCACAAAAGATTCAGGTCAGCCCGTGTCTGGGTTTTTTCTACCAGACAGATATTTACGTTGAGGTGGGGAAGAGATAGGAGGTGAACCCTTGGGTAGGAATATTTGTTTATCGCCTGTGCGTAGATTTGTGTAGGGGAGAGGTATAAATTTAGGGGAAAGATGGGAGATGTATTAATTTAGGGTGTTTATGTCTTAGGGATGACAATATGTTGATTGTTGTATAAGATGTTGTTAATTTTTGCGTTTTACAGCCTTATCACGCACGACTGTTTGCCAGCGATCTTTTAGTTGTTTCCCCTTTTCCCCTGACCGCGCTATTTATAGCTATCTCGACAGAGGTCACGTGGTAACTTCCTAACTGGAAAAAAAGGTGGCGGATTTTACTTTTGATAGGGCTTAATTAATGTTTTTAGGCTACTTTATTATTATAAATACCGGCTTTAATTTTGCGTAAAGCTAGACTAGAAATATTAGAGTAAATTTTAGAACAAGAAGAAACATTTTATCACAATTAGAACAGAAGATATAATAGTCTGAAATAGTGTAAAATTTACGTTTTTATATATTTTGTTATGGTTTGTTTCTAATGCAATTTAGACTAAAACGGTCACAATCAACATGCATAACAAATTACAGAAATCAAAAGTAGAAAACCTGCAGAAAATGGATATCAAAGTTTTGTTTTGGTTTCATGCGTCAAACATTAATTATTGAAACATTAAATTGCAAATCCACATTTATTACCTTAAAATAACACACCAAATTGTCCCCAAAACATGAGAGCTAACAATTATCTCTCAATCATACATTACAATGGTCATGTAAAAACGAGTATGGTCATGAGTAAAACGAAATGTTCAATTTAATAGATAAATAGGTGTATTTAATAAATACATCTATTAAATGATTTCCACACTCTGTTAATTCTGTCACTCTCACGCAACAACTGCCATAATTTGCTCTAGCCTCAAAATTTCGCTCAATTATCATTCACACTTCCTTTTTTTAATAAGAGGAATCTGTACATTCACAGATGGAGAAATTTGTAACAAATGAATTTCCATTATAAATTTTAATTGTGAAGTTATATTTTTAATACCGCTGGCGCGTCTTTCAATTTTGGAAATAGTGGAATGTATAAATTCTCCTCTCATGTGCCTGCTGCAGGTCTAGTGAGTCTGTTAATGTTTCAACAATATGTTTCCTAACAATGTGGAGAAATTGAGATCGCTTACGTTTTGTTGGCGTTCTGGTGACTGATGTTTCTCTTCTATGTTTAATTAGTTTTTGTAGTACAATAGGCTGTCCTCTGGATTTGCATTTTATGATATTATTTTTTTGCTGTTTCTAGTTTTTTTCTAACAATGGATGTGAATAGGGGATCTTCCTTTTGTGTTAGTGGTTGTGAAGGTGGCTTAGCAAGTAACTGTTGTACTGTGATGTCGCTTTTGAAGACAGGCGAGGTGGATGTACTTGTCGTATGTATAACTGACTTGGTAGGTGTAGATGTGGCAACAAAAACTGGCATGCTAGGGTGAGTAGTGTTATCCACCTCCAAATGAATAATGGTATCGCCTTTAATGTGAGCTGACACATCAACCTCCAGTTGAACAATTTCATCACTAATGTGGGCAGGCACATCAACCTCCTACTGTACAGAGCTATCCTGACTACAGCTAACTGACTGACTACAGCTAACTGACTGACTACAACTAATTGACTGACTACAGCTAATTGACTGACTACAACTAACTGACTAACTACAGCTAAATGACTGACTAGACATGGAGGGGTCAGAAAGAACATCACAGGGGATAGAGCAGCTTTTTGTTTTTAAAACACCAAAAGATGTCTTTGCAACATAATTGCACAGTTGACATTCACTTATAGTTAAATTATGGTCATAGTCTTTCCAGATGTGCTGACTGTTTTCCGATAGTAACTTGGCTGTTTCAAGACACTTCTCATTATGCCTCCTTTTTGAGTTTTGTATTCGTAAGTAACACTTCTTACAAAATATAGTCGAATGCTCTGTGGGTTTATCATCTGATACGTTAATTCCAAACACAAAGAACAGATCATTAACGTAATTAGAACAGTTCAGTGCTTTCTGAATTGAACGTGTTGTTTTGGAAGTTAATGCTCTCTTGCCACAGGCTCTGCACAGTGCACTGGCACAATTCATATGATGCAAAGCAGTATGTTCCATTTCGTTGTTATGTAGTATAGTTTACTTGTGTATGTATAAAGATAAAGGAATATTTGGGACTATCAAGCCTAACACCAGGATGTAGAATGCTTTATCTTTGAATGAAAGAAATATACAAACAGTCACTTAGAATTCTTTGGCAGCCGTCGTGTGCACAGGATTGTCTACCAAAGAACACTAATGGAACAGTCCTTATCTCACACACAATTAAAAAAAAAATTCATATTATAAATACAAAATTAACAAGACTTGAAATATAGATCAAAGTATGTGGAAGTAATCTATCTATAGCTTTACATGTTTTCTGACGCTTATATACGTAGCTAAATATCATTATAAATGAATGAAAATGCAAAAACAGATGGTGCTTTACACAAAGTTATTTTTTTACAACCTTATTTAAGATTTATGAGTATCAGGAATGCGTTTACAGTGATTTAAATGTTATAAAATCTGGTGACAATATGCTTGTTCTTGTAATGCCAAACTCACAAAACTGACTACCACACATTCTCAAGATATGAAACCAAAAAAAAAAAAAGTATGTGGAAATAATCTTTAGCTTCCCTTCGAGAAGTCTTTATAATTATAAACTCAAACGAATGGGCCGATTTTTAGATATTAAATTCATAAAAAGATTACTTATTTTATGAATTTCCTCAAATGATGACGCTGTTTTCAAAAGTCTGTAACTCCGTCAAAACTAATTTCAAACAAATAAAAATACAATCAAAAATAGAGCAGAGAACAAAGTTATAGTACACAAAAGAATTTTAGCGCTGTGTTTATCCAGAACGAGTGTGTAATGATTTATATTTTACTGATTTTACACACACATCAGCTGATTTTCCCCGCCAAAAACTTAAATAGTCTTTTACGGTGCACATGAAAATTTTATACCCGGTGTCAGAATTCCGGTCACCGAAACTAAAAGAGCGCTCTGGTATAGGGCACAAACAGCCGTGCACGGCACATAGGGAGTGTGTAAACTGCCCTACAACTTACCACGGTAATTTGCCTTCTCGTGAGTAGAAGGTTCGAGACATCGCCAGAGGTGAAGAGAACTGGTGACGCGGTATTACCGGCGCCTGTACATCTGCACAAGTAAAAGAAAGAAATTCTCATGCAGTGAAGCACATTCTTCAGCGGGAACGGGTTTTCTTAAAATCCGGAGCTCTTAGCTCGTTATAACACACCACATAGGCGCGTGGCCTGGTGTTGTTGTTTTATACGGCCATAATAAAGCCGTTTGTCCTAAACCCGAAGAGGGGTAACAGGGAAGTTGAAATAAGTTTCATCAGCAGTGAAGCCTCTACATCCCTAGTCAAGTACCTCGTTCTTAATACCAAAGTCATCAGCTGCAGTAGTCTGGAAAGGAGAAAGGGAAATCATTCCTTTCCGAATGCTATCAAGAGGAGGGGCATAACGGAGACGCCACTCAGCAAAAGACCGCAGTGTCAGAGAGACACTGAGCAGAAGCAGAGGAGAGAGAAAGAGAGAAGTTAGAGAGACAGATAGAAGGATTTAGAGAAAAGGGAGTGTCTCTGCAAAACTTTCGACAACGTTACCGAACACCTGCTAAATGTATCGTCTCGCACTGTCGTCCTGGGTAGCTAGCCCAAGAATCTAACGCTTGACAATTGGTAGCATGTGTTCGCTCTCTCACTTTTATGCGTTCGTTTATGCTTCCCTGTTTTATTCTTACTATCTTTCTTGGAACAACTAAGCTTGTCGTTTTCAAAATTGTTACCGTTAACCCGTTAAAGAGGGAGAGATATTATTGGGTGGCTCAAACTGAATATGGGACCTAAGACGCGTCAACAGTGAGAAATGCAGTTAGCGACCCATAGCTAGACTGCTTGCGTCAGGGTCAGCGAACCAGAGCTGACCAAGACCCTACTCCACCTCCAAGTGGTGGTCCTGGAAACAGGCTGCATCACTGCAGTCTGGCTGAGCGAGTAGGGATCGAAGAGGGAAGGCTAACCCGGTCCCAAAAATGCCGTGCTGAAGTCGGATGTGTCGGCCGAAAGGCGCAAATATCGCAGCTTCGCTGTAAACAGACACAACGCAACCAACGTCCTTTTCAGGACGAACGAAGAAGAAGAAGAAGAAGAAGAAGAAACTGAATATTGTTTTTTTGGAGAGTTAGGCCAAAAACAAGTCTATTTTTAACTTGAAAAGCCAAGAACGGGACGGACCGACAGACCGAAGTACTACTTTATTGGGTAATTTTGGCTTTTATTTTCAAATTTGAATCAAAATTGGTAACCGTCCGATCTCATTGGCCAGCTCATTAAATATTATTGAGAAATTTGAAGGCTCGACGCCATTCTACTAATACTGTTCATAGAAGCAGTAGAATGGGAAAAAAAAAACACAAATAGTAATACGTCTTACAAGGAGAAAGGACAAGAAAAACCTACGTTGCGGCCACAAGGCCTTCGTCAGGGACAGACAAACAAGAGACAGGAGGGAAAGAAAGAAAATGAGAATTAAGTAGAGAACATGACACTATAAAAATAAGAGAAAAACAACTCCCTTATGTCCAGTCACATGTCCAGTCACAGAAGCAAGATGGCTGCCACTAAACCGGAAAGCGGAAGTCGATAGTACATTAAAAACAAAAAAATAAGAAATAATGAAAATAAGGACCGGAAAAGAGTGAGGAGAAAAAAAAATTAAAATATATAAAGTTAGGTAAAAGCGATTTAAAAAATAAATAAATAAACAAAATTTAAAAAATAAATTTAAAAAAATAATAATAATAAAAATATAAAAAAATAAATAAATACAATAAAATAAAAATAAAATTTAATAAAATTTTAAAAAATATATATAAAATTTAAAAAAAAAAAATGGGTGATCACGTCAAAGTAGACAGTGATAATACAATAGGGACTAGATAGAGAAAGGCGTCTCAGACAAAAGAATGTTGGGTATTCAAGCCGTGTGGTTTAAGGCAACCCATAAGATGAATGACGGGGCCCGAAAGGAGAGCAAAGAATAGTAACACTGCACCCTACCACGCATGTCGTAAAAAGCGACTAAGGAGGGTTGGGCATGGGGCTGTTTACCCCATCCCGTAAAAACTTCGCACAGTGGGCTGATCACCTGCTTGCCAACCAATCTGATTACGGAAACAACGATAGATTGTTTGGTCTGTTTCTGTTCCACAAAGACGCCACTAGGCGTGGTGGAAACAGCGATAGATTGATCAATTTGTTGTTGCCCTAAGACGCCACTAGGCGTACTGGCCACATACTGCTTTGCCGGTTGGTGGCTAAGGATGGAAGAAGAAGAAGAAGATAAGATGAATGAGGCGTTGTTCCTGGCGAAACCGACTGTTGGCGTCCGAGGAACAGGATCTGATGGCTGTCACCTGGATGTCAGTGGCACCGTGGTGGTCCGGGCCATTGAAGTGGATGGCCACAGGTGTGGATTTAAACTGAGAGATGTCGTAGAGGTGTCTGCAGAATCGGTCGCCCAGTTGTGTGCCCGTTTGGCCAATGTAAGTAATGGTGCAACGTTTGCATATAATAGCATAGATGACGTTGCGTGACTCACATGTGAAGCCATGGGTGATTGAAAGCTGTGAAGTGTGACGTGCCTTGAATATATATAATTAATAGAAAGTATAAGGACGTCATAGTCCAGCCAGCAGTACATCTGAAGTTGTGCTAATTCAACGTTCCTGTGTGTATTCATTGAATTTGTGGTAAGACCGAAATTATTAACATTATTTATATTATTAATTGTGTTGTTTGACTTGGGTAATGAAGATATTTTGCGACTGTAAGTACATAAGTCATTAGCAGACTTATGCAAGGCCTATTGGTTGCTCCACTATAACATGCTACCAGAGAGGTAGAACTAAAAGATTTTATGAGTTATCATTTGGTTTTCATATCACCCATCATAGTGTATTGAGAAAGATCATTGGAAATGGCAGAGGTGTGCAGCCATTAGGGAGAGGAATATGAAAACTTGGACAAAGTGTTACATTATTTATGTGGATGAGCTGGGTTGGTCAGAGAGATCTGACCCAGGTCTTTTATGTTAAATATAGTATTGTTTGTAAAAATTGGTGGATTAGATATTATGCTAAGACAGAACATAATTTTCATGTTACAGGGTTTTTTGTCTGGCACTAGTCCGGTGCCAGATTCCTGAGTGAAGAATTTATATTCCAGTAGTGATAGGTGTACACGCTGCCTACCCTATTACTTTTGGACAAGAACAACAGTGGCTGTTGGCAGACTAGACAACTATTTTCAATCCTCCAGTGCCAGATAAGTGAATAAGACCTGGCACGAGGAGGATTTATCAACTTTTCCACCTCATTATTATAACTGAACTGAAATATTTGTAGCAAGTGTAATTTGCTGGGGAGGTTAAGATGTTACCTAAAAGGAAAGAAAGCTGTGTCTGTGCCAACCGTGTGAGGTCAAGCAAATGTAGGCCCCTGATTCTAAAAGATGATGATGTATTATCAGGGAACCTAACGCTACCTCCCTAGATCTCACACGGTCCGTATTTTTATTCTAGTGGCTGGTGTCTGATGTGACTAGTGTCTAGGGGTGAAATGACAATGTTGGTACATCAACACAATACACTTTAACTCATTATAAGGAAATGAATAAGACTGTGGTTAAAGTTTTCTTTAAAATTGAATTTTTTTTTTTTGTACAATTTAATCTGCCTGTCCTGCCATCTCTTTTGGACAGGTCTTTGAAAATGAGGAAAATATATTTTACATATACTGATTAACTAAAATGTCTGGACTCTTTGCCCTATAAGTATAATGTCACTATATTATTCCTGTAGGTGTATTCACAGACTAAAACTTTAATAGCCAATAGTGTTAGTCATTTGTTAGGAGGAGCTATTGTTTTATCACGCCCCATATAATTCTGTTTATTCTTGGAAATCACAATTTTTATTTGAATGAAGTGTCAGAAGTCCCAGATGTTAACACATCACCCGGGATCCTTGGTATGAAGATAACAAGTCAGTATGTCGCTGCAGAGAATATATAGATCAGCACCCACGAGCTCCTTCAGGCTATCTGCTGACAGCATAAACTTTTGAAAGGAGACTTTTTTCTTTACAATCACTCATCAGGTTTCCTGTCACCGGCTGGTAACAGGAAATAAAAAACCCACAAATTCAAAGAAATATGTCACAAATAACGTTGACTGGCAAAAGATATGGCCTCAGTTTTCTCTGCCCTGTCCAGACTGTGAATTTAGTATTTATTTTACAATTTATCACATCTGCTCTCAACGTACTTGTTGATATAAAAATTTCTTGTCAAATGGCCACGAGACCCCTAAGCCTTTGGCCAATATCTATTAGAGCTGGCCAATGAAATCAGGCAACTACCAAATTTTGAATTTAGTTTTGAAAAAACAAAAACAAAATTCCAAACAAACTATGTGTCTCGTAGTCCATTGGTCAGTCTGCATTAGTTATGCCAATACAAAAAGATGTTTAGTTTTGGTTAACATTTTCCTACCTCCCCCCTTTACTCCTATACTCTTATACCACCCAATCGGATTTGAATTACTCCAATGCCTCTTTTTAAAACTTGCGTCCCCAATAACGTTATGTGTAACGAGCAAGAACAACAGTCTGTCCGTCCTAGCGTTCGTAGACATATAGTATTATCTCAATAACTTGGCTAATAATTAGACTACCATATATTTTAAAACATATTATTTCTCAGGAGACACTAAGCTATTCTAATATATAATTTTTATGGTCAGTTTCATTATGGTTTAGATTTTCAGTTTTGTCACTGTCAATCGTCAAATATAACTTTTACACAAGTCGGCCATCTTCCCCCCTCATTCTCTATCATTTTTCAAATAAACCAACTAGTTTGAGTGACGTCAGAAATACACTACGCGGCGAGAATTTAAACTGTCTGTGTGTTTATATATGCTGGCTTTGCCCACAGTGTGTATATAGTAAAGGAACCGCGTGCAGAGCGAAGAGGGGTTTTTCAAAACGTTTGGTAGTATTTGCGTTAATTATTACAGTCGTTTCGTTCTTACTACTAGAAAATGTCCGAGTTACTACTAATTTTAACGTTATAGTTAAAAGATTTCATTAATTCAGAACGTTAGTTTGGTGTCACACTTCTGGCAGATCGTTAATTATAAGTCTTGCCTCAATTTCGTGCAGCAGATCGGGCAAGATGTTAAATTGTTAATTGTACGTCTCGAAACCGAAACTAAAAGGCGTGTTAGATTTTACAACGGGTCATTTTTTTATGCATTTCCACTGTACCAAAGGCAGCGCTCTACTGGCGTTGAAGATGCCAATAGTCAGACACCTGAGGGCGGGTTTATTTATTATCATAGGACTAAAATCTTACTGAAATTAGCGATTATCTCATAGATTTCGCTACACACCTCCCTTCCTAAATCATGCATCCATTGCAGGTTACAATCTGTGAGATAACTTAGCGCAAATGAAGTCTTACGCGTCTTTCTCATTCTCATCATAAGGATGTCTACTCAAAAAATCGGCACCGACGTTCTGAGAGCCGGGAATATATTCAATCAGAAATGAATATGGCTGTAATAATAAAGACCATCTTAATAATCTGGCATTTTCATGCTTTTCCTGTGATAGGAATACTAACGGCTGATGATCTGTTTGTACCACAAATGTCCTGCCATATCTGGAATTTTTTTTATAGCCCATATTAACGCCAAACATTCCTTTTCACTTGTTGAATAATTTTTTTCCGCGTTGTTCAACTTGCGGCTTGCATAAGCGACTGGGTTCAATTCTCCATCTTGTGAAGAGGACCGTTGCAACAATGTAGCGCCTAGGCCCACATTGCTTGCGTCACTCCTCACGACAAATTCTTGATTCAAGTCAGGCAATCTCGATACCGGCCTGCTTGTGAGTTTTTCTTTTAACTCCTGGTATGCCAGTTCACACTGTGCTTACCAATTAATTGTATCAGGTTGTCCCTTACGCGTTAAATCCGTCAGAGGAGCACATATAGAGTTAAAATGTTTAATGTACTTTTGGTAGAAACCACATAAAGACACAAAAGATCGCACATCTTTCTTTGTTTGTGGCCTAGGTGCTCTTTTCAATTTCTCCAGATTCTTGGGTCAGTGGTCATGCTACCCTGATGTACTGTATGTCCCAAGAATTCCAACTCTTTACAACCAATACAACATTTTGTTGGTCTAGCAGTCAAGTTAGCCTCTCTGAGTCTATCAAACAGCATATTCAAAGAGTTAACGTGTTCCTCAAATGTTTCAGTAGCAATGAGGATATCATCCATAAAATTCGAGATACATGGATTTTTCAGGGGATCCAACAATTTTCGCATCATCCTAGAAAACACACTCGGGGCATTTTTCAACCCAAACGGCAGCATGTTGAACTCATAATGACCTTCCGAAGTGCTAAAAGCTAAATAAAGTCGAACCTCAGGCTTTACTGGAATTTGATAAAAACCTTTGCTAAGATCCACCTTAGAAAAATATTTTGCCTTGTTCAGCCTGGCAAATAGTTGAGTAGTATCAGGTAATGGATCCACCTGACCTTCTGTGACAACATTCAGTTTCCTGTAATCTATGCACAGTCTATGTTCTCCCGATGGTTTTCGCAACAAAACCACACAGAGCTATAAGGAGATTTACTGTGAGAAATAATCCCTTCTTGTAACAAATAATCTATCTCCTCTTTCAAAGCTTTTTCTTTAGCGAAAGGAATAGAATAAGGCCTCATACAGATGGGTGTTGGGTCTAGTAGTTTCATATCATATTCCAACAAATTTGTGTGCTTATCCGTTAACACGTTTGTATGTTTCTCCAGGACCTTTTGAATCGTCTCCCTCTGTCCTTTTGTCAGTTTTACACGAGTGGTCAGTTCGTTCACATAGTGATATGACGAGGTAACAGTCTCTTCTGCCTTCTCATCTGTCCACGTCCTCAATAAGGTTACATATGGATCTTTTCTTGGCCTCCCAAATAAGGTTACCGGTGCCATTCCGGTTGAAGTTCCAATGAACTTTCCTTCTATCATCACTTACAAATCGTCTACTACCAATTCGTTTCCTGGGGTTGTCTCCCCTCAGGTTCCAATTCACAGTGAGAGAACTTTTCTCTCTTTTATTTTCCTCCAGTTCACATAATTCCGACCGAGGGATTGTAGGCTTATTCTGGGGTAAAATCACTCTTTGTACTCGACGCAGAGTTGCCAATCTAACACATTCAAGTGAAGACTGTGTGTGAAAAGGGGGTTCCCATTCCACTTTGTCTACATTATTAAATTTATTTTTCTTTCCATTTTCAGGCCTAAGTTTGCCTCGTGGCGTTTCTAGGTCCTGATTATTATTGTCCCCACTTGTTTGTGTTCCCTCATGAAATATGCCGCAGGCTTCTACAAAATTCTCAATAATTATCTTTTCATCTGGCCAATAATATTTTTGAGAAACCTTTTGGCAGATGGTACATACTTTCTCGTAGTCCCCATCTTTTCCAACATGTAAACTCCGTATTACGTCTGCCCTAAACATCTTGGGAAGTACCAGTTGTCCGTGACCATTTGAACCAGTTCCGGCCTTCCTATATAACAATTTATTCTTCATGTAAAATTCTCCTTTATTAGGAGGTGTATGGCAGTTACACAATTTTTGAAAGCACGGCTTCAGTGACCTATCTTCAGCCTGTGCCTTCCTCATCTCTTCTGGATGAGTATTTATAGGTTCATTTTCTTCCTTCTTGGACTGTGATCTGGTCTGCACTGTTGCCATGACCAGAGGTCTCTTGGGAGTCCCCAAGAAGACATAACGACACCCCAATATCAGAAGGTAAATGGGTGCGTCTATCACTGCTGCTCTGATTATTCCTTCCACATAGCGAGTTTTCACTATTATCCTTGCAATGGAAGTTTCATGAGTGGTAGGTCCTTGGTCGCCCCTTGTATCTCCACTGTTTCTGTGGTATACTGATCTGGGTTCACCAAGTGCGAACTCACGACAGAATCAAAATCTAAACCTGTGTCATAGAGGCACATAATGGTGACCCCATTACAGACTACATCCTCACACACTGGGGGGTGATAAGGTTCCTGCTGTCCAGTAGGTTTGTCCTTTTCTCCCTTGTTCCCCCTTTTCATAGCAGCTAATCCAGAAGGTTTACTAGTACAGAATTTGGTGTCATGACCCTCTCTCTTACACCATTTACAATAAAATCTACTTTGATGAAAAGGTTTTCTTTCATCACATTTTCTGTCCTTGTATTGTGGGTTTTTGTTTTTCTTGTCATTTCGTGGCCTATCAAAGTTTTGCTTACCTTTTTTGTCAAATTTATTAAAGTTTTGTGGAGCCTTATAATTGTCTACATGTTTCTTTTTGGCGCCAGCTACCTCTGCCTGGGCTGCCTGATCCTCTCAGCGACATAAAGTAACTCACCCAGCCTCTCTGCACCTTGTTCCATGAGAAACTTTCTCAAGTCTGGAGCCATGGACTCTCTCAATTGCTCAATAAGGATCATTTCTTTTAGATCTTGGGTTTTCCCCAGAGCAGTCCATTTCTCCAAGTACGTCTCTAAACGTGCAGAGAACTGGTGATAGGTCTCGCCCGTCAGTAGCTTGGCATTTCTAATTTTTTTTCTATAAAATGCTTCGTTCTTTTCATACCTTAGCAAAAGAGCCTGCTTTAACATGTCATAATTGTCTTGGTCATTCCTGCTCATTTTAGAAAAAACTTCATAAGCTGTCCCCCTTAGACCTTGAGGTAACTTCAGGCCCCATCTTTCTTTTTCTAGCCCATAAGTTGTAGCTAATACCTCGTACCTACTTAAATATGCTTCAATATCATCGTCTCTCTCAACAAAATAATCTAAGTGAAACCCCATGGCTGAGTTGGACTAGGAGTAGCATCAGAGGTAGAGGGGGCCGTGACCATAGTCAGGAGCATGGCCTTGTAACTCCAGCTCCCTCAGTCGCAGCTCGTGCTCCCTCTGTAATCTTTTATCTTCTGCTTCCCTCTCTAATCTTTTATCTTCTGCTTCTGCTTCCCTCCCGGCAGCCAATCTCTTTTCTTCTGCTTCCCTTTGCAGTCGTTTTTCTTCAGCCTCAATTTTTCTCTCCTCAAATTGGAGCCTCTTAATTTCAGCCTCTCTATCAGCCTCAATTTGCAACTTTTTAATTTCTTTCTGAGCCTCTCTATCTAACTCTAATTTCTTCATCTCCCTAGCATCTTCTAACTGCATTCTCCTCTCTTCAGCTAACCTATGTTCTTCCCTAGCAATAAACTTATCACATTCTGAGGTGATATAGTCAATCAAGACTTGACCCTCCATGTTCATGTCTCTGGCAGTCTGCACAGCAGCAGAGCGAAACTTGGCTAAATGCGACATCTGATAAATACTAAAATGTTCTAACTCAATTTCTAAAATAAGTACAACTCTAATTAATTATTCCAGGCTCTGACACTTCATCAATTTCCCAAATCTTGGGCAATATTAATACTGGGGATTCCCTGGGTAAATAGAAATGTTGTTACTGCTAAAACCCAGACCAGGACCCCAATTTATGTAGTACTAGAAGTTCAAATCCCGGACAAGCCTACCAATATATGTAGCAAGTGTAATTTGCTGGGGAGGTTAAGATGTTACCTAAAAGGAAAGAAAGCTGTGTCTGTGCCAACCGTGTGAGGTCAAGCAAATGTAGGCCCCTGATTCTAAAAGATGATGATGATGATGTATTATCAGGGAACCTAACGCTACCTCCCTAGATCTCACACGGTCCGTATTTTTATTCTAGTGGCTGGTGTCTGATGTGACTAGTGTCTAGGGGTGAAATGACAATGTTGGTACATCAACACAATACACTTTAACTCATTATAAGGAAATGAATAAGACTGTGGTTAAAGTTTTCTTTAAAATTGAATTCTTTTTTTGTACAATTTAATCTGCCTGTCCTGCCATCTCTTTTGGACAGGTCTTTGAAAATGAGGAAAATATATTTTACATATACTGATTAACTAAAATGTCTGGACTCTTTGCCCTATAAGTATAATGTCACTATATTATTCCTGTAGGTGTATTCACAGACTAAAACTTTAATAGCCAATAGTGTTAGTCATTTGTTAGGAGGAGCTATTGTTTTATCACGCCCCATATAATTCTGTTTATTCTTGGAAATCACAATTTTTATTTGAATGAAGTGTCAGAAGTCCCAGATGTTAACACATCACCCGGGATCCTTGGTATGAAGATAACAAGTCAGTATGTCGCTGCAGAGAATATATAGATCAGCACCCACGAGCTCCTTCAGGCTATCTGCTGACAGCATAAACTTTTGAAATGAGACTTTTTTCTTTACAATCACTCATCAGGTTTCCTGTCACCGGCTGGTAACAGGAAATAAAAAAACCCACAAATTCAAAGAAATATGTCACAAATAACGTTGACTGGCAAAAGATATGGCCTCAGTGTTCTCTGCCCTGTCCAGACTGTGAATTTAGTATTTATTTTACAATTTATCACATCCGCTCTCAACGTACTTGTTGATATAAAAATTTCTTGTCAAATGGCCACGAGACTCCTAAGCCTTTGGCCAATATCTATTAGAGCTGGCCAATGAAATCAGGCAACTACCAAATTTTGAATTTAGTTTTGAAAAAACAAAAACAAAATTCCAAACAAACTATGTGTCTCGTAGTCCATTGGTCAGTCTGCGTTAGTTATGCCAATACAAAAAGATGTTTAGTTTTGGTTAACATTTTCCTACCTCCCCCCTTTACTCCTATACTCTTATACCACTCAATCGGATTTGAATTACTCCAATGCCTCTTTTTAAAACTTGCGTCCCCGATAACGTTATGTGTAACGAGCAAGAACAACAGTCTGTCCGTCCTAGCGTTCGTAGACATATAGTATTATCTCAATAACGTGGCTAATAATTGGACTACCATATATTTTAAAACATATTATTTCTCAGGAGACACTAAGCTATCCTAATATATAATTTTTATGGTCAGTTTCATTATGGTTTAGATTTTCAGTTTTGTCACTGTCAATCGTCAAATATAACTTTTACACAAGTCGGCCATCTTCCCTCTCATTCTCTATCATTTTTCAAATAAACCAACTAGTTTGAGTGACGTCAGAAATACACTACGCGGCGAGAATTTAAACTGTCTGTGTGTTTATATCTGCTGGCTTTGCCCACAGTGTGTATATAGTAAAGGAACCGCGTGCAGAGCGAAGAGGGGTTTTTCAAAACGTTTGGTAGTATTTGCGTTAATTATTACAGTCGTTTCGTTCTTACTACTAGAAAATGTCCGAGTTACTACTAATTTTAACGTTATAGTTAAAAGATTTCGTTAAATCAGAACGTTAGTTTTATGTCACACTTCTGGCAGATCGTTAATTATAAGTCTTGCCTCAATTTCGTGCAGCAGATCGGGCAAGATGTTAAATTGTTAATTGTACGTCTCGAAACCGAAACTAAAAGGCGTGTTAGATTTTACGGCGGGTCATTTTTTTAAGCATTTCCACTGCACCAAAGGCAGCGCTCTACTGGCGTTGAAGATGCCAATAGTCAGACACCTGAGGGCGGGTTTATTTATTATCATAGGACTCAAATCTTACTGAAATTAGCGATTATCTCACAGATTTCGCTACAATATTAAGAAAGACTTACTGTCAAGAATTAAAGTGTATCAAGAGAAAAGAAACATTGTGAAAAAGACTGGGCGTGATGTTAACACCCCAACCAGCCATCTCGTAATACTTTAGAATTAGCTAGAGATTTAACAAAAACAGTAATATATTATATATATGCTTAAGAACAAATTGTCCTTTTTTAGTTATTTAAATTTGCCTATTATTTATATATATATATATATATAAATTGATCTCATTTGATTGACAGTCCTAACCACAAGAATATTAGGTTTCGGACTAATAAAATTGTAAAAAATTTTTGTAAATACCAAACTTAAAGCACAGGGTTGGTCAAGTTAATCATAGAACTTAACATTGGTGTTTGTATGTTTGTGTATTAGAGTACCACCACAACACCATTACATCACCCTAGACATTAAACGTAGCTATCATACATACTAGTCCAGAATAAGTCTGATTGAGGTCATAAGGTGGTAGCAGAAAGACTCCCTGAGAACTCACCCTAATAATTGTTATACTCAGGGGCCTTCACAGCTGACCTCATTCAGTACAATAAATACATAACAACAACATTCATACCATCAAAACCCACCACATATATTGGGGTCTCCTGTTCCGGGATTTGAACTTTTCAATTAATTAAGAACACTTTTATAGATCACCAATATCTGTAGGTCTTGCTACATATATTGGGTAGC
This sequence comes from Oreohelix idahoensis, assembly GCA_024509875.1. Classification (NCBI taxonomy): domain Eukaryota; kingdom Metazoa; phylum Mollusca; class Gastropoda; order Stylommatophora; family Oreohelicidae; genus Oreohelix; species Oreohelix idahoensis. Next base: position 760,492 of record JAMPIV010013679.1, on the reverse strand, counting down.
TTGCTCCGGGATTTAAACTATCATCTATACATATAAATTCAATATTATATTACTAGTGTCCATAAAGATTAAAGATATCTAAAAATAAAAATAAGAGTAATTTAAGGTGGAAAGTAAGAGTTGATGAATTGTCACGACCAGTAATTAAATAATTAGTCATAGTGATACTTTGTTTGTTAGAGTTTAATTTTGTCTTAGATCAGTATTATTATTGATTAAAACAAGATGGCAGACTTGGCAAAGTTCAGATCTGCTGCTGTGCTGGCTGCAAAAGAGATGGGTATGTAGGGGCAGGTTCTGGTTCAATATGTGACATCAGAGTGTGATAAATTTATTAAATTAGAATAAGATAAAGAAATTAAAAGGTTGCAGACTGAGGCTGACAAAGAGGCTAGGGCATTGGAGCCGGATAGAGAGGCGGAAATAAAGAGGCTCCAAATTGAAGGAAAAAAATGTGAAAGGGAAGCAGAGGAAAGAAGACAGGCTGCAGAAAGGGAAGAAGAGGAAAGAAGACAGGCTGCAGAAAGGGAAGCGGAAAAGGAGGAGAAGAGATTACAGAGGGAGCACGAGTTACGACTAAGGGAGTTGGAGTTTCACGGCCATGCTCCTGAAAATGGTACCAGCCCCTCTACCTCCGATGCCACTGCTAGTAAGGGAGCCTCAACCTCAGCCATGGGGTTCCATTTAGTCCATTTTGTAGAGAGGGATGATGACATTGAGTCATTTTTATCCAGGTTTGAGGTTTTAGCCACCACTTATGGGTTGGAGAAAGAGAGATGGAGTCTAAAGTTATCCCAGGGTCTTAGGGGAACATCTTATGAAGTGTTTGCAAAGATGAGTAAAGACGACCAAGACAATTATGACATGTTAAAGCAGGCTCTATTATTAAGATATGCAAATAATGGTGAATTTTATCGTAAGAAGTTTAGAAATGCCAAGCTTTTGTCTGGGGAGACTTACCACCAATTCTCTGCCAGACTGGAAACCTATTTGGAGAAATGGACTGCTCTGGGAAGACCCAAGATCTCAAAGAGATGATCACTATAGAGCAATTAAGAGAGTCCATGGCTCCAGACCTGAGAAAGTTTCTCATGGAACAAGGTGCAGAGAGGTTGGGTGAGGTACTTAATGTCGCTGAGAGGTATCAGGCGGCCCAGGCAGAAGTTGCTGGCACGAAGAAGAAGCATGTAGACAATTATAGGGCCCCACAAAACTCTAATAAATTTGAAATTAAGGATCAAGGTAACAAAGGTAAACCAAATTTTGATAGGCCACGTAATGATTTTCGAGATAGAAACCCACAGTTCAATGACCAAAAATTTAATGAAAGAAAACCTTTTAACCAAGGAAAGAAGTGGTGTAAATGGTGTAAGAGGGACACTCATAACACCGAAGTTTGTAAAAAGAAACCTTCTAACTTCGCTGCAATGAAAACGGGAACAAGGATTAAAGGTTAAACCTACTGGACAGCAGGAACCTTATCACCCCCCCCCCTTCCCAGTATGTGAGGATGTTGTATGTAACGGGGTCACAATAAGATGCCTTTATGATACAGGTTTAGATTTTGATTCTGTCGTGAGTTCTAGCCTAGTGAACCCAGGTCAGTATACCACAGAAACAGTGGAGATACAAGGGGCGACTAATAACATACCACTCATGACACTTCCCATCGCAAGGATAACTGAAAACTCGCTATGTGGAAGGAGAAATCAGAGCAGCAGTGATAGACGCACCCATCTACCCTTTGATATTAGGGTGTCGTTATGTCTTCTTGGGGAATCCCAAGAGACCTGTGGTTATGGCACCCGTGCAGACCAGATCACAGTCAAGGAAGGAAGAAGGTGAACCTATAAATACTCATCCAGAAGAGATGAGGAAGGCACAGGCTGAGGATAGGTCACTCAAGCCATGTTTTAAAAAATTGCCCAAATGTCACACACCTCCAAGCAAGGGAAATTATTATATGAAGAACAAGTTGATATACAGGAAGGCTGGAACTAATGGCCATGGACAGCTGGTACTTCCAACTTCATATAGGGAGAAAGTGATGGAACTAGGGCATGCGATTCCCTTCAGTGGTCATATGGGGATCAGCGCAACAGGACAGCGTATAGCTTGTCATTATTTCTGGCCAGGGATAACGGAAGATATAAAAAGATATGTAAAATCCTGTCCAGAATGTCAAAGGGTAGCTCCAAAGCATTGGACTGCTCCTGCAACTCTAGGGGAAATGCCCATAGTGGGAACACCTTTTGAGAGAGTTGCAGTGGATATTGTGGGACCTCTCACTCGTACCAAGAGGAGGAACAGTTACATCCTTACTCTGGTGGACACTTGTTCTATGTGGGGAGAGGCGGTAGCCCTGTCGTCAATCGATTCGAAGCATGTCGCAGAGGCATTACTTACAATATTCACAAGGTTAGGATTCCCGCATCAAATCTTGACTGATCACGGCTCACAGTTCAAGGGGAAACTAACGGAAGAAGTTTTCAGGATCTTCCAGGCCAAGCACTTTCATTGTAGTCCGTATCACCCCCAAGGAAACGGCCAGGTGGAGAGGTTCAACGGGACCCTCATTTCGATCCCGAGAAAGCTGGCACATGAAAAACCTGATACGTGGGACCAATTTTTGCCCGCTGCGTTGTTTGCGTATCGGGAAGTTCTACATAGTTCGACCGGTATGGCATCGGCAACCCTGTTATTTGGGAGGCCAATAAAAGGTCCATTGGAAGCCTTGTTAAGGACGTGGACAGATGAGAAGGCAGAAGAGACTGTTACCTCATCCTATCAATATGTGAACGAGCTGACCACTCGTCTTAAAACTGGCTGGAAACTTGCTAATGATAATCTCAGACAAGCCAGGAAAAAACATGCTGCATATTTTAATAAGAAAGCGAAGGATAGAGAGCTAGCTGTGAGAGAGAAGGTGCTACTTCTATTACCCGGCAGCAGTAACAAGTTGCAAATTGGATGGCAAGGTCCACATACTGTTCTAGAGAAGGTGTCTAGAACAAATTATAAAATTGACAAGAAGGGGAAAGAGAAAATATATCATGTGAACCTTCTAAAGAAGTATCTGGACAGACAAATCCAGGAAGGCACCCCTTTACTGACCTTGGCTATCGCAACGCAGATGAAAAAGGAACCACTCACCTCTCACGAGTACCCCCTAAAACCATGTGAAACACCTGCACAGGTGAAAGTCAGTAAGCACCTGACTAAAAATCAGAGGGAGCGGGTTCAACAGGTTCTACTTGAACATACAGACGTGTTAACGGATAAGCCGGGGCACACAAATTTGTTGGAATACGATATGAAGTTAATAGACCCAACACCCATCTGTATTAGAGCCTATTCTATTCCTTTCGCAAAGGAAAAAGCATTGAAAGAGGAGATTGATTATTTGCTGAAAGAAGGAATTATTTCTCACAGTGAATCTCCGTATAGCTCTAGTGTGGTTTTGCTGAGGAAACCCTCTGTGGAACATCGTCTGTGTATAGATTACAGGAAACTGAATGCTGTCACAGAAAATCAGGTGGATCCATTACCTGATACAACTCAACTATTTGCCAGGCTGAACAAGGCAAAATATTTTTCTAAGGTGGATCTTAGCAAAGGCTATTATCAAATTCCAGTAAAGCCTGAGGTTCGACCTTATTTAGCGTTTAGCACTTCGGAAGGACATTATGAGTTCAACATGTTGCCGTTTGGGTTGAAAAACGCTCCGAGTGTGTCTTCAAGGATGATGCGAAAATTGTTGGATCCACTGAATAATCCATGCATCACGAATTTTATGGATGATATCCCCATCGCTACTGAAACGTTTGAGGAACACGTTAACTCTTTGACTATGCTGTTTGATAGACTCAGAGAGGATAACTTGACTGCTAGACCAACAAAATGTTGTATTGGATGCAAAGAGTTGGAATTCTTGGGACACACTGTATATCAGGGTAGCATGACCCCTGACCCCAAGAACCTGGAGAAATTGCAAAGAGCACCGAGGCCACAAACAAAAAAAGATGTGAGATCTTTTGTGTCGTTGTGTGGTATTTATCAAAAATACATCAAAAATTTTAACTCTATATGTGCTCTGACTGATTTAACCCGTAAGGGACAACCTGATAGAATTGTTTGGTCGGCACAGTGTGAATTGGCATTCCAAGAGTTAAAGGAAAAACTCACTAGCAAGCCTATTCTAAAATTGCCTGACTTGACTCAGAAATTTGTGGTGAGAACGGACGCAAGCAATGTGGGATTGGGGGCAACTTTGTTGCAAAGGTCCTCTTCACCAAACGCAAGTTGAATAGAGCGGAACAAAACTATTCAACGAGCGAAAAGGAATGTCTAGCTTTAATCTGGGCTATAAAAAAGTTCCAGATCTACCTCTATGGTAGAACATTCGTGGTCCAAACAGATCATCAACCCCTCGTATTTCTGTCACAGGCAAAGCACGAAAATGCTCGTTTATTACGATGGTCGTTGCTCCTACAGCCATATTCATTTACTATTGAATACATTCCTGGTTCACAGAATGTGGGTGCAGATTTTTTGAGTCGGCATCCTGTTGACGAAAATCAGAGTATTCCCAAGGCATAAGGAGCGAATGTGATCTAAGTGTATCACTGTTCTTGAACTTGCATCAGTGCATGTTTTTTAGTGGGGAGATGTGTGATGATGTACATTGATACACCGATCCCATAGTAATAATACTATTTGCTTTTAGGAGCCGCGCTAGCGTAGTGGTTACAACACCGCTCTGGCGACCGGGTGATTCAGGATCAAACCCGGGCGACGGCATTTGAGGATTTTTCGTCGACCGGGATTTGGACTGGATTAACTCGAGACCTGGCGAGTACATTTGAAGGAGTGTCGTCGACCAGGGATTGGCGGCTCCTGAGCCGACCCAGCTCTAATGGGTACCTCCGAAAACGGCGAGTATATGCCTGAATGGCGAGGGGCACTTGTCTCTGTACAAGAAAATAGGATACTCACGTAAAAATCAATGTCAGGTTAGACATTAAAAAATAATAACCTGAGATTTCGCCTCGAGTATTAGCGGGTGTACGAAAAAAAAAAAAAAACTATTTGCTTTTAACGATAAAATAACATAAGAATAAAATAAGAAAGTTGTGTGAAACCTTATCGCCCGCGCCCGCCAGTGGTATTAGATTTTATAACTCGCCCGTGAAGGGTTAACGGTAACAATTTTGAAAACGACAAGCTTAGTTGTTCCAAGAAAGATAGTAAGAATAAAACGAACGCATAAAAGTGAGAGAGCGAACGCATGCTACCAATTGTCAAGCGTTAGATTCTTGGGCTAGCTACCCAGGACGACAGTGCGAGACGATACATTTAGCAGGTGTTCGGTAACGTTGTCGAAAGTTTTGCAGAGACACTCCCTTTTCTAGACACGCAGTTCAAAATATATAAACACACAGACAGCGTTCTGCATGCAAGTAGCGTAGTATTCTGACGTAAGCAACTTGTGGTTTTGGATTTGAACAACGCGGGAGAGAGGTGAAAGATGGCGTATTTATGGAAAAGTAGAAATTGCCAAATAATGTGGAAAATATATGAAATTCATTATTACTGGGAATAGGCCCACAAAACCTAGTTAGTTCGATAGCATATGATCTCCTGAGTAATATTATGTTACAATTTTCAAAATCGCGCCATACATACTAAAGATATTGACATAAGACTAGATATGCCCAGACAGACGAACGAACAGACGCTTGTTTTTGCATTCACTATCGGTGACAATTTTTTTGCACGCGTTGTTAAAAAGAGGCAGAAGAGGGGAGGGTCAAAGTCCAATTGGGGAACTTTAAGAAGGAGAGGGTACATGTAATCTGATTGGGGGAAGTGTGAAAGAGGGAGAGATATTATTGGGTGGCTCAAACTGAATATTGTTTTTTGTAGAGTTAGGCCAAAAAACAAGTCTATTTTTAACTTGAAAAGCCAAGAACTGGACGGACCGACAGACCGAAGTACCACTTTATTGTGTAATTTTGGCTTTCTTTTTCAAATTTGAATCAAAATTGGTAACCGTCCGATCTCATTAGCCAGCTCATTAAATATTATTGAGAAATTTGAAGGCTCGATGCCATTCTACTAATACTGTTCATAGAAGCAGGACGATTGAAAGCTGTGAAGTGTGACGTGCCTTGAATATATATATATATATATATCTAATTAATAGAAAGTATAAGGACGTCATAGTCCAGCCAGCAGTACATCTGAAGTTGTGCTAATTCAACGTTCCTGTGTGTATTCATTGAATTTGTGGTAAGACCGAAATTATTAACATTATTTATATTATTAATTGTGTTGTTTGACTTGGGTAATGAAGATATTTTGCGACTGTAAGTACATAAGTCATTAGCAGACTTATGCAAGGCCTATTGGTTGCTCCACTATAACATGCTACCAGAGAGGTAGAACTAAAAGATTTTATGGGTTATCATTTGGTTGTCATATCACCCATCATAGTGTATTGAGAAAGATCATTGGAAATGGCAGAGGTGTGCAGCCATTAGGGAGAGGAATATGAAAACTTGGACAAAGTGTTACATTATTTATGTAGATGAGCTGGGTTGGTCAGAGAGATCTGACCCAGGTCTTTTATGTTAAATATAGTATTGTTTGTAAAAATTGGTGGATTAGATATTATGCTAAGACAGAACATAATTTTCATGTTACAGGGTTTTTGTCTGGCACTAGTCCGGTGCCAGATTCCTGAGTGAAGAATTTATATTCCAGTAGTGATAGGTGTACACGCTGCCTACCCTATTACTTTTGGACAAGAACAACAGTGGCTGTTGGCAGACTAGACAACTATTTTCAATCCTCCAGTGCCAGATAAGTGAATAAGACCTGGCACGAGGAGAATTTATCAACTTTTCCACCTCATTATTATAACTGAACTGAAATATTAAGAAAGACTTACTGTCAAGAATTAATGTGTATCAAGAGAAAAGAAACATTGTGAAAAAGACTGGGCGTGATGTTAACACCCCAACCAGCCATCTCGTAACACTTTAGAATTAGCTAGAGATTTAACAAAAACAGTAATATATTATATATATATGCTGAAGGACAAATTGTCCTCTTTTAGTTATTTAAATTTGCCTATTATTTATGTATATATAAATTGATCTCATTTGATTGACAGTCCTAACCACAAGAATATTAGGTTTAGGACTAATAAAATTGTAAACAATTTTTGTAAATACCAAACTTAAAGCACAGGGTTGGTCAAGTTAATCATAGAACTTAACATTGGTGTTTGTATGTTTGTGTATTAGAGTACCACCACAACACCATTACATCACCCTAGACATTAAACGTACGGTAGCTATCATACATACTAGTCCAGAATAAGTCTGATTGAGGTCATAAGGTGGTAGCAGAAAGACTCCCTGAGAACTCACCCTAATAATTATTATACTCAGGGGCCTTCACAGCTGACCTCATTCAGTACAATAAATACATAACAACAACATTCATACCATCAAAACCCACCACAGTGATGTATGAACAATGTCAAACATAATTTTAACTCAATAAAAGTGAAGTAAGTAAGACTGTTGGTAAAGTTATATTAATATATTACAATTTTTTTATTTTCCTGTACCTCAATTCTTTTGGGACAGGAATGTTTTTAAATAAAGAAAATTTTATTTACAACATATAAATAAATAAAGAGGACCCTTTGTCCATAACTGGTATATTAAAGTGTCACTGTATATGTATCCCACAGTCTGATTTAATATTTTCTATCACCAAGAGTCTATTGTGTGAGGGTCTGTTGGTATCATCACGCCCACAGGAATTTATGTTCTGGTTGTGGAAATTGTTAAGATGAGATCTCATATGCCCATTTAAAGGGACTTGACCTGACAGCCTGTCTGAGGTGGATGACTGTAGACTATGCAAGGTCAACACAAGAGTTGACTTCTGACCACAGATGCAGCTTTACTGAGGCTTCAATGTACACAAGGTCTGCCTGCACCAGGTTTCCTGCCACCACTAAGTAATAGGCAATATAACCCTGAAAAAGAAGGATATTCCCTCCCTTTTATATGCTGGCTATAACAATTCCACAACTAATCAATACTAAGATTTTCTGGGATCAGTCACGTGTGCGAACCATTTGCACAGACCCTATTTTCTTTGACTTCCCTCCGTCCTGTGTTTACATTCTTCTTCCCATATGGCTGCAACGCCCCTGTCACCTTAAGCATTGATTGTCCTCCCTAAAATCAGCTGGGGTATACAATTTTCTTCTTGTGACCTGTTAAATCTTTTGTTCAAACATCCTAGGTATGTTTTCATGTGTCATTAGAACACTGTGGCACTGCAGAAGATTGCTAGTGGCCTCTGGACTTACAGTCGTAAGATTTTATGGCAATATTCAAACACAAATTAGTTTCACTTCCCTCTAAGTCTGCTTAGGCATTTCCTACTTAGGCTGTCGTAACCTCTTCCAACTGGCAATGTCGAACAGTCGGCTAGTTACATGCCAATGAAATACTAATACTTATTTATCTTACCGCAAGTAAAAAATAATCACACAATCACAGGATTGACTAGCAGTAAATGGCTCAATTCCAGACTGCTGTGTCGTCCAGACGGCAAAGGCATTTGTCACCAACGCTTTGCATCTGCTCTCAACCTTTCTGTGCTTAAGTTTTTCTCAAATGGCGGGCTTATTCAAGCCGGGTTAAAAGTTATCAATTCCAACCAGCCAATCAAAAGACGCGTCAAAAAAATTAACTACTTTTGGACCATAAACATTGAGCGTTGTTCAGTGTGTTCGGTCGTCTGATTTTATTTATATATTATATATCTCAGTTATTTATAGACCGATTTTTAATATCAAAATTGATTTTTAAACGGCCAGCTGTCTTCTATCTACCCCTATACGTTTCCTTCATTTATTTATCCCCGTTTTCATCTGTGTAATTTTTAAGTAATTAATTGTGCTTTTTCCCGAACTGAAAATATTAATAAAATAAATGTTTCTACGTCAATATAGTTGTATTAATGGGAAATCTTTATGGTATTATGTTAATCAATATCAGCGCTACAATTCCAGATATCTCTTTCCTTTTAATTCTCTTTAGTTTTTGAGAAATAAATTATTTAATTTTTGGTAAAAACACATATCAGACATTTTTCTCACTCCAACCAAAAATTTTATCGTCACTATAAAACGAGGTAACAATCCGATTGGTTGTTAATTTTTACGCCGTTCGTTAATAAATATTAGGGGGGGGGGTGTTTTTGGGGGTAGTAACCTTTTTAACTTGGTGTAGTAGAAAAATTCAAATTCTTTAGTCAATTTGTTGGTGGTTGATTTTACGGTGGCCTTGAGACAAATTTCAAGTCCGGTAGTTATTAATAGATTTTAGGAGTACGTTAGTTAATTTTCAAGCGGAGAAATTTGAGCGGGGTGTTACACAGATTTACTTTACTACAGCAGATAAAGAAATCAAGAAAAGAAGATCTGATAAAAATCTAATAAATGTTGGGATGAGTAAATCAGAGATTAAGAGCTTAATTAAAGATTTAATAACAGATGAATGGGAAGCAGAGTGGGATAACAATCTGAAAGGAAGACATGCATATAAGATGTTCAAGGCTCCAACAAGAAAATGTCAGATATCTAGGGAATTGAAAATTCCCAGTAATAAAAAACTTCTCAGACTACAGCTGGGAAAAGGCTATTTCAAAATAGAAGAACCTTACTGCGTAGGATGTCTTCAAGACAATAATATAGAACATTTCTTGTTAAAATGTAAGAGGTATGAGCAAATGAGAATACCATTATTATATGCAGGCATCAAACTTACCTATAAATATATAAAAAAGTGTTAAGAATAGACAGACCTACGGAACTGCATAATATAGTCAAACAATATTTAACATGAACAAACGTTAATATATAGTATTTGGGAATGTGAAGGCCTGATGCTGGTTTTACCATGCATATGACTTATAACAGGTGAAAGTCAATTATATATCTGTTAAAGTCAGTTATATAACTGGAACCACCAGGCCTTTACACCCCTCCACCTTAATATTATTCTTGTTCGGAGTTTCTGCTTGATTTTTTTGGTTTTTGTTGTGTTTTTGTTTTTACATACAAGCATAATTGGTAATTGTGATTTTCCCTCACGGTAGAAGGGGAACGACTAAGTAAGTAAGTAAGATTTTCCCTATTTACAATGATTTGACAAATGTGATGTTACTTTCTCATATCGGCAGTTATTCATATTATTTGGAATTGAAAACAATATATATCCTTAATCCATCAGAGGTTGAACAGGATATTTTTTTATCTCTATCATTTCTGCTCTAGAACATCTTGTGTGCATGTCTTCTTTTCAGATTTTTATCATACTCTGCTTTCCTTTCATCTGTTATTATTTCTTTAAGTAAGTTTTTAATCTCTGATTTACTCATCCCTACATTTATTAGATTTTTATCAGATTTACCTTTCTTGGCTTCTTTATCTGCCTTTTCATTTCCCTCTATGCCAACATACGAAGGTTTATATATATATATATATATATATATATATATATATATATATATATATATATATATATATATTTATATATATATATATATATATATATATATATATATATATATTTTTTTTTTTAATGATTAAAATATTCCTTTCAACTTCTGATGGGTTATTAATTAGGATATGTATTGTTTTCAATTCCAAATAATATGAACAACAGCCGATATGGGAAAGTGGCATCACTTTATGTGAAGGTATCTAAACTATTAAGACTGAATATCCTCTGGAATATAAGTATGTAGTAGCCAGAAATATCTCCTGCTATAATTTGGACTTGATCGTTCTTATCGTGATATGATAAAATTATGGTGGCTGATAATCTTATTGCACTGTTCAGCAGTTGAGAAAAGAGAAATAAAGGCAGAGAGAAGGGAGAGATAGACAGAAGGAAATAGCATGAATATTAATTTCTTCTTCTTCTTCTTCCTCGTTCGCCCTCAGACCTCCACATATATGACTCTAATAAAGGCAGCAGTCAACTCAAGGTTCCCGACATCTCCAAACAGTTTTTCGTTGACAGAAGTGGGTTGTTGCCATATGCTACCCCGTTCATTACTGTAGGTTGGGCAGTACTGCAGCAGGTGTTCGACTGTCATCGGGCTGGTACCGCAGGTGCAGAGATCTGTTGCACCAATTTTGTATTTGTGGTACACAGATGGTATCTCAATCTGTTGTGTCCAGTGCGTAGTCGAAAAATGATGACCTGTTCTTTTCTGGATAGTTGATGATATGCGTCATTTTGCAAATGTCACAGGCAGAAAAACAGATAGTAATCTTTTCAGATGCCCTCTCAATAATATCAGCACTGAAGAGCCACCAAACTAAGGATTGAAAGATCTGATAATCTCCCTTGAAAGACTGGCCGAATGCTTCAAGAAGTGCACTATCCAGTGGATACCAGCCCATTGCAACATACCAGGAAATGAAGAGGCAGATAGACTTGCTAAAGAAGGAGGTGCCTTACAGCAAAATGATATAGAGACAACTTATGCAACGGGAAAAACCACTATAAAGGCTACATTCAAGTCCAAATGGGAAAGAGAATATTAATTTGATAAATCTGAATTTTGCGGATGTCTATTCTCTTTAACTTTCATTGTAGCTGGATAAGCCAAAAACATTTGTTTTTGTTTCTCATTAGACAACCTGGCACATTGTCTGGATTACCGCTGCGCTGTAGTTAAACAGTCGTGAGTAACCACTGAGCTCGTTATTTCTATGTGAGTTGTCCACAAACTACCAGAAGATGCCGAAGGTATAATATCCAGCCGAAAGGTCGTTTTATCTTTGGATATGCTCACAGTGAAATAAAACATCGAGGATGTTTGCGCTGTTGGCTGGGTCACAAAACGCTGATAAGTGGGTTGAAATGAAGCGCAGTGGGCCGTGTGTTCGATACGGCCTTTAAAAAGATTTCAGAGGTGCAGTAATAAGGGCTAGGTTTAGGAATCCTACAGATACCCTTAATCCTAACCCTAACGACGTTGGCGGCTTGCAAGGATGACATCGAAGAATACGTCCCAATAGGCCTATTTTTCACTTCAACCCATTTATTTTACTTATTTAGTCAGTGTCAGCGCTGGTGCCCTTTGTTGCATTTACTTCCGGAAATAATACAGATTGAATTTTAATGCTAAAAGACGTACACAAATTGTTAATAATTAGCTAACAATAGTGAAACCAGTAGGGTTGATTGAAAAGTAGTGGGACGTGTTCTTAGATGTCATCCAGATAAATCGTCCATGTCGTTAGGGTTAGGATTGAGGGGTTGAAAGTTGGACTTTTTTTTTTTAAATATTAATGAAAAAAAAAAAAGATATCCCGTTCAACCTCTGATGGGTTATAATTAGGATATATAGGCCTATTGTTTTCAATTCCAAATAATATGAACAACTGCCGATATGAGAAAGTGGCATCACATTTGTCAAATCAATATAAATAGGGATAATCACAATTGTTCTTATAAGTTAAAAAAAAAAAAAACAAGAATAAACTCTGAACAAGAATAATATTAAAGTGGAGGGGTGTAAAGGCCCGGTGGTTCTAGTTTGTGTTCAGTATGGTTAGATAGGAATTCAGATACACAGTAATAAGGGTTTGGTTTAGGAATCCGTAATCTTAATCCTAACCCTAATGATTTATAAGGATGATATAGAAGAACATGTCCAATTATTCATTTCAACTGGATTTGAGGTTAGGGTTAGTTTTGGATTCCTAATCCTTACCCCGTATTAGTGCATCTCTGAATTATTTGTAAGGCTGTACTGAACAAACATTCCATCATTCTTCATTTAAATCACAAGTGATTATTACACGTTGCTATTGATAATATTTAAAGTAGAGATGCTGGAACAAGAGAAAAGTTCTACATCCTGGACACATCGAGAATGGAGATGGCAAAGGTGTGATACAAGTTTAAAAAAAAAAGAATATGAATGACCATATGGAGCAGTATGTGTAGGTTACGCATGTTGTGCCTAAAAACCCAACCCTTACAGACCCAAGTAGAACAGTCCCAACTAAGATGGTTTGGCCATGCCTGCAGAATGGGAGAAGATCGGCTACCACGACAAGCATGGGAAACTAAGAGCCAGGGATCCAGACCTCCAGGACGACCCAGAGTCCGCTGGGAGGACAACATTAGACAATATCTGAAGGACCGAGGACTAGAATGGAACCAGGTCAGGAGGAAGACAGCTGATAGGACAGTATGGCGCTCTCTCTTCCAAACGTCGACACCTCACATTAGAAGAGGACGGCTAAGTAAGTAAATACATATGTTGCAACAAAAAAGAAACTTAAACGGAAGTCATATTTATTAAGGGTTATTTACAGGGGGTCTTCTTGATCTTTTACTTCTTAAATAAGATTTATAATGGAGTAATAAGACCACACTTAGAGTTTAGCTCAGCAGCATGGTCATCAGCTGCTAACTCACATCTGCAGTCTTTGGACAAGGTGCAAAATCAAGCTCTCAGGCTCATTACAGGAGCCATGAAAACTACACCAATAACAGAGATGCAGAAGGTTGCTGGATTACAGACATTGTCCCATAGAAGAGACACAAAAACCATGATCCAGATGGAAAAGTACTACAGTATGCCAATGCACCCAATGAAGGCAAGACTAGATGATCTGGCATTGGGACGTCTAAAGCGTAGCAGCTTTGTGCATCGGGGAAAAAGACTTATAAGACAGCATCAAGAAGACCTATCCATGAAGACAACACCACTGAAGCCCACCCTATACCCTGTACCATGGGAGCAGGCCAGCAGTGCCCTCCAAATTAATACATCAGTCAGTGGTCTCACAAGTGGATATGAGTATAATGATCTGCAAAAAAACGAACTGCTACATTGAGTATGATCCAAGAAAGCTATCCCGATCAATCATGGATACATGCCTATACAGATGGATCAGCAAACTAATGCTGTTAGGAATGGATTTGCCGGTATCTTTATCTCATATCCTGACAACCACTATGAGACTAGGCACATTCCCACTGGTAAATTCTGTTCCAACTATACAGCTGAGGTTCAAGCTCTAGAGCAAGCTGCAAATATGATTTATAACACCAACTCTGACTGCCACCAGGTAGTCATCCTCACAGATGCACTGTCTGTCCTGCAAGCTCTCAAGGGTGGTAAACTCCCGCATCTGAGAAATGAACTAAACAAGGTAGCTGCCAAAAAGAGAACCATACTTCAGTGGGTACCATCTCATTGTGGTGTACCCGGAAATGAAAAGGCAGATAAACTTGCAAAAAAGGGAGGAGAATGTGAACAAGAAGATAATGAAGTCACATACTTTGAGAAAAAGAGAGCTATCCAGACTATCAGAAGAGAACAGAACCAACCCAAAGACGACTATCACACTCTCGACCGGCAGGGACAGATAACTATTTTTCGCCTCAGGACAGGGCATAACAAACTGAATAAACACATGCACAAGCTACAATTGTCTGCTTCACCACAGTGCACATGTGGATTAAACGAACAAACTGCTGAGCATGTTCTACAGGACTGTCCTCTGTATGACCAGTTAAGAAAGATATACTGGCCCAATGACTCAACACTAAACTCAAAGCTATATGGAGTTAAAGAGGAACTTCAAACAACAGTCGAATTCATCATGAGAACTCGTCTGACGGTGTAATCATCAAAGATGCGATCGCAAGAAGAAGAAGAAGACTTCTTAAATAAGTACAGCTTCTGAATGGGGTGTAACAGAACATAACATAATCCTTTTTTTTTTCATATATATTTTTTTTTTAACATACGCCAGCTATTACTTGAGGCGAGAATCTCTGGTTAGTATATCTAACCTGAGATTGATTTTTACGAGTATCCCTTTTTACCCTGTACAATCACAGGTGTCCACTTGCCATTCAGGCAGATACTCGCCGTCTTTGGAGGGTACCCATTAGAGCTGGGTTGGCCCAGGAGCCGTTCAGGTTATTCCAGTCCCTGGTCGACGACACTGCTTCAAATGTCTTCGCCAGTACTCAAATTAATCCAGACCAAGTCCCAGTCGACGTCTCTCCATCAAATGTCCTTTCCCAGGCTTGAACCTGGATCACCCGATCATCAGCGCAGTGTGGTAACCATTACACCAGCACGGCTCCCTTTTTTTCAAATAGCTGCAAATTTTGTTTTTGTTCTAGGTAACTGTTCTTACAATGGTAGTTTCTACAGCTATTTGTTTTGCAGTGATAAAGTTCGCCAGCCCTGTGTACAACCTCATATTAGCTGCGTCTGATAACGTGCCTGAGGTAGCAGTGGTTATAATCTTTCTTGTCTTCATCGAGATGACACCCCCCCCCCCCTCCCCCACCACCACCACACACACACACACCCACCATTTTCACAAACGTCCTGAACAAACGAGAATGACTTGAAATTCTGTTCAGAGAGAAGCGTAGAAGAAACCGCTGTTAAAAAACCTATCTTTGGCTATTGTTTTCTCTCCAGTCAGGACAGATCCATATAATAAATAATAACTAGATAAATAATAAACTTCAATAGGATAAATGATAAATCATTTTTTGACAAATCCTACTTTTATTATTCAAAGTATGAAGACATTTATACTTTGAGTAATCATTTTTTCACAATAGTCATTGACATAATTGTTTTCTCATAATCTGAATTACTGTGAAGACTCACATTATCAGACTGTTTCGGGACCCCAAGATGCAGCAATAGTGAATGCAGTCAGCGACCCATAGCTTGACTGCTTGCATCAGGACCAGTGAACCAGAGCTGGTCAAGACCGCACTCCACCTCCACATGGTGGTCCTGGAAACAGTCTGCAGCAGTGCAGTCTGGCTGAGCGAGTGCGGATCGAAATGGGAAGGCAAACCCGGTCCCTAAAAAATACCGTGCAGAAGTCGGATGTGTCGACCGAAAGGTGCAGATATCACAGCTCCGGCGTAAACAGACACAACGCAACCAACATCCTTTTCAGGACGAACGAGGAAGAAGAAAAAGAAGAAGAAGAACTCAACTTAACAAAATGTGCATAATTCAGCCGAGTCAAATAACATAGTTTATTTACATAAAACATAATGAACAAATGCAGCTGGTACCAGATCAGTTTCTTTCATTTGAAGGTGATTTCTATATGTATCAGTATTTTTCCTGTCTCTCTCCGTAAGCGTGTGAGATGCAAAAAAATCCCGTGTGGTTCATGACCTAGGTTACCTTGACCTTTTCCATAACTTTCATTAACTCTTAGTATACGAGCTGCCTTTCATGACTACCATTACAAATTTTGCAATAAATAATTTATTTATAAAGATAACATAAGTGTTATGTATCAGAATGTGAAGAAATGAAACCCCTACATCATGCACGTAACTAAATTGATCAGTGGTTTGAAACATGCATTCAGCTATAAATTTTCGCTATTGATGGAGATCGATCATCGGCCTCTCTAGAAGGCTGCTCGTATACTAAGAGTTAAAAGTAGTTGAGCCTCTGTTTTCTTATTTAAATGTAATATTTCTCCAGCTTCTGACCTTTCAACTGATTTACAGCAGTTCTTCGGTTTCTTCCCCTAACAAAATCAATTCTAGCTGGGGACTGAAAAAAATCGAGATGTACTTACTTCAGTTACTATCTTACTTAGTCTTTGCTCCTAGTTCAGAATATAGCGACTGCCGTTATTCTGTTCTATGAATGATAGCATTAAACTTTAACACAACCTAACTTCATTTTGAAGAACTTCAAGAATCAAAACTTAGAAATGCCTTGGTTGTTCTGCGTAGATGAGACCGTTCAAACATGGCTTCTCAACAACTCACAGGTACAGACACAACCTTCGCCGAGGCCTTCTGTCCGGAACTCTCCTTAAGATCTTTAACTTTTAGTTAGCTTGACGGTGGTGTGAGTTCTTGTTACCGTCGATGGTTTCGATTGGTGCTACTCAAATGTATGAACTTATTTCATTGAGCACGGATAGTGCTGGTGTAGTAGGCCTGTCACAAGTGTCCAATATCATTTTCAAGTGTAGTTATCCAAAAATGATAGGTTAATAGACTGTGTCATACAAACATATCTTATTTTATCCGTCAGCAAGCAGTATACTTGCCATTGCATCATTATCCAGTGTGGTTCACCTATTTGTGGGACTGAAGACTTTTCGTCATATTTGCCACCAGTCCAGTCTCAATTTAAGAGTAATTGAATTGTTAATTAATTAATTCTATATCATTTTTTAATGTTTGTTAATTGCATTATCTTGCACCATATTTATTTTCAGTTGTGATATACATATATATAGGTAAATAAATTTACATCTTAGTTTATCTCTTGTTTATATATTTTATGCAGTGGGTGTTTAAGTGTATCATTGTTTTCTTCTTTTAAACCGGGAGTGGGGGGCTCATATCTTTCGAGATCCCAGAGTGAAGCTGTCATTGGAGATCAGAATACCTGCTGAAACCTTCTTACTCTCAGTGAGGATTCACTTTCTCTCATTCACTCTTGGTGTCCTTAGTAGGCCTTCTTACTTACGAGCCATTACCTTAGGGGGGGCCTAGGGGATCTCATCCCACATTCATCTTTGTCATTTGACAAAAACCAAATAACCTTGTGACAAATATCTTGATATATCGGAATAAAACACTTGAGTAAAAAATGTCCACCTCAGTGGTCTATGACATGTATTTTTTCTTTTGTTACATTAGTTACTCTAGTGTGGTCTTAGACAGGGAAATCAAAGTTATTGTTGTTGTTGTCGTTCAGAATTAACATCATTGCGCTCGGGCAAACTCAGGTGCTTATTCTCTGTTAGCAAATGTCAAAGAGTATTAATGCTGATTGTTCCTATAGCACACTGGTAGTATACACACCTGATGCATCCTTTCATATCTCCAGTCTAGCTAATCTTAATAGAAAAGTTTACATCTAGTTCCTTAAGTGTAGATTTAAACAGTAAAGTCATGGTTACATCTGGTTACATTAGTGTGGTCATAGGCAGTAAAGTCAAAGTGACATGCAGTTACTTTAACATGGTCATAGACGGTAAAATTAAGTTATTCATCATGAAAATGTGTTTTCTATACTGTTCATTAACAGATCAATGTCGCCTCAAGTCAGAGAGCTGTCTCCTCACAGTCTCATGACCAGTCAGCGGCACATTCAGGAGAGCTGGATAAGAAGGTTGGTAACTGGCTCCAGTAAACAGTCTTTTAACACTCTATAATGTGGTCTGTGAAGAAGTAGAGGCTCATAGCTAAATCCTTCATTTGTGGCCCGTGGTAATCTGAGCCTGTCACAGTTATTGCTTCAACTGTCAGGTTGGTGCCAGCTCTCACACAGTGATGTAACGTAAGAAATAGCACATACGTTTGTTAGCAATCCGGTGGTAAGCAGTGAGATTCTATATGGCACATATGATACAACCAAAATGTGAAGAAGTGGCCTCTCCAGAAAATTAATATTTTTGTAGGCGCTGTATGCGTTGCTGTCAGATTTTAACATAAGCTATTTTGTTGTAAACAGGTGATCCAGTATCCATCGAGTTGGCCCCGACAATTACTTTCATGCTCATGTAATGAATGTTAGCATTGTAATGTACTGCTGGATGCTCAAACACTTATTAACCTTTTATTGCCTGCTCACTTAAAAAAATGTATGCACAGCCACATAATACTGTAACTTAGGCGACAAAGGCAGAACTTCTACTAATGCAAGTCCAAATTTGAGTTGGGACAGAAAAATTACCTTGACTTATCCACAAATTCAGAGGTCGACTTAAACAGAGATTTTTAACAAAGAAGACAGTTGGCTGGGATGTCCAGAATTTCTCCTAGTTAAGTGAAAATCAGACTAAGGGAATTTGGATTAAGTGGACTGTACTGTAAAGAATAGTGAGTAAGCAAAAATGGTTTCAATGCAGTTGGCACTGAAGATGAAGTTATCATTTTGTTTCCTTATATTAAATTTCCCCCTCTTTTCTTTCACTATGGGTGGCATGTGTATCTTGCTGGCATTCACGCTTTCTTTCCTTCCTTACCCCCTCCTCCCCTCTTTAACAAAAAATTACAGTTGAAATGAAGAACAGTGAAACGTGTGTCCAACACAGCCTTAAAAAATAATTCAGAGACACAGTAATAAGGGGAAGCTGTTAGATTTTGGAATCAGAATCCTAACCCTAATGACATGGGTGACTTATTTGGATAGCATCAAATAACACATCCCACTAATCTATACTTTAACCAAAGGGCTCCTTGAATGACAGTCCTGTAGACCAGAAATGTAATGTGTGTGGCTAGTGGTCTTGGGACAATTTATCACAATTACTGTCACATAATGGATACCACTGACACTGCCAAACTGATGAAAATATATACATCATTTGCCAGACAACGTGACAGTCTCTTGATTATTGTGAAAAAAACGTAATTTTCATAACGTGAGTTACAGAGCAGCATTACACATTGTGCACAAAATAGTCATTTGCACTCATGAGTTTGTGTTTGTTTGTGTGAGAGAGCGATGTGAAAAGAACATGATTAGGCAGAGTGAAGTTATGTTGAAGAGCTTGGCCAACAACAATGTAATTTTGGCTAAAAATTAGAGATGTACATTTGTCAGGAAGAAATGGTCAGTGTTTACATAAAGTGATTTTGGTAACATATATAAGCAGTTACAAAAGCTGTTAATTTGACTTTAGATGGGAGTACCCGTATGACTGATGTTATGTGTAATGATGATTCTACAATCCAGTTCTTCTGCACATAAACCATTAATTAAACTGACTATTATTATAAGTTGTTAACTTAAATTGACTATTTATCTGTTTCGCCTTTGACTAGACACAGTTCTTAAGATTGTCTCTGGATTAATGTTAATTAATTTTTGGTAATGCTAATTTATATATTACTTTGATGAAACTTTTTGTAAAATGACAACTGACAGTTACTTACGCTTGATTCCTTTCACTTAATACCGCTTTCACTATTGTTGGCAGATAACACTCCAGACCTAAGGGTCTTTTATGTTTGGACATGCACCCTAATATAACCGACTAGGTTGAAACGGGACGCGCCTCACCAAAACGAGGCATAACTTTATTTTTTTTTTTAAAACTATTGTTGGCTACTGTTACAGTATATGATATTAACGCCGTCTGCTAAAGGTTAGCGGACGTGCAAATGTAAAGGTTAAGACATTTAATATATTGCGATAGATGTTTCAATTATTGAACGCTCCATACACGATCGATTATGACGTGTTTAGCGTTGTTTGGGACACAGTCGGTAACTAGGAGACGCTACCCTTTGTTAGCTACTGGGAAGTAGGCTTTGTGAAACGTGTTTCCAAAGATATCTATTAACAAAAAATTTTCCTTGTGTTAGGTATGTTGATATGTGTTTTAAGATAAAGCTTGTTTAAATACACTCTTAATTTTTTTTTTTTTTTTTTTAATTTATAAATCTCACTGCTTACTATCAGGTAAATCTCCTGGTACCACTAGTAGTTGTAAAGAACTGGTTTAGAATGAAAGTTATTTGATTTCTAACTTTGATTCAGTTGCATTATAAATGGTCACTTACTCGTTTGCTCTGATCGTAACTAAGTGCTTATAAATTAAGTTTAATTATTTTATAATTGGTCTCCTTTTTCAGGTGAATGAATTGGTACAGTACTTGCTTGTCATGGATCAGAAGAAAATTCCAGTTAAAAAAAAGGGTAACATTAATTCATTACCTTTCAGCTCCCTAATGAGTGTAGGCCTTTAACAGTATAGTGCCACACCTTCCTGCCTTGTGCCATCCATTCAGAATTTTTCTGTCTTATTTTATTGCTTCCATGTAGAATAAACAAGGCATCATAGTAAACATTCTTCTTCTTTGATCCATAACCACCAACCGTCAAAGCAGTCAGCGGCCATCACGCCTGGTGGCGTCTTGTAGGGCAGCAACAAATTGATTCCACTTTGCTCAGTCGGCGGCCATCCTTCGTACAGTGCCCCAACTGTGGTTCATTCTTTGCATCTCAGCTTCCACAGTTCTCCGCCAAGTTGTTTTTGGTCAGCCTCTCTTTCGCTTTCCCTCGGGGGTCCATAGCATAGCTGTTCTTGTGATGGTATCAGGGTCCCTTCTGAGGACGTGGCCAACCCAACTCCAGCGTCTGCCAGCTATGATGGTGTGCATGTCCTCCTGGTTACTCCGAATAAGTAGTTCTTGGTTGTGTTTGGCCAAAAGATTCGGAGAATTTTCCTTAAACAGATTGTGTGGAAGGAGGACAGTTTCGACATTTCCTTTTCTGTTACTCTCCAACATTCCGCACCATAGAGAAGCACAGAAAGTACACAACTCTCATACAGTCTTAATTTGGTGTTTGTGCTGTACTGGGAAGACTTCCAAATGTTGTTGAGAACAGCAAAATCTGTTCTCGCTTTATTCATTCTGTTGTTAATGTCCTTGCTTGTTCTGCCGTCAGGTGTTACTATGCTTCCTAGGTAAGTAAATGTGTCTGTCTGTTCTAACTTCTGGTTCCTTACTGTTATTGGCTCAGGATTGCCCACATTTAGTGTCATGACCTCTGTCTTCTTCAAATTGATGTTCAGGCCAACCTGCTGGCCATACTTATTCAGTCTATCGGTTTTGTCTTGAATGTGTTGATGTGAATGCGCGAGTAGTGCAATGTCATCTGCATATTCCAAATCTTCCAGTGTAGAAAACGTTGTCCATCTTATTCCTCTTGGACTGCCCTCTGTTGTCTGGCACATCACCCAATCTATGACTGTCAGAAATAATGTTGATAGTAAACATAATACAGCCTAATTAATCTGAGTGATAAAAGGAGAAAGTCTGTCAAGGCTAGTGAGGCTTAGAGTTTATTCTTTATAGTAAATGTGGCTAAGGTGGAAGATACGCATAGTTATTATTTCTTAATATTATCCAGACTAAACTGAGACTAACCATAGTTAATATTCTAGACGGATACAGTTGGCCCAACATTGAACCATCTTCATACATTAAAATTGAAAAAATATAAAAACAGTGAAGCGTGTCAAATAGGTTATATCACGTATCCCTTAAAAATTCCCTAGTCATCCCATACTACCCTTAAAATCAAAATTGTCACTTAAACTTCTACTCAGTTGTAGTGCCCTTGACACAAGTGTTCTAATATTAGCTCCCACCTGCTTCTCTTTTGTATGAACCAAAAATACCATGTATACAGCATCTTCCAGCATTGTATATTTGTCTCATAGTGAACCTTTTCTTGAAACTGTCCTCCATGTCATGCTTTGATACTGCCTGCATTAAAAAATATTTTTTGGCTCTTCTTATATCATTACTGTACTATCTAAAAGTTATAACTGCTTACTAGACGAGGCCTGCTGCCATCATTTCTAGGACAGATCAGAATTTGTAACGTCGTCTCAGCTGTTAAAATAATACACTTTCCCTTTCAAGACTGGACACTCACCTGTTTCACACCTGATTAAATTATTAGGTTGAAATTACTGTCATCTCCTCAGTATGGGATGCAAAGGAACTCACATTGCTGTTGTGTGAATTCCAGGGATTGTTGTTTAACCTTTAGCACGCTCCAGTCGCATTATTGCGACAGAAGTACGCTATGCTCTGCCAGCTGGAGGCGCATTATTGCGACTTCGGATATCTTCGTTTTCTAGCAGTAGGACTTGTGTACACGTGATTTCAGCCCCGGATGTTAAGTTGTAATGTTATTTGCAAAAGAGTTAGCTTCCGTTTCCGATCTTAAAAAAGTGATGGGTGTATTGGCGTTTATTTTTTGTAAATTTTTAAAATCGAAATGAATCGGCGTCGAGCACGCGGCCATTTTCCTCTTATTTTATTGGATTCTGACGCCATGCGGTGGGGATGATATTTTTGTCTTTATAAGCGCTGATATCGGTTCTCAGAATATGTTTGATGGCTGAGATGGAAACGAAAGTAGAATGGCATTGCTAGTATGTATAATGTTAGGGGTTAGGACTAGGAATATCGGAAAGATTTAGAATTTCGGCCGAATGTCACAGCTGACGAGAGCGTTTGTTGCTTTGCTACTGATGATGGGTGTAACGAAAAGATCGTCATTTGATTTGTATTGGTCTATTGGTCAAATGACTTTCATTGAGATGCAAGGGATATGGACCCTTCGTTTGCTGGTTATTTTTTTAAATTTTTTTTTTAATTTTAAAATTAAAAAAAAATTTTTTTTTATTATTTTAAATTTTTTTTTCGTTTTTTTCATCTTTCCTTTCCTCTCTTCCTATCACATCTAACATGTACACAAACAAATTTTATATCATCAGATTCATCATTCATTCATTTCTATACAGTCTAAAAATTAGAGCAATTGACCAAAAAACAAAAAAACTATAGAATTTACAAGTCACCCACTATAAAAATGGGGGGTTGTGAAAAAGAATGCAGTGGTTGGGCAAGTTTTCTGAATTTTTATGCAGCGTGCTAAATGTTAACTAGGACCGCTGAGTTTTTCGCTCTTTTACAGCCAAAACCAAGTTGAAGACTCCTTGGTATTATCTACACTGTAGATCTAGGCTTTTCCTGTGGAACATCAGTTCCCTATGTGCACTTTTATAACTTTCGTCCTCTCTGGCAGTATCACTTATTTTCTTCACCGATCATCCTATTATTTGGCATATTTTATGCACCTACATTCTGCTCTAGCCGCTCCCAGACTTGTTTACATTTTACCCTGTGAATCATCGTATGACAAGGTTAATTAGACAGGTCAGCGGATAATACGTTTATCACCTAAGTTGTCTAGCCACCTTTGATGCCGACAGTAAACATGAAGAGAAATAGCGACATTGACGTAACTCATTTCCGGGGCCAGCGACAAACAGGCAAGCGACCACCTGGGTTCGCGGTCTGTCTGTCTGAGAAAGCCATCTGGAGTGTGCGAAGTCACAGGTGATAATTAGATAATTGTTTCCACTGGACCATCTTTGTATCAATATTACCGATAATCTGCTTGGGGAGACAATATAATGGGAAAGTAGCTAGACAGGAAATAAGCTCACAAATTTGTTTGTGAGTTTGCATAAAGATGCAATCGGAAGTATTACTGCCTTATTGGAACATGTTGGAATTTTAAAATTTGATATTTTAAAACACGCGGGGGAAATGATTTAACACCCTGACCCATTTAGTTCTAAAGAGCTTACCATTGGTTTAATTTGAGAGCCGGAATAGACTTTGACTTTCATTGGCAAATTCGTCTGAAGTACAATCTGGGATTTGAACTGAGAAATGGAAATATAATCTAGCAAAATCGGAGTCACAAATCAGACTGCATCACCACGTCAAGCTAGCAATTCACCAGAGCCAGAGAGAAGGATCGGACGAAGGATTCCAAAATTATAAATGACAGATTGAAGTATTTGGGCAACTTTGAAACTTAAAAGTAAACCCGCATTTTTAATACAAAGACTGGAGACCTAAAGAATCAGATCACCCTTATAAGAGGAATACTAAAATTTCACAGACCAAGTGATTCGAAAGCATCTAACCTAAGTTGCTGTGTCCATTCTAAACTGTGCCAGGAGATTGTGTTCCCAAAAGTTCCTTTGGGATAAGTGTAAACATTTATGTTACAGATGTGAATTTGACATGTTTTCCTTGCTAAGTGGTTATATATGAGGCTGGCAACCCCAACATATGAAAATAGTAAATTCATAAACCATTACAGCAATCGCTGGTGTTTGTTTTATGCTAATTCGCTCAGAAACGCGAAAGCAGCAGCAACCCCCAGACTCCGAATGGAGCAATGATGAGTGATGATTACATCACATGTGCCTAAAGTGTATAATATCATTTTGTGAGATATATGTACCTTGTTAATTCTAATTCAGGCACACCATTGCCCTCGCACTGTCCAAGCACATATTTTCCCAGTTTAATACCCAGAAGAATATTGGTGATTTCTAATCATCTTCCCTGAGTTACACTGTGTATACTCAAGAATTTAATTATTCAGAGAGGCTAACATTGGTGGGTGGACAGCGAGACAATGCACCCGTTAATTTGCAGCCCACAAGTGTACTTAGCAGAGGCGTTTGTTCTTTTTATTTTGTCTAAAGTTTGTGGAACGAAGCTATCAGACTGTTCGTGGAACAAAGCTATCAGACTGTTCATGGTACGAAGCTGCAAAATGAAAATTCGACGCCACTTGTTGTGAGTTAAAAGCAGGAATCAGCACTATCCGCCTAAATTGGACAAGTTGTGTGAAGAGGTGCCCTCTTCACAGAAGAATTGACGAAACCATGGCTGCAGGACTCACTTAGACCAGCTAAGTTTATTAAGGAAAAGGCAAAAGGACAACTGTTTTTATCAATCCTCAAACCAAGTCTCAGTGAAGAGAATTTTATTTACATCTAAAATTCACCCTCATTCCATCACTATTTTAACCTGTTAAAGCTAATTGATTATTGAATTTGTTACATGTTATTTTAAAACAAAACAATCATAGTTGATTCAGTTATAGGTATGAAAGCAAACGTATGAGCAAGACTCTTTAATATATATATATATATATACATCTAGACATATATTTTTACATCTATAGAGCAAATACTTATAAAAGGAATTTCACTGGATTTACACCAGCTGGGGGCTTGAATGGGCTAAAACCATTGCTTAATTCTTCACAAAAGGCGACGGATTAGATATGTTAATAGTGCTCTGCCCTATGCAGCATTTTTCTTGAGTTCTGAAAACATCTTGCGCTAGCACCCTTGAGATAGAAGCGTCATTATCCTTCTATCTACAACTCTGCCAAGAGTAATCTGGTGCGAAGGTGGACACCTTTGAAGACCTGTATTAGATATTCTTGGGGCAAAGTCTTTTACAGACAGGGGGTATGATGTGCTGGTGTTGTGGGTAGTGGGTTTCCCCCCTTGCTTCACCCTAGGCCTAGTGAATTCTTGTTCATGAAAGGAGCGACCATTGCGGTGTTAGTCTCTTGGCCTAGCAAAACCTCTCATACCCCAAGATCGTTGTGCGTGGTGAAGAGCCACACCCTCCTCGAGGTAGTCCTGGTAACTGAGGGTGCGAATCCTCAGGCTAAACACAACGGATCTAGAGGAGCAAACCTCGATAATAAAACCGGTGCACTACACCGTACACGCCCTCTGTGGGTGGGAAGGAGCCAGATGGATACTGAACAAGTCTTGGGAGTGGGAACGAGTGTGGACTGCTCCCTGAAGATCGGAACCCATCGTACAGGCACAGAGACTCAGGACTTGACGATCCTATTGCCTTCAACTCTTGGTCACGTGCCTAGAGCCTCGGAGAACTTGGCGTAACCAGCAGGCAATTTGGTGGCGGGGAAAGAGCACTGTGAGCCCTACCTTGGCTACGTATCACAAGGAGACGCAGAAACACCCCCTTTATCTCCACCAGAGCTGGCACAGTACACTTCTGGCTTCTACCCGGGGCGGTAGGAAATCCACATCAAACCTGGCAGAGCAAGTCCTCCATCAGATGGTGCCCACAATCCCCCCTGTGTTGCAGCATGATGAGAACCCAGCATTGCACACTGAGCTTGGGGGGATCACTTGGGCACCAGACTTAATACTGGCTCTTGACTGGATGGCCGCATGCAGGAGATTTCTACAATGGAGGGTTGGCAGGTGGTGGGTATCTGGAAGTGGCTCTGTGCAGGACGTGAGGATTCCTTGGGAGAGCCCAGAACCAGAGCACAGCATTGTGCAAGCTCTGCATAGTTGGAGAGCCCCCTGGATGAGGGGAATGCACAGTGTGCTACCCCACCTATCCCCAACTGCTAACTTAGAACCAGAAGTGGGGTCCTCTGTATGCGTGCCAGGCCAGGATAAAATGCCTGGGAAAGAGACTGGAGCTCAGAACTCCCTAACTCCAAGTTGCAGGATGGCAGAAAAGCCATGGGAAAGACAGGGCTATTTTGAAGATAACGCAACCATATTTTCACCATACGAGCTCGGACGCCGCCTCGGTAAACAAGGTCCGCGCAGAGCAGTGACACCCCCCAGGCTGCTTGCGAATAGTCTACTACTGGGAACATAAACAGATTAGGGATGAGCCCACTCTCCCGTTGAACAGGTGCTAAAGTCATAGATACTGGGCCAGAAGGCGCACCGGAAACCACAGTATCACGCAACTTGCTTTTTTTTTTCTATGGAGAGTACACCGTCAAATAAATCTCGTACTGGTGCTCGCCCTGTGGAGCTCCACCAGGCAGGTGCAGTGCCGGGCTCTGAGCCTCGACAGAGCCCACCCTCAGCTACTGGAGGACCCTCTAGACCGTCTTGTAGAGTCAGCAGACGGCGGAGGAGAACTACTGACCAAAACAAAACAGAAAAAGAGAAACCCAGAGTGCCACTTGTCATGATGCACTGGAATGCAGAGGGAGTGAACAGCAAGCAGGCTGGATACAGCAAAAAGACAGAGCTGGAAAACATCTTGTATGAGAAGCAAGTCAGTGTTTGCTGTATCCAAGAGACTCACTTGAAAGCAGATCAAACCTTTAAAATAAGGGGATATCAATGCTTCAGATCCGACAGAAAAGATAGACGAAAAGGAGGAGTACTTACTCTTGTAAGGAATAACATTCCTGCACACGAAAGGAAAACCTTCATGGATGGAGCAGAATATCAGCTGTTGCAGATAAAGGTAGACAAGATGGAAATAGAACTCCTGAACTATTACTGTCCGAACAACAAACCCCTGAGTCTCAGCTCTATACAGGTACCAGCCACCAACTTTATAGCAGTTGGAGATTTTAATAGCCACTCCCAGAGCTGGGGCTATAACCATCTGGATCACAGAGGTGAAGAGGTTGAAACTTGGCAAGATGATCACTCCCTAATCCTAGTCAATAATGCCACAGATACTCCTACCTTCTACTCCAGAGGATGGCACACAACTTCAACACCAGATCTTGCCTTCTCCACACCAGATATAGCTGGATCTATTAGTAGAGAAGTAGGAGACCAACTAGGGGGAAGCGACCATCGCCCAATCTTTCTTACTGTCCAGAGTGCAACTCTCAGTACAGGCCCAGCCATTACAAGATGGAACTACAAAAAAGCCAACTGGGGTTTATTCAGGCATCAGGTGAACACGCTGCTGTCTACCCTCAAGGTACAGAACAGAGACATTAATGAAGTGGTAAAAGACTTCAACAGATGCATACTACAAGCTGCAAAAGAAACCATTCCCAAAGGATGCCGGCGTAACTACATACCATACTGGTCCAGCACACTCCAAGAACGTCAGGAAGCTATGGACAGGGCTAGAAAGGACGCAGAGTCTCAGCCTTCACTTGAAACTCACAACAAATGGAAAAAGGCTATAGCAGAGTTTCAGAGAACAAAGCTAGAAGAAAAACGGAAAAGCTGGAGAACTAAAACGGCATCGCTGAACCTTGAGAAAGACGGCAGGAAACTTTGGAGATTAGTCAAGTCTCTAAATGAAGAGCGTTCCTCACCTAGGCAGACTATCACATTGGATGAAGGTGGCAAACTTTTCAGAGGAAAACAAGCTGCAGACTTGTTTGCTAGAAGATACAGTTCAGAAAGCAACTTACCCATTAACATAGATCATCAGAGAGAGATAAGAAAAGAAATACTGGCAACCATGGGACAGACAGATACTCCTGCCCCAATGAGGGAACCCATCACACTAGGAGAACTACAGAAGGCTATTTCCAAGCTTAAGTTTCAAAAGTCACCCGGCCCAGACAAAATCAGCAACGAAATGCTAGTAAATCTGAGCTCAGCAGCAAAGACAAAACTGCTTGAGATATTCAACCACAGCTGGTTGAAAGGAACGGTACCCCAAGTATGGAGAGAAGCCATCACAATACCCATACTAAAGAAAGGGAAATGTAAGACCGAGGCTGCAAGTTACCGGCCAATCAGTCTCACAAGCTGTGTTGGGAAGACTATGGAGCGAATAGTCAACCACAGATTGAAATGGTATTTAGAGTCTGAGCAGATCCTGGTGCCGGAACAAGCTGGATTTAGAGAATGCTACAGTATAGAAGACCAAGTTACTTACTTGTCTCAAGCAATAGAAGATGCCTTCCAGGAGAAGAAAAGGGTCCTAACGATCTGGGTCGACTTCAAGCAGGCCTTTGACAAGGTGTGGAAAGATGGCCTCATTGCAAAACTTAGGAGAAGTGGAATCCAAGGCAACATGATGAAATGGATCCAGTCATACTTGCATAACAGGAGAGAACTAGAGTCACTCTTGATGGTCTGCAGAGCAGAAAAGTGTTGCTCCATCAGGGGGTACCTCAAGGAGGAGTAATTTCCCCAACACTCTTCCTTGTTTACATCAATGACCTGGTGAAAGATCTCCCTGCAGGAGTTAAAGCTGCCTTATATGCAGATGACCTAGTACTCTGGTGCGCTGATGAAAATGTCACCACAGCAAATTATAGAATGCAGCGGGCAGCAGACATGCTAGTGTCATGGGCAGAGAAATGGCTTATCACAATAAACACAGACAAAACCTCCACAACACTGTTCTCCCTCACCCCCAAGGACAAATCAGCTAACATACACCTAGGGACAACCGTGATCAAGGAAGAAAGCTACCCCACCTATCTTGGGGTGACATTTGACCAAAGGCTTACATGGAATAAGCATATTGAAAATGCAGAAGGAAAGGCCCGAAGACGACTAGGCATACTCAGAAAATTAGCAGGTACCAACTGGGGAGCAAATGAACGAAATCTAAAGAAGATTTATAATGGAGTAATAAGACCACACTTAGAGTTTGGCTCAGCAGCATGGTCATCAGCTGCTAACTCACATCTGCAGACTTTGGACAAGGTGCAAAATCAAGCTCTCAGGCTCATTACAGGAGCCATGAAAACTACACCAATAACAGAGATGCAGAAGGTTGCTGGATTACAGACATTGTCCCATAGAAGAGACACAAAAACAGTGATCCAGATGGAAAAGTACAACAGTATGCCAATGCACCCAATGAAGGCAAGACTAGATGATCTGGCATTGGGACGTCTAAAGCGTAGCAGCTTTGTGCATCGGGGGAAAAGACTTATAAGACAGCATCAAGAAGACCTATCCATGAAGACAACACCACTGAAGCCCACCCTATACCCTGTACCATGGGAGCAGGCCAGCAGTGCCCTCCAAATTAATACATCAGTCAGTGGTCTCACAAGTGGATGTGAGTATAATGATCTGCAAAAACGAACTGCTACATTGAGCATGATCCAAGAAAGCTATCCCGATCAATCATGGATACATGCCTATACAGATGGATCAGCAACTAATGCTGTTAGGAATGGAGGTGCCGGTATCTTTATCTCATATCCTGACAACCACTATGAGACTAGGCACATTCCCACAGGTAAATTCTGTTCCTACTATACAGCTGAGGTTCAAGCTCTAGAGCAAGCTGCAAATATGATTTATAACACCAACTCTGACTGCCACCAGGTAGTCATCCTCACAGATGCACTGTCTGTCCTGCAAGCTCTCAAGGGTGGTAAACTCCCACATCTGAGAAATGAACTAAACAAGGTAGCTGCCAAAAAGAGAACCATACTTCAGTGGGTACCATCTCATTGTGGTGTACCCGGAAATGAAAAGGCAGATAAACTTGCAAAAAAGGGAGGAGAATGTGAACAAGAAGATAATGAAGTCACATACTTTGAGAAAAAGAGAGCTATCCAGACTATCAGAAGAGAACAGAACCAACCCAAAGACGACTATCACACTCTCGACCGGCAGGGACAGATAACTATTTTTCGACTCAGGACAGGGCATAACAAACTGAATAAACACATGCACAAGCTACGATTGTCTGCTTCACCACTGTGCACATGTGGATTAAACGAACAAACTGCTGAGCATGTTCTACAGGACTGTCCTCTGTATGACCAGTTAAGAAAGATATACTGGCCCAATGACTCAACACTAAACTCAAAGCTATATGGAGTTAAAGAGGAACTTCAAACAACAGTCGAATTCATCATGAGAACTCGTCTGACGGTGTAATCATCAAAGATGCGATCGCAAGAAGAAGAAGAAGAAGATATTCTTGAGTGTTGGCCACTGGTGGACCACTACTGCAGAGCTAAGGGGAAGCAATCCGTGACACCCTATGTGGTGAAACATGTTGAGAAACCAGCAATGCACACTAAGCTTGGGGGAATCACTTGAGCCCCAGACTTAACTCTGGCTTTTCCCAGGTTGACTACATGCAGAAGTGTCTCACAGTTGATCAATGGCAGGCAGAGGGAGCTGGGGGGTGGCTCCATGCAAGATGTGATGATTCTTTGAGTGCCCAGAACCAGAGCACAGTATTTTAGCCCTGCATGTTTGGAGAGCTTCCATGAATGGTGGGGAATGCATAACTTATAAGCTTTTGCATTTAAAATGATACAGCTGTAAACAGAAGACTGTGAGTTTAGCTATATGATATACTATATTTCAACAGAAATATTGTCGATTTGGATTCATCTGAATTACCAAGTGTTATGAGATATTGTGGTATAAATTATTGAATCTTCACTGTCTGAAGATTGTAATAGTGCTAATTTGAGAAATAACAGAATAGTTGTTTATGAGACTGGGTAAATCAACATATCCAGCATAATTGCTTAAAAGTTGTACCACTAAGTTCTGTTTTCGGACGAATCAGCTTATTCAGTGATTGCATTTCATCATTTCAGATATCAACAAAGCTGTCCTGACAGATAGCAGTAAATCTTTTCCTCTTATTTTGGCCAAAGCGTCAGAAAAACTGTCAAATGTAAGTGATAAACATTTCTTGAATTTCCAGTGAGAATAGTATGTACCTATGTGTCTGTGTATGTATAGTATTTAGTCATTTGTATGTTGGAAGCTGTGTCAATCTTATTCTAGTGTTGTGTACCTCTGAATTTCATGATACCATGTTGTATTAGTTTATTGCATGTCCTATAGAGATTGAAACCTGTAAGTCTATTAAGTTGTATTATGTTTGCTTTATTTGGAAAATTGTCATACCTGTATTCTTCATTCATTGCCATTGTTGAAAGTCAAGCAGAAGTAGTCCAGTAACTTTGTGTTTTGACATTGAGTGTTAAATTATTATCTTAAGAAGACATTGGTGGAATCGTGCTTGATAACTGTCATTCTGGTCACTGCTTCATGGCAAATAATTTTTCTTTCTTTCATATTGTAAACTGTTGATACCATGAAGTATTCTGTGGATAATTTATTTTAAGGGTTACCTAACCACTGCATGGAGTAACACCTGACTTGTCATGTTTTATCTGTTTAGGGCAGTGGTTCCCAACCTTGGTTTGTGCTATGTCCCACCTCGAGTCGTAAAAAAAATATTGATGTCCCCCTTTTAATATAAAAACAAATTTAATGTTGAAAAGGTTCAATTTTAAATTTACAATAAAATGAGTTGTTTCAATAACTGCTTGAAATAAAAAAAACAACTACTTTGAAAAGGTATAATTTTAAATTTACAATATTAGGTGAAAATAAAATAATTCAAATATATTTTAATCACTCATCAAATTCAAGCGTAAATGTTGAAAATTTAAGAATCTCAAGATAGTGAGATCCTTGAGCTTGATGTTTACTACAAATAATTTTAATATTGGGCACTAATTTAGCTAGCTTCAGTCTCAAGTCTCCCTGTTGTGTTATGTCCAGTCAGTTTATATTTTTCTGTAGTAGGTCACTTACAGCACTGAAATCACAT
Source organism: Oreohelix idahoensis (assembly GCA_024509875.1). Classification (NCBI taxonomy): domain Eukaryota; kingdom Metazoa; phylum Mollusca; class Gastropoda; order Stylommatophora; family Oreohelicidae; genus Oreohelix; species Oreohelix idahoensis. The sequence goes on along the minus strand of JAMPIV010013679.1, from coordinate 727,664 downwards.
TCCACTAAATATGAAGATGGGAACGGTAACAGTAAACTTCTTGTCAAACCAGATAAATTGGGGTATTTGATCTCTATTTCATCACACACCCACATCATGGTTCCTTTTACTTTGAATATATATTTAACAGACATCATTTTTGTAATTCAGAGAGCTCTTCTTGGTACTGCATGTTAACTTCAGATAAGTCCACTAGCAATGGCTGAGTTAGCCAAGTTGGAAAATTCATTTCTTTTATATCAGAAAATCTAACATAAAACTCACTGACTAGCCTTTTCAAAGGATTTATAATAACAAGTGCAGCAGCATCAGTTACCTCACACTTATTTAACCAATAAAATGTTCATTTTCTTGCAGAAATATTTGTTTGACATAATTCCAGAAATGTCTTCTTCTTTGATCCTTAGCCGCCGACCGTCAAAGCAGTCAGGGATAAGCGAACCAGAAATGTAATGAATCAAAATATCTTTGTTTTTGAATCAACAAGAGTCATATTGGCTCCTTGAAGTTGCTTATTTAATGCTCTTAGTTTTCCAAAAATGTCTGCCAAATAAAAGCATTGCCATCAACTGTTAACAGAAGCTTCATTTCAGGTTTGTCCTTTAAAAAGTCACTAAGAATATCAAAGGGTTCCATAAATATTTTCAAGCAATTGCCCTTTGACAACCATCTTACATCAACATGAAGCAGTAATCTTACATGACCTGCATCTTTATCCACACAAAACTGCTTAAAGAGACGTTCACATTTATCATTAGCTTTGATAGTGTTAATACAATTTATTACAGAATTCAATATCTCATTTAGAACGGGAAATTTTTTTGGCAACTAAATGTTCTCTGTGAGTAACACTGCACAAGCAACATTTTTGGATTATCATCCTTCATTAATTTTAAACAGCCTTTTTTCTTACCCATCAATAGCAGGTGCACCATCTGCAGCACAAGATAAAATATTTTCCTTTGGTATTTTATTTTCATCCAAATAATTTTCAAGTTTGTACTAGATATAAATGACAGTTGTGGTGCTTTCTGATGATTCACAGAACAAGATCTCTGAAAACTCTTCATGCTCAATATATTTCACATATGCCAACAATAGGGTCTCACTGTTTCTTACAGTAGATTCATTCATCAGTATTGTAAAGTTTCTTGATTTTAACTTTTGAATAAGCTGTGCTTCAACATCTCTGCCCATCTCATCTATTCTGCTGAAAACAGAATTATTACTCAATGACATGCCTTTCACTATTCTGAGAAAAGTTTTTGCTTTAAGCAGAGAAATTTCAAAGCTAGCGTGAAGGGTAAGATTCAGAGTTGCAGCTTGTGCAGAGAATAATAAAGTGCTTTTTGGTCTATTTTCACATTTTACTTTTGGTGATTTAAAATATTTTAATTTTGAATTGACATTATTACTATCTTTTACCCTCATATGTGCTTCAAGACGGCCACGTTTCACAGATTCATTAGTCAAACACCGTTGGCATAATAGACAAAAAGGTGCCCGTTCATCATGTGGGGCAGGTATAAACCCAAACTGCAATAAGTATTCTTCTGAAATTGACAAACTTTTTTTAAATTGGTTTGCTTTGGTCATCTTATGTGATGACATCACTCTCGAGTCTACCCTGCTGTAAAAATGCGGCTGTTAATTTATGTGTCCAGAGAGAGTTTCATTGATGTTAGTCCCTAGGTATGTGAAGTGGTGCACCACAAGATACTAGTATCTTATATAGACAGGTCAGGTCTTAGAGTGTATGCAGCCACATGATACTAGTATCTTATATAGAAAGGTCGTCTCAGAGTGTATGCAGCCACATGGATAGTAGTATCTTGTTACAGTCATGTGCATGTGTGCAGCCATAAGATACTATTATCTTATATAGACAGGTCATGTCTTAGAATATATGATAGCAGTATCTTATCACAAGGAGATAAGTGGCATTTTTAACCTGCACAGATATTTGGTTTCCGAGTTGTTGAGCTTGAAGACAAACTAAAGGGCACCTACATTCTTGTGAATGAAGTTACGTACAGTGATGACCAAAGGATGCTGTTTTGGTGAGTTACTTTTTTTTATTTTTTTTTTTAACCTGGATTCATATATATGCATGTGTGTATATGTGTTTGCTGTATGTGTGAGGTAAAGGTAGTCTCATAGTAGATACCGACTATCCCTGTGGCGACGGGTAGTGAGGTGTTAGATTCGCCGTAATAGGTTTCAGCTTTACTGGATGGAGTGACTGGCCCATCCTGTCTACCTTAGCCTTCCCTCACTAAAGAGCAGAGTCAGGTACCCATTTACAGCTGGATAGACTGGAGCATGATGCTACCAGGTTTTAAACTCAGTTACTTTGCCTTGAGAAGCGAGCACTCTACCCACTCTGATACACTGTGTGAGTGCTGGTGTAAAATAATAATGTCACTGTATGGGATGTCATTGTGGTAATATGAGAGGTTATTGGTGTTACTCAACTAAGTGTAAACAGAGTGAGGTCAAGCTGTGTAAGTCCCTGAGTCTAATTGTTGATGATGTTGTATTCTCAGGGTACCTATCCGCTACCTCTCTGAGATCTCACTCTGGGAAATATTTTCTGGGTATGTTATATGGCTACGTATCTAGGGTAATGTAGGTATAGTGATGTGTCAATAAAACAAACACAACTGTAACTCAATATAATTGAATTAAGTAAGACTGTGTGTGAATTTATATAATTATTTTACAATTTTTAATATTCCTGAACCTCAATTTTCTGGAACAGGAATTTTCAACTCAAAGAAATGTGTCTTTATTTACAAGTGTTAAATAAATAGGGTGGACATCATGTCCATAAAATGATAAGTCTAAAATATCAATAGGTTTGTACTCCCTACTGGAATATGTTAACACTGGATAAGAATTCTGTCCATGATTTGAGGGTTTGTGTGTTTCATCATGCCCCCCTTTAATTTCTTGTATTTGAGTGGAATGATAAGGATGAGTCCTCAAGTGCCAATTTTAATGGACTTATCTTAAAAGCCTGTCTGTGGTGGTGGCTTTAAAATCTTCAAGAACAACAAGTATTTCAGAGTTTCCCTGGATGCTGATGTGGCGGGAAGCTTGCAGTTATATAAGAAGCTCTCTCTGTGCCCACAGGTTCTGAATTTCCAGGGGTTATGTCACTTTTCAATTTGGCAATTCAACCCTGAAATAAGAAGGTTATGTTCCCCTCTTTATATCATATCTATAATATCATTCCACAATTTTATCAATAATACTTTCAAAAGGAGGGTCAGCTATGCGTGCCAACCAATTGCACCAAACCCTATTTTTGTTTGACCATTTTTCTTCCAGTGTTTTCATACTGTTCCCATATGGCTGCAACGCCACTGATTCCTTAAGCATTGATTTTCTTCTATAGAATCAGATGGGGTATACAATGTTCTTCTTGTGACCTGTTAAATATTTTGTGCAAACATCCTATGTAGGTTTTCATGTGTTATTTGAACACTGATGCACTGCAGAAAACTGCTAGTAGCTTCTGGACTTACAGTCGTAATATTTTATGGAAATATTCAAAAATTTTTACACATTTTATTTCACTTTCCAAATAAATCTGCTTTAGGCACATTCCTATTTAGGGTGTCGTAATCTCTTCCAATAGGCAATGTCGAACAACACAAAATTATGGCGCACTATCTGTGTGGCCTGTACATGCTAATGAAATATCAATAAACTTATTTATCTTACCGCAAGAAAAGAATAAATCACACAATCACAAGATTGACTGGCGGTTAATGGTTCAAGTTCAGAGCCCTATCGTCCAGACAGCAAAGGCATTCAACATCAATGCTTTGCATCTGCTCTCAGTCTGTCTGTGTTTTAGTTTTTTTCTCAAATGGCGCACTATACCGGCAGATTGTTAATTTTATCGCCCCATCCTAAACTACAATTAACCAATCAGAAACGCGTTAAGAAAATTTAACTTTTCAGAAGGCTATCAAATTGAGCAGTTCAGAAGTGTGTTTGTTCGTCTGTCTCAATTTTATTTATACAATATCCTTGTTATTAATGGGTCGATTTTTAATATTGAAAATGATTATTAAACAGACAACTGTCCTCTATCTTCCTATATAGGTTTCTTTTAATTATTTGTCCCCGTTTTCATATGGGTAATTTTTAAGTAATTATTTGCTCCTTTCACTGAACTAAAATATTAGTAAAATAAATGTTTCTAAGGCCAGATAATTTCTATAAGGGAAATTCTTATGGTATTATATTTAACAATATTAACGCTACATTCAAGACATCCCTTTTATTTAAACTCTCTTTATTTATAAAGAAATACATTATCTAAGTTTTTCCAAACACCCCGATTAGGCTTGCTTTCCATTTTAAACAACCTCCCCTCTCCCCTATAAAACGAGGTAACAATTTGGTAGGGGCCAAACTTTACGGCGTTCGTTCATAAATATTTGGGAAGGGTGGAGCGTGTGTGTGTGCGTTTGGGGGTGGGACTTTTACGCTTGGTGTTAGAAAATTCAAATCTTTATTTAAAAGTTGGCGGTTGGATTTGACGATGGCCTTGAGACAAAGGTCAAACATGGAAATTATTTATAGATTTTAGGAGTACGTTAGTTAATTTTCAAGCGGGGAAATTTTTGAACGTGTTGTCATTCAGATCCACTTTACGTCAGTCATCATCATATTCCATGTTGCTTCCTTTGAAAGGGCATCAAGTCACCATTGCCGCTAACCTCCTTGTAGGAAGCCCTGCACCAAATTTTTGCAGTTGGTGATTTCTGTCGCATTTTGTTTCAAATGATAGTAGCCAGCCCATGCTCCACCTCATTAGTTGCTTCTTATGGTGTGCCTGATGGAGCAGTAGTGCTGTTCTTTCATAGTCACCTCAAAGACCTGGAAACTATTTGGGTAATGCTGCTTATAAAACTATAAGTCGATTCCATTGAGTACAGGCATACCTCGCTTTATTGTGCTTCACAGATATCGTGCTTTTTTTCAAATTATTCATGTTTATTTATTAGAACGCACCTTCTTCTTCCGATAGATTTTGGCTCTCCACCAGCAAAAAGATTACGATTCGCTGAAGGCTCAGATGATGAAGATCAGCTTTTTTTTTAAAGCAATAAAGTATTAAATTTTACAGTACATTGTTCTGTTTAGAGCTAGCACTATTGTGCACTTAATAGACATAGTGTAAACATGATTTTAGGCTTTTATATGCACTGGGAAGCAAAAAAAAAAATGGGTGTGACCCACTTCATTGTGATATTTGCTTTATTGCGGTGGTCTGGAACCGAACCCGCAATATCTCCGAGGAATGCCTGTATTGGCATTTTAGCTTGAGTAGAGATGTGTGAAGTGAGTGAATAATTCAAGTAAAAAAAAAGGTAAAAGTAGCCCCATAGCAGATACTGCTATATGGGAGTGAATTGTTAGAGACTTCACTATACTAAGTCCAGTATCGTGTGGTTGGGGTGACAAATTTCCTTCCTTGCTGCCTTTTCTTTCCCTAACTCACGAGTCAGGTACCCATTTACAGCTGGGTAGACTGGAGCATGATGCCACCATGTTTTAAACCCAGCACCTTTGCCTGGAAAGGCCAGTGGTCTAACCACTCTGCCAATTGGAAGCTCAACACGTGGTATATAGTAATTATAATGTGTACCTAACATTTCATGATGCATTTAAAAAAAACTGAACAGTGAAAGGTAAGAGCTACAGTGAAATGCTGTTTTCCTAAATAATTGCAGGGTTTCAATTAAGATGCACAGTCTTAACCTACAAAAATAGTTGTTACATGTAACAAAGAGTTTGATGGTTACTTCCTGTTAGTTGTAATGGAAACTGTGGCCATATTAGAATGTAATGCTAGAATTAAATTTGCTAAGGCCTGTTCATTTTTTTTTTTTTTTTTTTTTTTTTTTGAGCTGTGAACACCAAATTTTGATTAGGAAGTTCATGATATTTTAAAACTTTCATCACATCAGGTTCTTGATAACTTTTGTAGATTAAGAGTTACAGGGCATTGAATTTGGTATCTTAAAATAGTTAAAAAAAAAAAAAAAAAAAAACTCTTGCCAGATTTTACAGCATTATTTGTAATAGATCAAAATTTTGATAAGATATCAGAAATGTGGTCTAACAAAAGTTTCAAAATGCAGTTTAAATTTTGTGGGCCAAATCTCAGGTTGATGTGTCAATATAAAAAAGAAACAATATATAAGAAAATAAGTAGCACAAAAGAAGATTCTGAGAAACATTTTTCTTAACAAGAAGAGTACTTCTTCTTCTTCTTCGTTTGTCCTGAAAAGGACGTTGGTTGCGTTGTGTCTGCTTACACCAGAGCTGCGATATTTGCACCTTTCGGCTGACACATCCGACTTCAGCACGGCATTTTTTGGGACCGGGTTTGCATTCCCTCTTCGATCCCTACTCTCTCAGCCAGACTGCAATGATGCAGCCTGTTTCCAGGACCACCACATGGAGGTGGAGAAGGTTCTTGGTCAGCTCTGGTTCCCTGATGCAAGCAGTCAAGCTATGGGTCACTGACTGCATTTCTCTATTGCTGCATCTTTGGGTCCCACAAGAAGAGTACAGTTTGGAGCGATCCTAAGTTATTGTTATGAGCCTTTTTTGTGCACCACATAGGGTCTTGTATTTGAAAGCTATGTGATGCACAAAAGGATATGGATGTGTATGTGTGGTTGTGATGGTGACGTGAAATTGTTTGGAGTAGCAATGAGAACATTGTGTGTAAGATGTCAGTCAGGACTAGCAGTGTTTGAAGAGTGTTTGGACTATGTCCATATAGACCGACTGTATTATAGGCAGTGTCGAATTTTATGAAGGAGTCGTCTCTCAATGATATAATATGTCAGGAAAATGTTGGATACATGTATATGGATAATTCAGAAATATATAAATAATACAGACGTGTCAGAATCAGTATAATTGATTGCTAATGAATAATTAACTGCCCGTGAACGTGGCAAGAAATATGTGAATAAAGTATTTATGTGCAGAGAAGCACTGAGATGTTCGATGGACGACTGAATTATAATTAAGTGGATTTCATGATATAATGATGATCAATGATTTTATGTCAAGTTAAAGTGGACGTCATTAAAAATGTTTGCGATATAGGACTTCTGAATACTAATTAACAAGTTACATTTTTGACGGTTTTGTTTTGAATTATTGCATTTTCCTTTATTAATACCACACCAACAACAGATCACAAACCCTCTAGCCTAATCGTGTGTAACAGTTATCAGAAAATGGAGAAATCCCACTTTTGATTTTTTTAAAACAATATTTGAGCTAAAATATTCTGCTACTCCTCTCCTTAATAAAATGAGAGCTATGTGAGTCTATAATATATTAAGTGAAACACTGCACACTCGCTACTAGAAGACAACTGTGTAGCATGACGAGGTAAATGGGCAGGATGGTTGAGAGTTGGTGATAAGATGGTAGAAGGCTGCAGAAGTGTGAAGGCTTTATTTAAGGAGGAACATAAGAATCAACTTGATATTGGTGTGGATTTGGTAGTGCTGACGATTTGACAGAAACTTGTGTTGTCTGGAATCCTTCCTTTCTCTATCAGAGAGTAATTTGTAAAGTTTCACATGAGCATTAACACATTAACTACCGTGAGCCGGTAGGACCGGCTTTTGAAATCCTATCATTTGGACCACGAGCCGCTCAGAGCGTCGATCTATTTTTAGTAATAAAACGAATGAAAAATGTACTGAAACACTTTCTGATCTGGTTCGAGATTTTAAATTGCCACCGGAAAACAAATTCCCAAAGCATGGTTGTTGTAGAACACTGGAAAATTGATTTTATGTTCGTATTTTTCAGCCTTTTGGGTTAGTTACCAAATTGTGTAAAACTGTTTACCGTGGCAACTAGTGATAGGACCACAAAAAATGCTTGTACATCTCGTCTAACGGCTGAATAGGCTAGAAACTTGTTTCAACAATTGACCGATAGATCTAGCGACGAGGACAAGAGTGAAACCGGTGTGCACATTGATTGAAATAGTGATTTTGATAGAGATGGGGCGCAAGCAGTTATAATTGTGAAAATATTGCAAGTCCTCGGCCATCGGAGGGCCGTTAAATAGCAACAACCTCTAGTAGAGTTACAAATGGTGCTTATTGGAATAGTACATTCATTTATCTTTAAAATGACGTGTAATTCATTAAAAAACTAAACAATTACGAAAACTACAGCTTACTTTGTGTAAACACCTACAGGATGAAAATGGGAAAAAAAATTAATTCGGCCACAGTGTGTTTTTCAATTCGGTAGTTAATGTGTTAAGTGTTCATTCATCTTCAGGTTCATTATCTTTGTATTGTATAATAGTGAGAAGTTTCTATTAACAGTCAAACAGATGTCGAAGTTGTCAGGGTCCACATTTTTTTTTTCTATCTCACATTCTTCTTCTTGTCTTTCCCCAGCTAACCATTTCTTTATCAAGCTGAATCAGTTTTTCATTCATCAGAAGTTCAGTTTATGACACCAATGCCTTTATGTATGCTTTTTTGGCTTTGAACCTTTTCTCTACTGTCAGGCATAGTGTTTTGAATCATTGATTTAAGATTGTCTTTAAACTCTGAAATCTTGAGCATAACAGAGGTACATATTCTTCCAAAGGCAATAGATTTCACAGCCTATTTTACTGTGAACTGCTTGTTCACAGCCTTTTTTTTAAAAACTGAACTGCTTGCTTATTTTTATGGTGTGAACTACTCGCTGACAGTTTTCCCAATGTGAACTTATTCACATCATTTTTTACTGTAAACTACTTGTTCCCTGGCTGTTTTTTTTTTTAAACAGTGAATCAGTTGTTCACATCCTATTTTACTGAAAACTACTTCTTCAGTCATTTTCTTCTTTGATCCTTAGCCGCCAACCGTCAAAGCAGTCAGTGGCCATTATGCCTGGTGGCGTCTTGTAGGGCAACAACAAATTGATTCCACTTTGCTCGGTCGGCGGCCATCCTTCGTACAGTGCCCCAGCTCTGGTTCATTCTTTGCATCTCAGCCTCCACAGTCCTCCGTCAAGTTGTTTTTGGTCGGCCTCTCTTTCATTTTCCTTCAGGGGTCCATAGCATAGCTGTTCTTGTGATGGCATCGAGGTCTCTTCTGAGGACATGGCCAACCCAGCTCCAGCGTCTGCCAGCTATGATGGTGTGCATGTCCTCTTGCTTGCTCAGAGTAAACAGATCTTGGTTGGTGATGGTATTCGGCCAAAAGATTCGGAGACTTTTTCTTAGGCATGTTGTGTGAAAAGAGGACAATTTCGACATTTCCTTCTCTGTAACTCTCCAGCTCTCCGCGCCATAGAGAAGCACAGAAAGCACACAGCTCTGATATAATCCTAATTTTGTGCTTGTGCTGTACTGAGAGGACTTCCAGATGTTGTTTAGACTAAAAAAAGCTGTTCTTGCTTTGTTCATTCTGTTGTTGATGTTTTTGCTTGCTCCGCCATCTGGTGTTACTATGCATCCTAGGTATGTGAAGGCATCTGTCTGTTCCAGTTGCTGATTCCTTACTGATATGGGCTCAGGGTTGCTCACATTGAGCGTCATGACCTCTGTCTTCTTTAGGTTGATGTTCAAGCCCACCTGCTGGCTATACTTATTAAGTCTATCCGTTTTTTCCTGGATGTGTTGATGTGAATGTGCTAGCAGTGCAATGTCATCTGCATATTCCAGATCTTCCAATGTAGAAAATGTAGTCCATCTTATTCCTCTTGGATTGCCCTCTGTTGTCTGGCGCATCACCCAGTCTATGACTGTTAAAAATAGAGTGGTTGATAAGGGGCATCCCTGTCGTACTCCTGTCTTCACTTCAAAGGTTAGGTTGCTCTGCCCAATGCTACATGTAAAGTTGGCATAAAGGCTTTTTATGATTGACACTATGCAGCTTGGAATTCCATAAGCTCTCAGTATTTTCCATAAACTGTCCCTATGTATACTGTCAAAAGCCTTTTCAAAATCAACGAAATTAATGTACAGCTGTCTTTGCCATTCTGAGCACTGCTCTATAATGTTCCTGAGGGTAAATATATGATCTACACATCTTCTGTTCTTTCTAAATCCTGCTTGTTCTTTCCTCAGTTTGTGGTCTACTGCTTTTGAGATTCTCTGTATAATTATCCTGCCTAGTATTTTGCTGGGAACTGAGAGAAGAGTTATTCCTCTCCAATTATTGCAGTTTGCAAGATCTCCCTTCTTGGGCAATTTGACAATTATTCCTTTTCTCCACTCTGTTGGTGTTGTCCCTGTTTTCCAGACTTGTGCAAATAATGGTTCTAATAGTTCTACTGCTAGCTCTGGGTCTGTCTTAAATAGCTCTGCATTTAAGTTATCATGACCAGGAGCTTTTCCATTCTTTAACCCTTTGATTGCTGTGATGATTTTTTCTTTTCGTGGGATGTCTGTATTAACATCTAGATCATTTTCAGCCTCAGGAACATTCAATTGTGTCTCTGGTGGTTCCTTATTCAGAGTTTCTCTGAAATGCTCTGCCCATCTTGTTTCCTGTCCCTCTACTGTCGTGATGAGATTTCCGTGCTTATCTCTTACTAATGTAATATTGTTTGCATCTCGTTTTCCACTGATGATTTTAGTTATTTTGTATACTGTGCTTTGTTCATTTCTCAGTGCTGCCTCTTCTGCCTGTCTTGCAAGGTCATCCAGAATTGTCCTTTTGTTAGCACGGGTTTGATGTTTAACTTCCTTGTCCAGCTGACTGTACTGTTCACTATATATTGCCTTTAACCTGGGAGACTTAGCTTCTGTTTTCTTTCTTTTCATTTCCTTTCTCTTCGCTATGGTGTTTAGCGTATCTGGTGTTATCCAGTCTTGGCTCTTTCTTTCCTGGAATCCCAAGCATGACTTGCTGCTTTCCTTGTATATTGTTGAGATGGTGTTGAATCTCTGGTCAACATCATCGGTCTCTGTTCTTTCCTGGCTTTTGATAATCTCATATCTTTTTTTACGTCGACCACGAAAGCTTTTCTGGTGAGGGGATCCTTCAGTTTCATGATGTTGTATTTTTTCTGTTTGACTGCAACTGGTCCAGCAGCTCTGAGTTTCACTTTCAGTCTTGCTACTACTAGGTGATGATCACTTCCCACATCTGCGCCTCTTCTTACTTTCACGTCTTGTAGTGCATGTCTCCATCTGCCATTGATCATTATGTGATCTATCTGGTTTCTGTCTCGTCCGTTTGGTGATTCCCATGTTAACTTGTGCACTTCCTTGTGTGGAAAAAGTGTTCCTCCAATGACCAGGTTGTTAATACTGCAGAAGCTTATTAATTTGTCCCCATTCTCATTTACAGGGATGCCCCTTATCAACCACTCTATTTTTGACAGTCATAGACTGGGTGATGCGCCAGACAACAGAGGGCAGTCCAAGAGGAATAAGATGGACAACATTTTCTACATTGGAAGATCTGGGGTGTGCAGACGACGTTGCACTGCTGGCGCATTCGCATCGGCGCATCCGGGGAGGGACGGATGAACTTGGTGGGTTTGGCCGGCGGGTGGGCTTGAATATCAATTTAGAGAAGTCTGGGGTCATGGCGCTCGGTGTGAGCGGCCCTGGGCCCATGTCAGTGGGGAATCGGCAATTGGTGCAGACGGATACCTTCACATGCCTAGGGGGCATGGTGACACCAGACGGCGGGGCGGGCAGGGACATCAACATCGGAATGAATAAGGCAAGAACAGCCTTCTTTAGTCTAAACAACATCTGGAAGTCCTCCCAATACAGCACAAGCATAAAATTAGGATTATATCAGAGCTGTGTGCTTTCTGTGGTGCTGGAGAGTTGCAGAGAGGGAGGTGTCGGGGTTGTCCTCTTTTCGCGCAACATGCCTGGGAAAAATTCACCGAATCTTTTGGCCAAATACCATCTCTGGCCAGGATCTGCTTACTCGTAGCAGGCAAGAGGACATGCACACCATCATAGCTGGCAGACGCTGGAGCTTGGTTGGCCATGTCCTCAGAAGAGACCCCGATGCCATCGCAAGAGCAGCTATGCTATGGACCCCTGAAGGAAAACGAAAGAGAGGCCGACCAAAAACAGCCTGGCGGAGGACTGTGGGGGCTGAGATGCAAAGGGTGAACCAGGGTTGGGGCACTGTGCGAGGGATGGCCACCGACCGAGCGAAGTGGAATCAATTTGTTGTTGCCCTACAAGACGCCACTAGGCGTGATGGCCACTGACTGCTTTGACGGTCGGCGGCTAAGGATCAAAGAAGAAGAAGAATTCTCATTTGCTGTTCCACTGCTGCATTTCCCCATTACTCTTTCGTTATAATTATTGTGTGCTCCCACTTTCGCATTTAGGTCTCCCATTACAATAATGAGATCGTACCTGGGTGTAGTTTCCATTTCTTTTTGAACCTGTTGATAGAACTCGTCCTTGATCTCTTTATCGCTGTCGTTTGTTGGTGCTTAGCATTGTATAATTGTGGTGTTGGTGAACCTCCCTCTCAGTCTTGCTCTTATAAGTCTGTTGTTGATGGGTTTCCATTCCAGTAAAGACCTTTCCATTCCTTTCTTCAGGATAATGGCTACACCTTCGTTGTGCTGACCATCCTTTCTGCCAGAATAAAGTACTGTTTCCCCTGTAGCTGTTTTTATTCTCCCCTTACCTGTCCATCTGCTCTCGCTTATTCCCAGGATATGTATCTTGTAGTTCCTCATCTCTGCTTGGATTTGTCTCAGCTTTCCTGCCTCGTTCATAGTTCTGACGTTCCAAAAACCAATTCTGGTTTCGTGTTTTGCGGTCGGGGCATCCGTTTTCATGCCAGTGGCTTCCTTTCGGCTTTCACCACTGTCAGTCATACGAGCCTGAGACTCCAGATGTCCGTCCCGCAGCAAAGTTTTTCCATTTATTGTTGTTTCCGTAACGTGCAATTTTTTACATAGACAGGGGTGTCGGCCCTGTGGTAAAACCCCCAACCTGGAGGACCAGGGTACCAGCTTTTGTCTGACCCCTACCCACGCAGACCAGTCCAGCTTGGTTGAACCTACTAGGAGTAAATCTCCCACTGGCATAGCTCTGGGGATTGTCAGGGTACACAAGCTGCCATACCGCTACAAGGTATAGGTACCATTGATGGCAGTCAGTCATTTTGACAGTGAGTTCACATTTTAAAAACCATGAACTCCTTGTTCACATTTTTTTTAAAACCATAAACTACTTGTGCATGGCCTTTTTTGACAGTGAACTGCTTGTTCATAGCCTGTTTTACCATGAATTACATATTCACATATTTTTTTCATCATGAACTGCATGTTCACTGCCTTTTTTAAACTATGGACTACTTGTTCCCAGCCTTTTATTAAAACCAAGAACTATTTGTTCATAGCATTTTTAACTGTGAACTATTTGTTCACAGCCTTTTTAACTGTTAACTACTGCTGTTTGTCTTTAATGCTCTTGCAGTTAATGTTGTTGCCTTCCTTAATAAGATATTGCATGAGCAATTGAAATTAATCCTTCAAGATACTGTTGATTAGAACAGTCCCAACTAAGATGGGTTGGCCATGTCTGCAGAATGGGAGAAGATCGGCTACCACGACAAGCATGGGAAACAAAGAGCCAGGGATCCAGACCCCCAGGACGACCCAGAGTCCGCTGGGAGGACAACATTATACAATCTTTGTAGGACCGAGGACTAGAATGGAACCAGGCCAGGAGGAAGACAGCCGATAGGATAGTCTGGCGCTCTCTCTTCCAAACCTCTACACCTCATGGTAGAAGGGGAACGACTAAGTAAGTAAGTAAGATACTGTTGATGCCAGTATATCTTTGCTGCAACAGTGACGGCAGGTTTAAAAAAATAAATAGAGAGCACAGGGTTTTATCTGCATATTCATGAATGCTGATGATGTGGCTGGGAGCATGTAGCAAAACATCCATTTAAAGTAGTCAGCTCCAAACAGGGCTCAGGGCTTGCACAGCGTACGATACTTTTAAACTAAAAATTTTATTTTGGGTATCCACAATATATGCCCCTGGGAACTACACGTCCTATGATAAACAACATTTGTAGATTTTCTGGGGCAATGAAATACATCCCTGTGGTTTACATGTTTTTTTTTGAGTTGGGGGTAAAAACATGTCCTGTTTGTGCATTTTTGATTTATGAAGGGTCTGTGGTTCACATCTGTTGTGTAAATACAGAGTGTGTGGTGCATAGTATAAAATTGCTGTACTATATTGGTTGTACTGTCCCTCTGTTGTAATATGGCTGTACTCCTTTAACCAGGTCGGAGGAAGACAGTGCAAGAATAGGTCTTATTTCAGTTATTCTGAATATTATCTTCATGAACAGCAATCTGATTTATGAGGGTAAGTTTCAGATAACTCAACGAAAATCTTTTCTGACAAATTACACATCATACTATCATAATGAAGTACTGAATATTTTACTTGCATAGTGAGTGATACAGAATTATGTTTTACAAGTAGTTTTGAATCATCCTGCAAATACTTAATAAATCTTAATAAATTATGTGGTATTTATTCTATAATGAAACACCCTGTTTGTGGTTTAATAATCATACATTCAACAATGCTTAGAAGAATATTATGGACACCATATTCTTTCTGTACTTGATACAACTGAATAATGCTCTAGATACCTGGCAGAGTTCTAACCTGGCTTTTTTTTGTCTTCAGGCATGAAAAATACTGTGAACACTCTGTTTCTTCATCATCATGTTCATTTTTCTGTGTACTAGAACATTTGCTTGCTAAACTAGGATATTTTATAGCTAGACTTTAAGATTTTCTCATGCTTTTTTTTTTTTTTGGATATATGGCATCAAACTGGAGTGCTGTCTTCTGTGGAAGGTAATAAATTCTATCAGTACTCATTTCTTCACTAGGTCATAAGCTTGTGTTAATAAGGTAACAGAATTCATATAGATGTGTGTATAAGACCTGTCAACATTTTCTTTCTATTTTTCATTCTAGAAGACTTGTGGTATGCTCTGAAGAGGCTTGGGCTGAGTCCAGAGTAAGTTATTAATTTATTTGTAGTGTTTTTTTTTTTTTTTTTTTTCAAGTTTTGTTTTGCTTACAGTAAGTAAGACCTTTTTACATCTTGTATGGCTGAGCAGAATTTAAATTATTTACTTTGGTTGACCTGTCCATACTTGCTGAAGTTTTATTGGCTTAAAGTTTCAATAGGATGGGGGTAGCTGGACCAATGGCCAACCCTCCTTATTCACTATTTACAACGTGTTTAGTAGGTTAGTTTTACTATACTTTGCTACCCATTTTGGTCCAAGTAACACTTGAGCAAGTCTGTTGTGTGATGTGTTGAAAAATGCATAAACATTAATTTTCTCAAACAGTTTATAATTTCTACCCATGAACACTTGTATCTGCCAGGATGTTTGTTCTTTTAAAGCAGCTAAAGCACTAGGCTTACATCACAGACAGTTTGTAAACTGCCTTTTCAATATATAATTATCTACACCTGGTAGGTTTTTTAAAAATCCATGTATGTGTTTGGCATATCTGCAGGGAGAAACATGGTACCTTTGGCAATGTGAGAAGTCTGATAATGGAGGAGTTTGTGAGACAAGCATACCTTGAAGTCGTTCCACAGCCAAACACAGATCCACCCACCAAAAGTATATGCTGGGGCCAACGGGCTAAATATGAGCACTCGAAAGCTAATGCCTTGAATCTTGTTTGCCAGGTATTATATATCCACAACTCTCTCAGATTTTTTTTCTTCCTCACTCATTGGAGCATAGACGCTGACATACTTTCCCCATTTGGATGTCTTGTAGAGAAGCCTGTTGGCCATAATACAAACTTTCCCCCATTTGGACGTCTTATGCAGAAGCCTGTTGGCCATATGAGAACATCTGCTGTCACACATTCGTAATATTTGTCCTAGCCTGGGATATCTACACTTACTCCAAACTGAGTTCATAAAATATCAGTTTAGCTTTTGTAATAAGGAATTTTAAAATTTCATCATTCATAATCCTCCATTCCCAAAAGAGCATAGGCCTTCAACAAACACATGCCAAGTCCTCCTGTCACGTGCCATCATCTCAAGTTCTTTCCACGTTCTCATCATTTTCACCTCTGTTTCCAGCTCTCTTCTCCATGTGCTTCTTGGTCTACCTCTGCCTCTCTTGCCCTGGGGGTTCCAGAACAAGGACTGCATTGTAATGCTATCAACAGGTCTCCTCTGTGTGTGTCCAATCCATCGCCATCGTCTTCTTCTCATCTCTTGTTCCACTGGCACTTGTCTAGATCTTGTTCTCAGTTCCACATTGGTAACCATGGCATACCATTTTAATCCCTCTATTCTACGCAAGCACCCATTTATGAAAGTCTGTAGCTTTTTGGTTGTTGTCTTTGTTGTTCTCCATGTCTCAGAGCCATACAATAGGACTGACTTCACATTTGAGTTGAAGATTCTTATTTTCGTGTTGGATCCGATTTCTCTTGATCTCCATATATTTCCCAATGCAATGAAAGCACCTCTTGCCTTTTGTATTCTTATTTTGATATCGCTGTCTGTCCCTCCAACTTTGTCTATATTACTGCCAAGATATGTGTACGATTCTACATCTTGTATTGGTGTTTCTTCAAGTTCAACCCTGTTATCATTACCTCCATTTATTCTCATTATTTCTGTCTTTTCCCTGTGTATTTTCAGACCCAATTGCTGTGACCTCTCATCGAGTGTTTTCCATTTGTCCTGCATCTGATTACGGTTTTAGGACAGAAGAGCCAAGTCATCAGCAAAATCCAGATCATCCAACTGCTTAGTCAGAGTCCACTGGATTCCATTTCTGTTGTGAATTTTAAAATTAGATATTGTTTTTGTTTTTAACCTACAAAATGTGAAGTATTCCTCCAGGCATCCACCCTCATGTCCTATTTTAACGTACAAAATGTGAAGTATTCCTCCAGGCATCCACCCTCATGTCCTATTTTAACCTACAAAATGTGAAGTATTCCTCCAGGCATCCACCCTCATGTCCTATTTTAACCTACAAAATGTGAAGTATTCCTCCAGGCATCCACCCTCATGTCCTATTTTAACCTACAAAATGTGAAGTATTCCTCCAGGCATCCACCCTCATGTCCTATTTTAACCTACAAAATGTGAAGTATAACTCCGCCTATGCCGGTCCCAAGCCCGGATGAAAAAGGAGGAGGGCGGCCTGCATGGAGGCCGTAAGGAGGCAGCCCCTCCACCATGCAAAGGCACAACAGGCCAATCACCTGTTTGCTTTAAATCATGATTACACGAACTACAAGAGAGAAAACCGGACTGATTCTAAAGGCGACGAACTGGAACGGACTACGACTTATGGAACTTGGAACACAAGAAGTATAAATGGGAAGGAAGAGGAGCTGGTGGAAGAGATGAGGAAAGCAAAACTAGAAATCCTGGCTATAACGGAAACGAAGAAAAAAGGACAAGGAGTCATGGATCTCGATGGCAACACGTTGCTCTACAGTGGTGTACCCATATCTGAAAGAGCTAAAGGGGGCGTGGGTTGCATTGTGGCCCAAAATCAAAAAGATAGTATCAAGGGATGGAACTTTGTCTCGGAGCCATAGTATCAAGGGATGGAACTTTGTCTCGGAGCGCATTATGGTTGTAAAACTAAAAGAAGGAGAAACCATAGTCAACCTGGTCATAGTGTATGGGCCAAATGAGGATGAGAGAGCAGAGGTCAAGGAGGAATTCTTCGAGCTGCTTCAAAGGACAGTGGATGACTGCCTAGATGAAGTTATTATGCTCGGAGATTTTAATGCCAGAGTTGGAAATGACCATGCTAGATGGGGTGGAGTTATTGGAAGATATGGAGAAGATACTCTCAATGACAATGGAAAGCGACTCCTTAGATTCTGCAGTGAGCAGAATCTGATCATTACAAACACAAAGTTCCCCCATAAGCGCATACATGCATACACTAGATGTGAACCAACCAAGAATGAGAAGTCAGTGATCGACTATGCCATTGTTCGGAGAAGCTCATTCAGATATGTCCGAGATGCAAGAGTCTGGAGGGGGCCAGAGATTGGAAGTGATCACTACCTGCTAACAATCAAACGAACAACTGAAAGAGTTGCTCAGCCTAGGAACTGCCCAACATCACGCAAGAAACCAAGTAAACGAGCAGGAGAAATGAGCATTAGGACCTACAAGCTGAGAGAGAGCCAGAAATTAAGACCAGATATCAGGGGCTTATTGCTACAGCAGTGAGCAACACAGAAGAACGACCTGATGACTTGGAAACCCTCTGGAATAAATTCAAGGATATCATAAAGACAGCTGCTGCAGAAGCATGCGGTGAAGTCCGACTTGGGAACCAGAGAAAGAGGACACCTTGGTGGACAGAGGAAGTCAAAGAGAAAATAAGAGAGAAGAAAATGGCATGGAAACAATACTTAGGAGCTAAAAACACAACAGGACAAATGGAAAAATATAGAGAATATGTGACACTCAGAACAGAAGCAAAGAACAAAGTGCTAGCAGCAAAACAGAAGTCCTGGGAAGAATTTGGAGAAAAGCTAGAAAAAGATGCACAAGAAAACCAGAAATTGTTCTATAAGACCCTAAAGAACATGAGGAAAGAAAAACAATGCCCTCTCAAATTTATAAAGGACAAGCAAGGCAAAGCACAGAAGAGAAAACTAATGATGGTGAAGATGACATAAAGATGGAAGAACTGAGGGCAGCACTAGAGAAAATCAAGATGGGCAAAGCAGCAGGGCATGATGGTATAACACCAGAAATGGTTAAGTACATGGGAGCATCAGGCGACCTATTACTCTTAAAGGTCCTACAGGCAGCATGGTGCAACAAGACCATACCAAAGGATTGGGAGATTGCCATCATAACACCAATTTTCAAGAAGGGTGACAATCGACAATGTGGAAACCATAGAGGCATATCCCTTCTCAGTGTCCCTGGTAAAATCTACTCTAGAATCCTAGAGCAGAGACTCCGACGCCTAGCTGAGCCACAATTGGATGAGGTCCAGTGCGGATTCCGAGCAAACCGAAGTACTCAAGACCTAATCTTCACACTCAGACAGCTGAGTGAAAAGGCCCTTGAGTATAAGAGTGAGATGCATCTTTGTTTCATAGATCTGGAAAAGGCGTTTGACAGGGTCCCCTGGAGCAAACTTTGGGACTGTTTGGCAAGGAAGAATATTCCAGCACCTCTGATTCATGCTATACAGAGCTTCTACAAGTCTTGCAGAAATTATGTGAGGACAGCAAACCATAAGTCAGAAGAGTTCAGGACCACCACTGGTGTAAGATAAGGTGATATCCTATCACCTTACCTCTTCATACTCCTTCTGGACGATGTCATCAAGGCATGTAAGGAGAGAACAAGAAAGTATTCAGTGGGGTACTGGAAGATGAGACAGGTCTATATTTCGGAGCTGGCATTTGCTGATGATGTTGCCCTGATTGCTAAATCAGAGGCACATCTCCAATCCAACCTGCAAGTCTGGAAGGAAGAGCTGGAGAAGAGAGGGATGGTCATAAACAGCTCTAAAACAAAATCCATGGTGATATCACGAGAAGAAAGAAAACATCAGATTAAGTTGGGAGAACAGGTCCTGGAGCAGGTTGACCACTTTAAATATCTCGGAGCTATTATAGACCGAAAGGGAGGCATCAAAGAAGAGTTGGCCACTCGAAAAGCAGCGGCTGGGAGACTTTTTCAGGCCATAAATCGTGGATTCCTCAGCAAGCAAGAGGTTGGTAAGAAAACGAAGATGGCTGTATACCGCTCCACCTATGTCCCAGTCTTGACATATGGATGCGAGTCGTGGGCAATGACTACAACCCACAAAAGCCAGATCCAAACCTCAGAAATGAGGTATCTGAGGAAAGTGGTTGAAGTAACAAGAAGAGACATGGTCCGCAACCAGACGATCCGTCAAGGCCTAAAATCCCATCCGCTGCAGACCCAAATAGAACAGTCCCAACTAAGATGGTTTGGCCATGTCTGCAGAATGGGAGAAGATCGGCTACCACGACAAGCATGGGAAACAAAGAGCCAGGGATCCAGACCTCCAGGACGACCCAGAGTCCACTGGGAGGACAACATTAGACAATCTTTGAAGGACCGAGGACTAGAATGGAACCAGGCCAGGAAGAAGACAGCTGATAGAATGGTCTGGCGCTCTCTCTTCCAAACCTCTACACCTCACGGTAGAAGGGGAACGACTAAGTAAGTAATGTGAAGTATTCCTCCAGGCATCCACCCTCATGTCCTATTAAGAGTCTGTCATTTTATTCATGTTTGTTTTCTTCTGTCTTTGATTCATGTAGTGGAACTGAATGAAAAGATGACTAGTGCATACATACCAACTAGTATGGGTTACCCATAATCTGTACAGATTTTCTCATTTTCAAATGTGTACAACCATACATACTTTTCGTACAAGTTTTTGCCTAATTTTTAACCCTAACAGTTTCATTCGGCCAAAGACGCCTGTCCAAAATTAAGAGTGAGAACACTGTTTAGCAAGACCTGAATATCTCCGATATGAGAGAAGCTTCTGTTTTCTGAAATTGTTTTCTGAATCGATCTGTGTTTTGATTTTTCACACAATTTTTTTTTAGATCATGGCTTTTCGTGCGGTGGAATCTTTGGTTTTGGAGCTGAGAGGTGACTTGTATTTGATCATGGGTCTGATTTAGACTCCGACAATGACGAAAGTGAATCTAGGGGGAGACAGGCCTAATAAAATTGATGACAGATCAGACATAGGAGGCAGTCAATGCAGCATACTTTTGTTAAAATTTGTGACTGTGCATGAAACCCGCAACCTAAACACACACTAGATCTAGTTTATCTGGTCATGGACCTGAGACATGACGGGTTCACAGCAAAAGTCATAGTGAACATTATTAAAGGGCCTAAACGCTTGGCCAACAAATGGAGCCCATACACCTGTGTGAAAAAAATGCGCATGTAATGTCTCAAAAAACAAAATGGTCGATGTATGGATCTTTCTCCTTTGTATGGTTCTTTTTAAAATATTTTTTATATATATTGAAATGGCAATATTTTTTAGATATTTTTTGCTACAGGTTTCTTGGATTTTTATACAGGTTTCTGGATTTTTGTACATGTTTTTGAATTTTTTTATACAGGTTTTTCATCTCCAGGGTGGGGCACGTATGCTAGTGTATATTGAGTTGAGTTTTGGTATTACTTATGTTGGTATTCTTATTATCCAAGGGCCTGAATGCTGTTGCTGCTGTCTGTATTCTCACATTTATTTCTTTCTCTTATTTTCATCTTTGGTGAGCGGTGCATACATTATTCTACATCCTCTAATTGTGCCTCATTCAACATTAATTCTGTAGTTTCTTTGACTGTTTTCATTCATTCTGTTGTCATTTGGATACCTTCTCTTGTGTGCTTCAGCAATGTTTTTGGCCCCTGTGTAGTTTGTGGGGGGTTTCTGAGGAGCCAGTGAAGGAATAGGACTTTTACCACCTCAGTCACGTTATAAAGAGGTAACTCATCTTTTTAAACAAATTGCTGCAGACAAAACTACTGCTGCGAGAGTAAATAAATGCTTTGACGTCTGCTTCTTGCAAGGGGACCAACTACAGTGGTGGCTCCGTGTTCCAAAAGGAGCAGAAAGAAAAAGAAGGATGTATTTTTATGTGCAAAGTCTGCATCTTCTGATCTCTTTATAAGGTCTCATGTTGTGCCTCTCTTTTGTTTTCGTTTCTGTTTTTGTTGGGGGCTGCTTCGTGGTGGGTAATTATCTTGGCTAGTTTATTTTCGGTCGGGATGGTTGCACCATGTGGCATCCCCAGCTAAGACTCGGACGCATCGCGTAGAGTTGGATGACGCGTTATACCTAGTGACTAACAGTAGTGTTTATAATATGTGTTTTATCCACTAGCATATATGTAGTGTTAGTCTGCATTATGGCTGTTGAGCCCAGTGAAAGTGTTTTAGATTTAATGTGATTTTAATCACTCTACAGCGCGTAGAGCAAATTGTGGCCGGCGCCACTTAGATAATTTGCTAATTATCTAATAACATTGTGTAATGGCAACATTGCCAGAATAGCTAGTAAAGATGGCTTGATAAGCCAAATACAAATAAATATGAAGTCAGAGTTAAACTAGCAAATCTAGAAATGAGTTCGCAGACATAAAGTGATGTGAAAGATTATAATTAGACAATGTTCGATGCAGTAACAGTAAGATTATAGAAACTTTATATTCTGACAATGATAATGAATACACAAGGATCTGTGCAAGTTTATAAATTGTAATGTCAGTCAAGATTATCAAAGACAATAACAGAGTTTAGTTCTAGTGTTTTTTCATGCTTCATAAGAAAGTGTGTACGTTTATTAAAATTCATGGTCAGTTGTCACTACTGGCGTTCTTACTGAATTGAATTTATTGCATCGCCTTGCATGATTTTAACCGTCGGTGTTGACCTTCAATGATGTTATCTCTGGAATTCACCAAAGATCGTTCTTAATATAAATGAATACAAGTCCCTAACAAACCTTGGCTCAAGTTGTTACAATGAAAATCAAATGATTAGAATAATGACACTAGAACTCAAAAGTCAGAATGAACTTGTATGCTCAAAAGATATATTCAAGAACCTGATGGGGAAAACTATGAATTCGAACTATATAAACCTGTTCACAAACAGTCATTAACAGTCTTATTTAAGACTATAAGTCTTTGCTATTTTCAGATCACAGAAACACAAAGCACAGATTGGCTTAATCAGCATCAGCAAGTGAGAGAGGAGGAAGAAAAGGAAAATCGTGTTACTCAGACTCCCGAAACAAGCACAGTCTCCAGCAGACGTAAATGACATGATTAACTTGCCATGTTAATACATCAATATTATTTTGTTGTCCATAATAACCTCAGTATTCCAGCACCATGCATAGAGTTTTGTAGTTGGGATGGATTATGTTTTCAAGCTTTTCTTATTCTTGGCCTTTGTGCAAAGCGAGTTGTCCTTGTTGCTAAATTAAAATCTGAGCTCGTGTTCATGTGTGTTTTCTCCTGTCAGCATGACCTGTAAAGGAAATCCCAGGAGAAGCCAGCTTAACCCTAATGGAGGGAGGCTGCATGTAGGCAGCTGAAGAGTTAAATAATAATATTGACATATGCCTCAGTTTGACAGATCAAACAGTTTATAAAAGCATGGACTAAACATGAACCCTGACCTAAGGCTAAGAAATATGTGCTACTGAGATCCATGATGACATGGCATTATCGGGTCCTCCACATTATGACGTAACGCAGTGAGGGGAAGGGGGAGTCAACAGTTTGAGACGTGTGACAATAGGGGGAGGAAGGTTTGGTAAAATATGACGTCACACAAAAACATAAGAGTCATACTAGCTTGTAACATAACTTATATTTCTATGTTTATCCACAATAGTTAACTTTATCTACAATAGATAGGGAACTTTTATCCGCAATTGATAACTCCCTTGTGGACAACTGATATCCCCTAAAGATATCTCTTAGGCATCCCGACACAGACAGCACAAACTGTTTCCCACCAAAGTTGCATTGTGGAACTAATATAAGAGTCGTGCACTTTTAGCTTTTGCATTAAACTACACAACGCTCAATGTAGCACGCATCTGTTTCCCCATTAAAGTTGCAGTTATATTTTAAATAATAAATAGAAAACGTGGTAAACTGTCATAAATCTAATATATTGTATTTTTTATTTTTTGCCATTCGTTTTGTTTCCCTTAGGAAGAGGATAAATTACATCCCTTGAAAGAAAACCCAAAATACTGTTGCTTGTTTTTCCAAAATTTTACAAAAATGATTAAAATAACATCTCTCAGAATCAACAAAATGAGTTCACCATTCTTCTAAATGTGCTGCAGATGCTGAAAGGTTAAGACGTTAGCTTTAGTTTTTTCCCGTCATTATTTTGACAGGTATATTTACTAGTTAATATTATAATCTCAGCTGAAATATTGGATAGATTAAAGTTAAAAAAACAGTAACAGGTTATAAGAATTGTGACAACACTGATGAGATCAAATAAATGGATGGAGATCAAAAGAAGTCATGTCCACCACAAAAATCAGAATCAATTCAAATGTCCTATTGTATAGCTCTGAAGATGCAGAATGACAACAGCCAAAAAGCTTCAGACTTTCACAAATGGGTTTTAAAAAAAGGTAGTCTCATAGCAGATACTACCATAGGGGAGTGAAGTGTTAGAGACTTCACAATATTAGATTTAGTAACCACTTTGCTGCCTTTCCTTTTCCTGACCCAAGAGCAGAGTAGGTGTTAAGAACCAGATTTATATTTCTCTTTTAATGTCTAGGATTATTCTCACTTTCTCGTTCTGATCAAATATTGGCTTAGTGAATAAATATTACTTTTGAATTGCTATTCGTGTTTGAGTTTCTTTCCAACTTTCCTGTTTAAATCTGTCTTAGCCATTCCAATATAATCGTTTGTATTTTGATATGTATTCATGTCTATAACTGTGAAGAACTCTTAACTTGATATAACGAATACAAATGATGAATCTGAAATCTTATATAGATTCTTCAACGATATTGTTTATAACGACTTTCTTTTATTCCACACATATAACTGTCATAAATCACAACATGCTCCAATGAACTTACTATTAGGTACTCAGTAGTACGAAATGACTTCTTATATTTATATATATATCCTTTCTACACACTTTTGCTATTTTGATAACTTTGACGATACTTGTAATAACATTGTTCCTGTGTATTTCTTATACATAATTTTCTGTGTTCACTACTCCCTTTTGGTTATGGTCATTCTCGACCCATTACATTGTTCTTTTACAATACACGTAGTGCCTTTCTTGCACATATATTTTTATGTGCATTAATTTCTTCTCGTTTTGGTCATTATCGACCTAATAAACTGTTCCATCACTTCGTAATATTCTGCATATATTCATATAGGTGCGACTGACGTTGGAAACATCTTGAATTTCTTGAGAAATCATCTCTCTTTATAATCATAGCCATTTTGGCAAAATTTACACAACGAATAATACACTTACTTTAGAGTCAGATCCAGACTCATGAAATACACATAGAAGTAGACTATGCTACACTTTAAGTGGACTTGGCCATGTATTCTAACATGTCTGAACGCTGTAAGGCTTGGACACAATCTCCCCTTCGTCATCCCTAGAGACCCCCCTTTGTCATGGCTACTGATTCCAATTTTATACCTTTTGGTGAGGAACATCATGGTGCATATAAGGAAGGGAAACCCAAGGCCTGTAAACAGTAAATAAATATTAGACAAACATAAAGGTATGTTTTCAGGCACTCGTAAGAAATAAAGAAGTAGAACACTAGACAACAGAAAAACAACCGACGTGAGTGGCTTACCCAGGATTTGAACCCCGGACCTTCCGTACGACAACACCGCCTAGCTATACAAGCGAATCACACTATCCTCCCGGCCAGCTAGGCATCCCCAAAAAAAGATGCTTTGATGACCGGTCATTAGTGCGAAATGCAAGACAACACCGGAAGTTTCCAATGGGCAGCTTAGCCTTATTAATGACGCAATCACTTCTGTTGTTCCCCTATTATACAGTATATGTCAGTCCACACAAGACAAAGACCTTGATACTGTGTCTAGTAAATGATAGAAGACTTAAGAACAGTAGTATAGAACAGAGGGTGGGTTTCTGGTATTGTATAAACATTTATAACATATAAGGAAGGGAAACCAGAGGCCTGTAAACAGTAAATAAATATTAGACAAACATAAAGGTATGTTTTCAGGCACTCGTAAGAAATAAAGAAGTAGAACACTAGACAACAGAAAAACAACACATGTGGCAGGCTCAGCTGTGGGTTTATTCACAGCTGCATGTTAAGTTGTTACATTTTCACCATAAGGTCAGTGAAATGCGTATACTGCAAATTCTGTATTGAAGCAATGTTTTCTTGCATAATGTAAATTGAGAGCATTACTGAGGATGTTGTTGACATCAGGTGAAGCAGGTAATGTGATCAGAATATAGATATAAGGTATTAAACTTTTTATTTTGTATTGTGCTATTTGTTTGGGCTGTGATGTGTGAAAGGTGAAATGAGATAACTTGTCTCCTGCATGCAGAGTAAAATTGAGTGCAAAAATTATTAGTTAGAGAGATGTAATTCTGTTAGCTGCATTGAGGCATTACAAACAAGTTTACATATGTTTTCCTGAGCAAGTAAAAAGTAACTGTGATTGTTACTTCTTGCTTTGGACAAACTCCAAATTTTGTTCAGGCAATAAAGTGCAATAATATTGCATCTTACAGTATGGAAATTTTAAGTCTAAATTATTTACTGGGCCTTACCTGCAGAATATATGATAATCAGATTAACTAGACAAACTGTAAGATGTTAACTAAAGGATAATTACATATTAGTGAATCCTACTACAGGTCATATGAAGTGAGTTCACATAATAGTTGTTGACATTATCTGTGAAAGTTTTTGACAAGTATATGTTTGTCTTTTTTTAAGGGAAGAAGCTGCAGTAAAACGCTGGTTTGATATATAGTTGCAGGATTTCAGTTTAAATGCACAGGTTTAACCTACAACACTAATAACACTGACTAACAAAAAAAAACTTTTTTTTTCTTTCTCTAACATTTCTATGTTTTTCTGGTCAATTTTAATGCGCTGTTTTTAAATCTGCAAACCGTTTTTCTCTATCAGGTCGGGATCTCTAGAAATACGCAATTGAAGTTTTTTAACAACGCATACAGTATTACAACATCATTCGTACAAGAAGTATAACAGTTATGTAGGCTTGAATTTCTTTGCAGTCGACTTTCGTCGGTGAATGGCATGTGGTACATCGCGATGAAGCATCCAACAATAATCGACAAGCATGGTCACACTCCACCGTCCTTGATAACGTGACTCCATTACGGCGATATCTTGATGGAATCATTCTCCATGTTCATCGCTGACTTCGCCAAGATTGTCGGAAAAAGTTAAGATGCGAATCGAGCAAATGGATTTTGAGGGACATGTTACAGCCCATAATTATGTATGCATCTATGCACTGCTTAACAATTTGCAACATAGTCGACAGATTTGTGATTTCCCAGAAAGTTATCGACGGATCAATTTGAATGCCATCCATGCGCGAAGTTCACTACCATGTAACAAGTTCTCGAATTATTTGTCTGCAATAACTTTCCTAATCTGAGGTCCTACAAAGATACCTTCCTTTATCTTTGCATGGCTAACTTGCGGAAACTTTTCTCGAAGATAAGTGAAAGCTTTGCTCGTTTTATCTAACGCTTTTACAAAATTCTTCATGAGCCCCAACTTTATATGTAACAGTGGTAAAATGAAGGTGTCTTTGTTAACTAATGGCTCGCGTATTACATTTTTATGCCCGAGTTGCATACGATCCCGGATAGGCCACACCTTTCTTGCATAATGTTCCTGTCTGTTGCGGCTGTCCCATTCACATCGGAAGCAACAAAATTTAGTATACCCAGTCTGCATGCCCGTGAGAATTGCAATGACCTTTAGGTCTCCACAAATCCGCCATTGGTAGTCATTGTACTTTATTTTTTCCAAACGTATAGCCATATTGTCATAAGTTTCTTTCATATGAACAGAGTAGGCGACTGGAATTGATGAAAAAAAAATTTCTGTTATGCAATAACACGGCTTTTAGACTAGTCTTGGAAGAATCGATGAAAAATCGCCATTCGTTGACTATGTGCTCATGACCGTTTACATCTTTGCAATAGCAAATGTCATCATCCATCTCAAAGTATTGAACAAGTTCTCTGTGTCTATGACGAAATTTAGATATCGGAGTATTGGGCGCTAAAAGATTCCATTCTTTGAGTCGCAAACCGAGTAATTCCGCTTGTCCTTTGGTAAGAGCGAGATCACGTATTAGATCTGAAAGTTCTGAATGGTCAATTAAGTGAACACCATCATTCACCGGTATGTAATCTGAGTCAGAATTAGTTTCTAAAGCAGGTAAACTATCACTTTCTGATGGTTCATTTACGTCCAACGGATATTGTTCTGGTGGTACTTGGATCGGACACGTGATTGGATCATGAGGCACTGGTTTCGAAACCGATTCAATATTTGGATAAACCACAGACTTTCTAGTTTTAAAAGTGAAACCATGGATATTTGTCAAGCAGAAGTAACAATCAGTAGTGTGATTTGTATGTTCACGCCTTATTACTGGCACGCCAAAAGGCATCGACTTATGCTTCGGCGATTTTCGTAACCAACCTGCCAATGTATCGAACAAACCGCATTTGGCTTCCAAGATTTATTTGCATCATCAACTTTCGAATCGAAATAAAGTTTATATGCTATCTTTAGTAATGGTGTAAAGTTTTTCTGGTCAACACGATCGGTAAAATATCCGCACACGTAACAGAACAGATCAGCCGAATTTCTACAACTTCTAGAAGCCATATTTTGCTCAGAATTATTTCAAAATACAGTAACTATTTGAAAAATCGCGTAACATATGTCATGCATCTTTTAGCAGTATAAAAAGTAGAATTATGTTGCTTTTTATTAATTTTTAATAAGTTATATAGTAAAAATGAAACGGAGCAAATAACGGTTTCCCAAAAATATATTTATTCACAAATATCTTAAGAACCCGACGTGATAGAGATAAACGGATTTCAGATTTGAAATCAGCGCAAGAAATTGACCTAAGAACACTTATTCTTATATAAGAAAGAAAAATGTTGTTTGTCAGTGTAATTGTGCATAACAAGGCATTTGATGGTATAATTCGATTGGTTGCCATGAAATGGTGGCCATATTGGATTTTAATCCTATATTTGAACTCGCGGAGGCTTTTTAAGCTGTGACTGAATAGCTATTTTTTGGAACTGTTGTCACCTCTGTCAAGTGAAATTCATCTTTGAATAGAACGTAACTATTAAGCTTAACCCGTTATCGTTTAAAATGCTCAAAATTGCCCGTGCACAGAGTCTATGGTCCAGTCAAAAATGCCTGATAACGTCCAATAACGCCCGGTAAACGATGTCGATCGTTGCCTTAGAGCAATGAGATCTCTGTATTTAGTGAGACCTGATTTATAAATAGATTTCCTGTACATGTAAAGTTTCCATTGTCTGAAAATTTTTTTCTGAATCGACTGATATTTGATTTTTCATGATTTTTTAAAGCCATGGCTTTTTGGGCTATGGAATCTTTGCTTCGAACACTGAGAGGTGACTGTATTTGATCAGGACAATGATGATGCTGCAGAATCAGGTGTGAAAATTGAATACGAACCCAATTTAGACTGAAAGAGATAACAACAAACTACGTAAGGAAGAAGACAACAATAAAAACAGCAACAAGGCACCTATATCAGTCACGAAGAGACGCCAGCAGACTAAAGAAATGATGGAGGATATGAAAATAACATATCAAAGAATAAAAGACGCTGCACAGTTAGCCAACAATGAAGGAATTCTTTAAAGTAAAAAGGATAGAACAGGAGAGACTAATCACCACTGGCACATTCTGTAAAACCCAAAGAAACTATGAAAACTCAACGAAAAAAAATCACTGGAGTTTAAGATGGCCTGCTTTCAATCATCACTGACAAAATTTTAAATCAGGCGGAGATCAAGGAAGACAATACCATTGGTAGAAATGGGAGGTAACAACACAAATTAAACCATTAAAGAATACATATGGATCAACATTTTGGTCATTAGTCCGTTAAACTTAGCAGGCTGTCAACAAACTAGCAGTGACAGATGTGGAAATAAAAAAAATAAACCTGCACAAACGAAATAAACAATAAATTGAGTAAGATACATTACATAGGACTCCTAACAGTTTTCTAATGATCCCATTTTAGGACCAGCTTTATATGTATGTTAAACTTCTCCCTGTTCATGTATATACTGCACTTATACGTATATACCTTTCATATTTCCTTCTGTATGTATATGTATTACATTACCTTCTATATGTGTGTATTACCTTCTATATGTGTTAATGTTACACCCTCCACCACCATCATTTTCCTGTGTGCTCCTTACGGAGCATGGAGCAACCACTGCAGCTGGTCCCCTTGCAAGAAGCCTGCACTGAGTAGTCACCAGCTTTGCAGTGGTGATCTCTGTGGCAGTTTGTTTTACATAAGAAGGTTACCAGCCCCATGCACAACCTCATATTTGTCGCTATGTCCGACATGCACGAGAGGGCAATATTACTATCCCTTCCTTTCTCCCTCCCTTCATCATTATTCATATGAGCATTCTTTTTTCACCTTTAACTAGTCACTTCTTTACTTCTACATCTGTATCGACTGATAATAATCTTACGCTTCATAAGGACACTCCTGACTTGGTTACCTTAATCTGTGCTTATGTGAAGACGCTTTAACCTCTGCTCGCTGTGAAGGTTTTTTATTTTGGACACCAGGAGTGGGCGTATTAAGCGGGCTTTTGCCTTTCAGATTACATAATGACTTCCAACCAGACGGTATATGTGTCTGGTAGTGGCAAGATGGGTTGATTGAACAAACACCTGGGGAATAAGTCTGATAATAGGACAACAGATGGCATTTTAAGATAACGCTAATGTTGTAAGCATGACTTACACAAATACACGGACTATCCTTAGGACATGTCTAGGCATTCTTTCTTCTTTGATTCTTAGCCACCGACCATCAAAACAGTCAGTGGCCATCACATCTGGTGGCATCTTGTAGGGCAGAAACAAACTGTTTCCACTTCACTCGGTTGGCGGCTATCCTTCATGCGGTGCTCCAGCTCTAGTTCATTCATTGCATCTCGGCCTCCACAGTTCTCAAGCAGATTGTTTTTGGTCAGCCTCTCTTTCGCTTTCCTGCGGGTCCATAGCATGTCTAGACATGACAAGCTGGAAAAGTTTTGGACAGTGAGAAATATTTTAGGGTCAGGTTGTTTTGTGAGACAGGGATGTCGTTCGGAGAATAACAATCCTGATTAAAACCATGGCAGAAAATGGTATAACACTTCTGCCCAGATGACAAGTTGTAATAAACAACGATGTAATTATAACAGCCTTGGAAGAGAATGCCAGTAGTAATATTCTAGGGCAGGCAGGGCGCATGATTTAGGTAGACATGACCTGTAGGGGGCAATACCTTATAGGGTCGGGTGATGTTGTTCAGAATGAAGAAGATGGGGGAAATCCCTACCAAAATCAGTCTCCTTACTGTGGGGGCTGATTAAGATTAGAAATGAAATTTAATTGGTTTTCACCCAACAAGAACCTCACGGGGCAACATTTGTTCATTGTTATGATTGGATCTCCCCCTATAGAACCTCACTGAGAGCAGTGTGTGCGGAGGCTGAAATTCCGCTTAAAATCTGAAGCATTTTAAGATTTCTGAACTATTTCGTCAAGGAGAAATCATAGACAGCCAGAATAACAAGTAATATTTAGGATTCCATTAGAGGACATGGGAAAGAACTAGGAGCACCTTTTAAAATTAAAACTCCAGTGTTAATATTTAATGCCTCCAAGTTTTAGGAATCTACCTCAAGTATGCCAAGTTAGAAAACTAACTCATCTGAAGGACGACGGCATCTTAAACAGTTGCCCGTCATATTACGAATTTCTGGGCATCACGTCTGTGTGATAATTCGCTTAAATTTGGGATAAGTTGTAACGTGTCTTTTATCATTTTATATTTGTTTTTGACGTGTATAAATTGCTTGTGGATGCACAGGTGTACGTATATCATCATATAAAAGAACTGCCACATAAACCACCACCGCAAGAGCTGGTGACCGCTTCTTGCAGGTTTCCTCTCAAGGAACTAATCGCTGAGGTCGCCCCAGGCTCCATAGGGAGCAAGGAGTGGATGATCATAATATCATGGTGTATATATTTTTATGCCTACCTTTTGAATTACGTTTTATATGTATATTATACATGTATAGAATACATTTGTCACCTTCCGCTCTCCTAAAGCACTTTCATCTGACTCGATGGGTTCAGATTTATTGGTCAGGGGTATCGGCAAAATTCTCAGGAAGATGAAATGGTTGAGGAAAGCAGAGGTCGCCTGATGTTTATACTAGGAGACACGATACTTAAGAGAGGCAATTGTTTCCTCTCTCTGTTTTGGTACAAGTTTCCAGCAGTCCACGCTAGACACCTACATCAGACAGGTCTTGACTAGGCAACCTGAGTAGTTACCCTGGCCTTGCTGCAAGGGACATGCTGCTGCCAAAACATTCAACTCCTGTAGAGAAGGAACAGTTAAAACCTCTCTGGGGACCAGCAGTGACATACCCAGTAATCAGCGACACACCATATATGGTCACCATATTTTGAGCTAAGTACTCAGTACAAGCTCAGCTCATGACTTTATTTTTAACAATCTTTTGATGATAAAAGTTAACTGTATTTTCCTTTTACAAAAATCAACTTTATTTATTTTATTCTGTAAAGCAAATAACTCAATATTAATCCGGTTTTATATGTAAATATAGATCTAAAGTTGAGTTAATCACTATTGAGTGAATTTATGTCTGCACCAGCATGTGGTTAGTGCACTGACTTCCTTGCTCGGTGGTCCATGGTTCGATCCCCAGCTGAGGTGGGATTTTTTAGACCGCAAGCGGATCCGGGGTCGACCCAGCCTCATGAATTGGGTACCAGAGCAACTCTGGGAAGGTTAAGGCGGCCGGCGTGATGCTGACCACATCACCCCATGTGTGCTGATGGTCAAGAAAATACGAGCCTAACACCATATTCCCAGTATGCCTCAATAGGCGTGAAACGGGATCCTTTACCAGCATGACTCTTTTTTTTTTCAAATACATATAGATACAGAGCTATACAAATTAATATTTTGCTGAATCACCTTCATCTAGAGCCTCATAAAATACGAGTAAAAACATTTTCTCACAGGAGGAGTGGAGGATAATACACGTTTATAGCAACTTAGAAGGCTCAGTTTTTATAGTTGCCATTCTATAAACTCCTGTGAGGCTCCCTGAAATAGAAGCACCATTCTTCTATTTGTATCTCTGCCAAGTGTAATCTCGAGCGAAGGTTAATAGTACTGTAGCTTTGAAAACCCTCATCCGTTTACTCGGAGTTTGGCTATACTGCAGAGCAGGGGAGACAACCCGCGACAGCTAGACGGGCAGTGAACTTTACAGTGTCAGTGGCTTGTGCGACAACTCACAAGCAGCCATTTAAGTTAGTCCAATATCATATACAACCGTAGTGGAGTGAACTTTTTAGAGACTTCACCATATTAGGTCCAGTTCCCTTCCTCGCTACCGTCGCCTTCTTAAATTCAAAAGCATGTGCCTTGTACCAATTTACAGCTATGTAATCTATGTAGCGTTATGCTACCAAGTTTCGATCCCGTAACTCCTGTAACTTTACCGCTAGAAGCACATTTCCAATCGGGCATTCATGCAGCCGTTAACAAATAGAAATTACAGGGAGAGCTAAATTTGCTGTTGCCATGTATCTGGGATCTTTCCTTCAGGCTGTGTCACGGTTCGCTTTAATAGAACACACGTACAATCATCACACACGTCCACGGTTTTTATCTCATTAGCCACACCAGATAATTTCCGAGGATAACAGGTTTCAGTTTTCATGGCACAAAATACGAACCTACTATTGAGAGTAAGATGGCGTGAACTAATGGAATTATGGTCTGATATTGTCTCATCTAGCTCCATGTTGATGCCGGGAATCTTTGAGGAGACGAAGAAGAAACATGATTACTGATTACTTATGCATGTCGTAGGAGGCGGCTAATATGAGGCTGGCAACCCCGTTATGTAAAATAAATTACATTGTAGACTAATGGCTGCAATAACACGTCAATGCTTTGATGAAAATAATAAGGGGGGAGAGCTGCAGTATTGGCACCATGCTCCATTTGGAGCGAAACGGGTTCTTCTTCTTCTTCTTCGTTCGCCCTGAAAAGGACGGTGGTTGCGTTGTGTCTGTTTACAACGTAGCTGTGATATCTGCACCTTTCGGTCGACACATCCGACTTCTGCACGGCATTTTTTAGGACCGGGTTTGCCTTCCCATTTCGATCCACACTCGCTCAGCCAGCCTGCACAGCTGCAGACTGTTTCCAGGACCACCACGTGGAGGTGGAGTGCGGTCTTGACCAGCTCTGGTTCGCTGGTCCTGACGCAGGCAGTCAAGCTATGAGTCGCTGACTGCGGTCTCTATTGCTGCGTCTTGAGGTCCCGAAACGGGTTCTGATGATGATGTTTTATCTTCTTCGTCCACGCTTTCCTGGTCTCACTACTGTCCCTCTCTCTCGGGCCTGCGTGCCCAATTCTAAACCCTTTGAAAATAAAGTTCGTTCCTTCTCTCTCTCTCATCTCTTTCTCTCTCTCTCTGCTCTCTTCGTCTCTCTCTTTTAATCTCTTCGTATTCTCATTTTCTTCTTTTTAATGCTCTCGGAGGTCGGAATGGCTAATTCTAAAGGTACCGGGTTCGGTTCTCAGTACAGGGAATATATTTGATGGAATTTTTTTTTTCTTCAGAACCAGTGGGTCTAAATAATGTCATACTTCTCCCTGATCTCATGGGTAGTGAGATCGGAGGCCTAGCTTCTCTGATAAAGGCGAAAAAGGAGGTCCCGTGTGCACGTTGCGCACGTTAAAAATCGCCACGGCAGTTGAAAATTGTAGAGTAGGCAATACAGCCGCTGCCCTGGTAAACATTTACAAAATTAGGAAAACCTACCCGCCACAAAAATATTTATAAAATGGGTGACTCCTGTATACAAACATTGGGATTCTCTCCGGTGCTACGTAGTTCGTGCACTGTGCTGAGATCTTTGTGTTCTCTTCTTTGTACACTCTCAGACGTCCACTTGAATGTTTTCAAAGAAAGCAGTGGTCAGTTTGAGGCTATTTGAATCTCCGTAGAGCTTTTCCACGAATGGTACTAGTGTTGGCCACATGCACTTTCTGTTCCGCATATATGGTCTACTTTGAAGCAAATGTTCAACAGTCATTTTATAAGTGCCACAGTTACACTAATCGGTAGTTCCTATCTTTAGCTTGTTGAATAGACGTATCTCAGTCTGTTGTGGCCAGTACGGAGTCTGAAGATTACCACTTGTTCCGTTCTGTTGAGCTGGTTGTCACGGGATTGCCTCCCCTTGCATTGCAGTAGTGGTCCACTAATGGTCACAACGCAAGCGTATCTAAAGGTAGGTCGTCCAAGGTATCTATCTTCGCGCAAGATTACTCTTGGCAAAGATATAGATAGAAGATGAATGGCGTTTCTACCTTAGGGGAGCCTTCACAAGTTATTCCCAGAAGTCAAGAACAAACGCTGCTTAAGGGCTGAGCAAATTTGTTAACTTATTATCTGGCCCATCGTCTTTTGTGAAGGGTTTATGCAATGGTTCTGGCCCGTCAAGCCCCCAGTTGGAGTAATCCAACGAATGCCCTCTTATAAGTAATGGCTCTCTCTCTCTCTCTCTCTCTCTCTATATATATATATATATATATATATATATATATATATATATATATATATATATATATATATATATATATATATATATATACGAGGCGTGTTCAAATGAAACCCGTCCCAGTGGCTTTATAACAAACATATGTAAGGTACATCAGCAGGAGTAGTAGAATTAAATACAGCAATTGTTATGAAGCAAGTACTCACTGGGGTTCTTTAGAAATAGTCACCATAGGCATTCAGACACGCATCCCACTGCTTGGGTAGACGGCGGATGCCGTCTGAGAAAAATGACTTTGGTTGCTTATTGAACCATTTCGTCACCGAGGCCCTGACGTCTGCATCGGAGTCGAATTGTTGTCCCTTTAGAGATGTTTTTTAAGGGTCCGAACAAATGAAAGTCACATGGTGACAGATCGGGGCTGTAAGCTGGGTGTGGCAGAAGTTCCCACCTTTTCCTTGCTAACGCTTCCTGCACAATGTTCGCAACATGTGGACGAGCATTGTCGTGCAACAGAATCACACCACGCGAAAGCATGCCGGGTCGTTTATTCTTGATGGCTGTATGCAGGTTGTCTAGTGTGTCTTTGTAGCGGATGGCATTGATGTTCAAGCCAGGCTCTTTAAAGTTAACCAATAGAAGCCCTTCATGGTCAAAAAATGCGGTCAGCATAACCTTACCGGCGGAAATCTGTGACTTGAATTTTTTGGGTTTTGGTGATCCGGGATGTTTCCATTGCATGCTCGCTGTTTTGCTGCACGGCTCAAAGTGGTGGCACCACGACTCATCGCCTGCCACTATGCGCAACAGAAATGCATCACCCTCCTCTTCGTAACGCAGCAGGTGGTTCAAACTCCACCCCATGCGTTCTTCCTTATGGCGATGGCTTCTTCTGTCGCAACAATATGCACCTGACCTGGCCGCGGAAGATCTTTCGTTAACTGACATCCTTCTCCAAACATTCGTGCCCAGTCTTTCCCTGTAGACTTAGACACACTTGTCACCATACACTGCTTTCATTCGGCGATGAATGTCGGCTGGTCGACATCCTTCGGCTGTTAGGAACTGGATCAGCGCTCGCTGATCGACCTAGGACGGATTCCGTATCACACCGGCCATTATTTTAACGGTCTGCAGCACAACCAATGAATACCAGGGGAATGAACACTTACACACTTGTACATTCGTATGTGCTTATTACGTCAGATGTGACGTCATCATGCTCCTCCTACAAATATCCACTTCGCGCAGCACGGGCGGGTTTCATTTGAACACTCCTCGTATATATATATATTTATTTATTTATCAAGAAAAACTGGCTCATACGTTTGCTTTCGTATATATATAAACTGAATCAACTATTATTGTTTAGTTTAAAATAAGATACAACAAATGTAATAGTCAATTAGTCTGTAACATGGGAAAATAAATATGGAAAATTGGGTGAACATTGAAATTAAAGTTTTCTAATTGAGGTTTAGAATGGGCTTTAGAATGCCTTTGATTTTTGCTGCAGCCTGTTACACAAAACTTAGCTCCAGATGAGTCCTGCAGCCGTGGTTTCCGTCACTTCTTTTTGGTGATGAGTATACTTCTCCGCTCAATTTGTCCACTGTAGGCGGTTGGTGGTGATACTCTTCTCTCACACTAGTGGCGTAGGAACTTCAGTACTTAAGTCTGATGCCTTGTAACCACGAACTGTGACAAATAGACAGAAACAAATGCCTTCTGCTGAGTACATTTGTTCTCCACAAACTAACAGGCCCATTGTCATGCGCTCCACCCACCAATGTTAACCTCTCAGAAGAATTAAATTCCCGAGCACACAATGTAACTCAGGGAATATGATGAAAATTCACCAATATCCTTCTGGGTGTCAACTAGGAAATTCCGTCTGGAGTGCGTGAATAATGATCTGCCTGAATTACAATTAAAAAAGGTATATAAATCTCACAACATGATATGTTACACTTTACGCACATGTGATGTAATCATCACTCATCACTGCTCCAGTCGGAGTCTGGGGTCGCTCTGCTGTCGAGTTTCCCGCACGACTAGTCAGAAACAATCACCAGCTCTTGCTGTAGTGGTTCATGAATATACTATTTTCATATGTTGAGGTTGCCAGCCTCGTATATAACCACTTATCAAGAAACCCGTAAAATTTACAATAGTAAATAATTTGTTTACACTTACCCCACAATTTTGGGAATACACACTTCCCCTGGCACAGATTAGAATGGACACACAGCCCTTTAGTTAGATGCTGTTCGAATCACTTAGGTCTGGAAATATGAGTTAATTCCTCTGACGGCTGGTGTTCTGCAAATTCCTGCCTGGGAAAACTTTTGTTAAAATTCCTCTCTGACTCCTTGTGATAAAATTCCCAAGTTTCCAGTCTTGTATTAAAATGGCGGGTTTACTTTTGAATTCCAAAGTTGCCCAATACTCGATCTGGTACTTATAGTTGTGGAATTGTAAGTCATATCCTCTTTCCTCTGGCTTGTAGGAGGTGTTTAGTTGACGCTACGATGCAGTCTGTGCTGTTCTGTGTCTGATTTCTACAGCATATCTCACAATCCGGAGTTTCAAATCCCAGCTGTGTTTCCT
Organism: Oreohelix idahoensis; assembly: GCA_024509875.1. Taxonomy (NCBI): domain Eukaryota; kingdom Metazoa; phylum Mollusca; class Gastropoda; order Stylommatophora; family Oreohelicidae; genus Oreohelix; species Oreohelix idahoensis. The sequence goes on along the minus strand of JAMPIV010013679.1, from coordinate 689,473 downwards.
GCTCAATGTTCCAATTAAATCATTGTAGATTCTGGCGAACCAATCAAATCTATCTAGCACTGTTTGGGTGGGGAAGTTTATCATTACTCATCCCACGCGTATTTGAAAATATTAAATTTAATATACATGTGTGGCCTCTTACAACAGTGATGTCTTATCGTTACCTAAGACTTCCGGCGCACCTCTATTTATCACAATATTGTGACCGTGTTTTCCTGGCGTAATGACTTCCGCCCAGATGTCTATCCCGACAGATTGTTTAATTATCCCCTTTATCTGCGTGCCTCCGCCAGACAGATGTCTGGTCAGACAGTGTTGTCTTCTTTCATGGTAGCACAATACAAGCTCGTGCCAACATGATCAACAGCTTTCCAATGGGGTCAGACGTTGGAAGGACACGTTTCCACAGGTGGCCAGACGGATTCAAAGAGATAAGCGGGTGACCGGTCTGACGAATGGGTATTGTTACGATAATACCACAATTCAGCTGGCGGAATGTAAACACGTCTGAGGAGTGGTAAACAATAAGATACGAACTACTCCCGTAGCAAGTGCTGCCAAAGGGGAGTGACGTGTTAGAGACTTTGTGACGAGAGTACTGAGATTCTGTCTTTCAAATGGCCCATGTCTTTTTCTCCTTGCATTTAGTTCACTATTTTTAGGAGGGATTACAGGAAATCCTTCTCCATGTTTCTTCTCCTTCTATTATTTACGTTTTTTCAAGATGAGATCACGAGGGAGTTTGATCTCATCTGCTTTATGGTTCTTCTTTATGTGTTTAGAATGGGGGTGTAGGGAATTAGACAGTATTTTTCTAGAAGAAAGATTATAGATGCTAGATCAGGATTGGCACCAGATTGTCTTTTTTTTAAAGATATTGCGTGGCCATATACGCATTTTTCGGGAGTTAAATTATTTGCGGCCATTTTTGCTTCATTTCCGCAGTATAGGGCTAGGACCAATTCCCGGTTCTTTGTCTAGCAGAAACTGGTTGCATCAGAAAGATCTAAGGTTCTGATTGGCTGAGAGATAACTGCAGTTGAAATGCAGAGCTCCGATTGGCTTTAGAACCACGCCGCGCATATGACGTCATGAAGTCGGCGCGTGGGGGTCTTGATTATAAAAGGCCTATATTTCATAGCCTCTTTCTCTTTTAATGAAAAATTGCCAAAGCCGGGTGCCAGAAGCATATTGTCGATTGCCTTCAGTTGGACATTCGAGATTTGGTAAGCATGAATTTTTGCGTGAGGACTTTATTTAATTTTTCTAGTCCTAGCCGATCATTTAAGTTTCTTTGGGCAGTTTAGTTTAATTTAATTCTTAACTCCAGAGCCATCAATTCGATCTGAGTGATAGACATGAGAAACTAGGTCCATTTAATTCCTTGTTGAAAGAATAGCGGCATGGTTTAAAAGTTGAGATATCACCGCTTTGTATTATTGCAAAGTCGGTCGGGAGAGAAACTCGCATCTGCGAATCATATGTATTTACAGAATAGTCGGGAGCGTGTGTAATGTGTATTTTTATTTGTGATTTTAGTGAGAGTATTGATGCTCGCTATTTATATAGTTACGCATATATCTGTGGACGGAAGTGATAGAGGTATTAATTGGAGCACATGTGTGCTATCAGTAATGAATGTATGCAGGAGCGCGTGGTTGAAAAACTGCGGCACCACGTGGCTGAACTACGGGGTTTTCAATTTGATAATCGGGGGTTATGTATAACTTTTGACGGCAGGTAGATGCTAGCGTAAACAGGATTATATGTTATTGATTGTGCATTATTGTTCTGTGAATTCAGAAGATGGGAGAAGTAATTTTAAAGGGAATTATTTTGTATTACATTTTGAATGTGATTACTATTATTGACGGGAATTTTAGGAAGTCCTAGAGAAGGCTAGTTTTAGTTGTGTTAAACATTACGGCATTAGTGTCAGCGTAAGAAGTAGGCCACAGTACGTCTGCCCAGACGGGCCATTGAAAATATTGTTGTTGCTCGGAGTTAGTCAGGCAGAACAAGCGATCTGGGTTAGCCAATGTTTACTTTGTAGGCTCAGGTAGAGAGGGGAGTTACGTGGTGAAGAGTAAGGAAGTTAATTGTTATTTGAAATGTATTATGATGGTTTGTTTAGCTGTTGGTTTGTTTTGTCTAAAACAGCAGGTACCGGCTTTGTGGGAATGAGAGCGGAATTTTGAGACCACAAAATTTCTCCCACGGCAAAGTTGGGGCATTCGCAGAACCGCAAGGGTTTTACGTTAGTTGCCAGTAGTGGAAGGAGAGGAAGAAAATACGTTTTCCCAGCCAGGGGAAGACATTTTCCAGCGAATAGGATTTGTGTGGATAAATCCTGAGCTCTGACGCTCGTTACACACGCAGATTTGGCAGGCTGCCAGCGTTGTGGTAATTTTTATGTTCGTTTCTTCACGGCCATAATAAAGCCGACGGCCCAGTTATAGGTACTCGGGCAGGTAATTTCAGAGTGGTAGAAGTCAGCTACAGTTCCAGTCCAGAATCCAGTGGGGTTCTGTTAAACCTCAGTCATCAAATTCCAGAGTTAGTGGAGAGAGAGAGGGTAAACATTCTCTCTACTGAAGTCAGCACAGATAGGCAGAACTGTTAGTTTTGGTGAATCATAGCAGAGGACAGCTGCTGAAGTTTAGAGGTGCAGTTAGTTGTGTTCAGGAGATTCCAGGATAGGCTGTGTAGAACCGAAGTCTGTGCAGAGATTGTGTAGTCACTTCGCAGTCGTTCCAGCTATCAGTGGACTTAGAGTTAGAGTTAGAATTTAGAACAGCTAGTTTGGAGTGTAGGCGACATCAAGTGCAGTGTAGTTCATTTCAGTTAACCTTACCTTCTTTCTCCATACAGGTTGCAATTGTGGGAGAAGGGTTGGGGTTGATGCATTTTTAACTGTGCTTGATTTTGTTTCAGGTGTGCATCCTCGCACTTCATGTATTTTGACATGTATATGAGTTTGTGTATAGGTGTATAATAAACTTGTATAAATTGTAGCTGGCATCAGTCATTTCCTTTAGTACAGTAGCTATATGTTGTCTGTACCTTGGTGTTTGTGAATCTTAATTGAACCTTATCCCCATAGGGTAGTTAGAGGTGGTTCGAGGCCATAGCAATTTAAACGTCCGAAGTGGCGAGGAAAGAATCAACCTCGGTTCTCAACCTCGGAGGCAATGGTCTCAACTTTCACATTTTTGCACTATACGAGGGGTGGTCGAAAAGTTTTGCACTTAACTAAGAAAGCGTTTAGACAGGCGGGATTGCTGTGTATCATTGAAAAGACACACTATTGGTTTACATTTCCCGCGCGTACATGGCGCATGCGGGGTGCCATGTGAAAGAGAAATTGGCGGGAAACTGGTTCAGGTGGGTTCCCCGCCTTCTCACGCCATTCCAAAAGGAGCATCGAGCCAAAACATCCGCACAGATGTTGGACATTTGCAATGCTGACGAAGATGATTTTTTTCGTAGACTGGTTACTGTGGACGAATGTTGGGTGCATTTCTATGACCTGGAGACTAAAAAAGCTTCGTGGACGTCGTTTTTCTAATGACCAGGACTGGATTACTGAACTGGAAACGTGGTTCCGGGCCCAGACGGGGGTGTTCTACAATCAGGGCATCAGGAAGGCGAAGAAGAGATGGGAGAAGTGCATTGCCTTGAGGGGTGAATACATAGAGAAGGACTAAAGTTCACACCAATTTCCAGGTACGTGCCTTGACTCCTTCATACTAAAGTGCAAAACTTTTCGACCGCCCCTCGTATTTCTATCTGAATCTATCATTTCAGTCTTTCTTCTTACTATTGTCTTGTCACTATATGTAGACAGTCTCTAGTCCTAAATCCATTTCGTGACAAAGTGGGGGCTCGTCCGGGATCATCTTTGTTGGGATCAATTCTAGATTCATAGATTGTCTCTGAAGAAAGTTCTGGAAATAGATTTCAAAAAAAAAATCCCTTAGACTTGAGCTATATTAAGACTGATCCAGCTATAAGTTTTTTTCCACAGGTTCCAGTTAGTATAGATGATAGTGGTTGTAAGGTTGTTTATGATTTAGAAGTAATTGATGGCTAATGGAATTTTTTTCTTGACAGGAAAGTAAATTCGGGTTTTGGGTAGCTGGATAACTTGAATTTTTTTCAGGTAGTTATTAGTCAGACTTGGTGCTAGTCTGAGTGCGGGTTTTTGCGACAGCATATTCCTAGTAGGTAACAGTAAATTTTTCTTGTTCCTTTTTTGTCATTTCCCCTCGTTGTGAGTACTGCTGATTTGTCAGGTAAGATGGCTGAATTGGTCAAGCTACTTACTGCATGGAAGGACGCAGCTAAAAGCATGGGGATGAATGAGGCCGAGACTAGGGCTTACATTATGAGGGAACAGGACCGGCAGACGGAGAGAGAGAAAAGGGAAGCGGAGAAAGACCTGCGTAAATTGGAAGCAGAGAAAGAAGAGAGGGCCCGACTGGCAGAGATGGACCTGCGTAAATTGGAAGCGGAGAAAGAAGAGAAGACCCGACAGGCAGAAGAGAGAAAGGCAGAGAGGGAAGCCCAGGAGAAGATAGCACAGAGGGAAGCCCAGGAGAAGTTAGCACAGAGGGAAGCCCAAGAGAGGGAGAAGGCAGCAGAGAGACAGCATGAACTTGCCCTGCGTTCACTGGAACTGCAGTACCGATCTTCGGAAGGCAGTTCGGCTAACGGAGATTCTCCCGGAGCAGGGGCAACAGACACCTCAGGAAACGGAGGGCCCCGGATGGCAGCCATGAATTTTCCGATGGACTCTTTTCCTAACGGGAATGAGAAAATTGAGGTATTTTTTAGAAAAATTTGAACGGATGGCAAAGGCATACGGGCTGGATGATAGTCTTTGGTGTCTCAAATTATCTCAATCTCTAAGAGGACATGCGTATGAGGTCTATAGCAAGATGCTGGTAGATGACCAAGGTAACTTTGAGGCTCTGCGGAATGCCCTGTTACAGCGATTCCAATGGACTCTCCGGAAGTGCCAAACGATGTTTAGGGAAAGTCGACTGGAGAAAGGAGAAAGTTTTCCCCAGTTCGCGGAGAGGCTGAGGAATTACCTCACTCGCTGGAGAGAGTTGTCGGGTTTGGCTAAATCGTTTGAAGGACTCGAAGAGCTCATCATGTGCGAACAGATAAAGGCCAACATGTCTCCGGACTTAAGGAAGTACCTGGCGGAGCAGGGCGCCCAGCAACTGGACCAGATTATTCTATTTGCTGAAAGGTTCCAGTCGGCACAGGCTGAAGTCCTGGGCCAGAAACGGAAAAACCCTGACCCGCCAACCCGAGGACATAACACCTCTCCCGACAAGCCAACTAACGGGCCTAACACCCGAGAGCCCCCTCCACCTGCTTTGAGCTCCGCGAGGGGCCCCAACCCGCCGGATAAACGAGAGGAGCCAAGGAGGGACCCGGCCCGGAAACACGCCCCTGGCCGGCAGTGGGGCAGCAGAAATAATTATAACTCGCAGTGGAGAGCAGGGGGAAGCCGGGAAAACCCCCCGAAGAGAGTAGCCTGTTTACAAACTTCTATACCAGACTTGGAGAAGGAGCAGGATTCTCGACCTACCAGTGACCGACCTTCCACGAGGGGAAGGGTAACTGTGAATGGGGTTGAAACCGAGTGTTTGTATGATACCGGCTTAAGTTTCGAATGTCTGGTGGGCCATCATCTAGTAAAGCCCGAACAGATGACAGGAGAATTTGTGGAGATATGTGGGGTGTTGAAGGGAGATGCTCCAATGCGCCTCCCAGTAGCGCAGATCGAGATAGTGTCGAAATTTGTCAGGGGCACGATCAAGGCGGCCGTAATGGAGGGGCCCCTTTTCGAGGTCATTTTGGGATGTAGGTATGTGTACCTAGGGACCCAAAGGAACCGGAAGTAGTAGCCGCAGTGGTTACTAGGGAACAAGCCAAGAAGGAGCGGGAAAAGGAAGCCCCCATTAATCCGTTACCCCAGGAATTGCAGGAGGCCCAACAACAGGATCCGACCCTGACGGCCTGTTTTCGGAAATTGCCCACATCGAAGGACCCCAAACAAAAAGGGAATTTCTTCAAGAAGGACGGGCTGATTTATCGCAGAGAAGGAGGTGAAGAGCAGGGGCATAACCAATTGGTAGTGCCAGCCAAGTATAGGCTGCAGATTTTAGAAATGGGGCATGCGCTTCCATTTAGTGGACATATGGGCCAGGGGGCCACCATACACAGAATATCGGCCCATTATTTCTGGCCGGGAATGACGCCGGACATCATAAGATTTGTGAAATCTTGTGCTCAGTGTCAGAGAGTGGCACCCCACACACTGGACACCCCCAGTCCCGTTAGGAGAGATGCCCATCGTCGGTACCCCCTTCGAACGAGTGGCGGTTGACATTGTAGGCCCATTAGAAAGAACTAAGCGGCGGAACAGGTTTATTCTGACACTAGTCGATGTGTGCACCATGTGGGCAGAGGCCATACCCCTGGCGGTCACTGACTCGAAGCATGTTGCAGAAGCCTTGCTGCAAATCTTTACAAGACTGGGATTTCCTCAGCAAGTGTTGACAGATAATGGCTCCCAATTTCGCAGCTTGTTGATGGAGGAGATCTTCAACATTCTCCGGACCCAACACATACATACCAGTCCGTATAACCCGGCAGGAAATGGTCTCGTGGAGAGGTTCAACGGCAGCTTGATGACGATGTTGCGCAAGTTAGGGCAGGAGCGGCCAGAGGACTGGGATCTTTTTATTCCCGCCGCCCTGTTTGCGTATCGCGAAGTCCCCCAAGCTTCTACAGGCTACCCGCCAGCCACCCTATTGTTCGGGCGGCCGATCAAGGGCCCATTGGAGGCTCTGTTCAGGTCTATGACAGATCGGAAGGCAGATGAGACAACGGTGTCGGCCTCCAAATATGTTGAAGAGCTGAAGGAGCGACTACAGTTAGGTTGGAAAGTGGCCTCAGATAACCTCCGTAAGGCTCGCGCAAAACAGGCGCAGAGATACAACAAGACGGCCAAGGAAAGAGAGCTCCAGGTAGGGGAGAAGGTCTTGTTGTTACTTCCCACCGGAGAAAACAAACTGCGCATTGGATGGCAGGGGCCTTTCGAGGTGTTAGAGAAAATCTCTAACACTAACTACCGCATCGCTATCAGGGGAAAAAGGAAGATATACCACGTAAATCTCCTTAAGAAATTTTTAGAACGAACCCCACCATCTCAAGACCACCTGTTAGCATTGGCGGTAGCTATTGAGGAAGAGGACGACCCAGAGAATTACGGAGAGTACCCCCTACACCAAACAGAGTCGTACGTACCGAGACGTGAAATTTGGGGACAATCTTTCAGAAGGAGCGGCGCGAGAACTCAGGACTGTATTACAACAATACACCGACGTTTTAACGGATAAGCCTGGACTCACCCACCTCTCAGAATTTGAGATGAAACTGAAAGACGACACCCCGGTACGGACTAAAATATATCCGGTTCCATACGCCAAAGCCGCTGCGTTACGGGAGGAAATTGAAAAACTACTGGCGGCCAACATCATTTCTGAAACCACATCCCCATACAGTTCAAGCGTGGTCCTCTTACAAAAACCTAACGGTGAGACCAGGCTGTGCATCGATTATCGATTGCTCAACACCGTAACGGAATTTCAACCGGAAGCCCTCCCCAGCCCTGCGGAACTGTTTTCCAAATTAAGCCAGGCAAAAATCTTCTCGAAAATAGACCTAAGTAAAGGCTATTATCAAATTCCGGTGAAAGAGGACGTCAGGCCGATGTTGGCCTTTAGCACTAGTGAAGGGCACTATACGTTTAATGTCATGCCGTTTGGGTTACATAATGCCCCGGGTGCTTTCACCCGAATGATGAGGAAGCTATTAGGGCCGTTGCAAAACCCCCACATTCACAATTTTATGGATGATATCCTCATCGCAACGGAAACGGAGGAGGAACACATAGCCACTGTCGCTTCGCTCCTCGGGAGATTGAAGGAGGCGGGGCTTACCGCCCGCCCGAGCAAATGTTTACTCGGGTTTGACACCCTAGACTTCCTAGGCCACACTATCGCCCACGGATGCATGTGGCCGCTGGACAAAAACGTGGAGAAAATAAGGAAAGCAGCCCGCCCCATCACAAAAAAAGACACGAGATCTTTTATCTCCTTGTGCGCCTATTATCAAAAATTCATTCCGAATTTTAATAGCTTAACAGGGCCGTTGACCGACCTCACTCGGAAAGGTCAGCCGGAAAAATTCGTTGGACAGCAGAATGTGAAGGAGCATACACCACTCTTAAGGAGCTGCTGAACCAGTTCGCCAATACTTCGGCTCCCGGATCTAACAAAACCCTTTGTGTTAAGAGTGGATGCAAGCGCCATAGGAATTGGATCCACTCTTTTACAGGCCGACGAAGCACAACAAGGGCTGTTGTTCCCAGTCTCCTATGCCAGTAGGAAACTTAATGCGGCTGAAAGAAACTACTCAACAATAGAACGAGAGTGCCTTGCATTAGTTTCCGGAATTCGCAAACACCACGAATACCTATACGGGGTCACATTCATAGTACAAAGTGACCACGCTCCTTTGGCATTTTTGGGAGCCAACAAGCACAATAACGCTAAAATAATGAGATGGGCTTTATTGTTGGGCATGTACTCGTTTTCGGTACAATATATCCCGGGAAAAGATAATGTGGGAGCGGATTTCTTAAGCCGGCACTTAGCTCCGGAAGAGAACACGGAAAAGGAGGAAGTGCTCATAGACAGCTGGGTAGACAGGAATAAGGGCCAATGTGAAACACAGAGATTTCAGTAAGGAGATCGTTGCTCAATCTTTGAAAGGGGGGAGTGATGTGACGAGAGTACTGAGATTCTGTCTTTCAAATGGCCCATGTCTTTTTCTCCTTGCATTTAGTTCACTATTTTTAGGAGGGATTACAGGAAATCCTTCTCCATGTTTCTTCTCCTTCTATTATTTACGTTTTTTTTTTCAAGATGAGATCACGAGGGAGTTTGATCTCATCTGCTTTATGGTTCTTCTTTATGTGTTTAGAATGGGGGTGTAGGGAATTAGACAGTATTTTTCTAGAAGAAAGATTATAGATGCTAGATCAGGATTGGCACCAGATTGTCTTTTTTTAAAGATATTGCGTGGCCATATACGCATTTTTCGGGAGTTAAATTATTTGCGGCCATTTTTGCTTCATTTCCGCAGTATAGGGCTAGGACCAATTCCCGGTTCTTTGTCTAGCAGAAACTGGTTGCATCAGAAAGATCTAAGGTTCTGATTGGCTGAGAGATAACTGCAGTTGAAATGCAGAGCTCCGATTGGCTTTAGAACCACGCCGCGCATATGACGTCATGAAGTCGGCGCGTGGGGGTCTTGATTATAAAAAGGCCTATATTTCATAGCCTCTTTCTCTTTTAATGAAAAATTGCCAAAGCCGGGTGCCAGAAGCATATTGTCGATTGCCTTCAGTTGGACATTCGAGATTTGGTAAGCATGAATTTTTGCGTGAGGACTTTATTTAATTTTTCTAGTCCTAGCCGATCATTTAAGTTTCTTTGGGCAGTTTAGTTTAATTTAATTCTTAACTCCAGAGCCATCAATTCGATCTGAGTGATAGACATGAGAAACTAGGTCCATTTAATTCCTTGTTGAAAGAATAGCGGCATGGTTTAAAAGTTGAGATATCACCGCTTTGTATTATTGCAAAGTCGGTCGGGAGAGAAACTCGCATCTGCGAATCATATGTATTTACAGAATAGTCGGGAGCGTGTGTAATGTGTATTTTTATTTGTGATTTTAGTGAGAGTATTGATGCTCGCTATTTATATAGTTACGCATATATCTGTGGACGGAAGTGATAGAGATATTAATTGGAGCACATGTGTGCTATCAGTAATGAATGTATGCAGGAGCGCGTGGTTGAAAAACTGCGGCACCACGTGGCTGAACTACGGGGTTTTCAATTTGATAATCGGGGGTTATGTATAACTTTTGACGGCAGGTAGATGCTAGCGTAAACAGGATTATTTATATGTTATTGATTGTGCATTATTGTTCTGTGAATTCAGAAGATGGGAGAAGTAATTTTAAAGGGAATTATTTTGTATTACATTTTGAATGTGATTACTATTATTGACGGGAATTTTAGGAATCCTAGAGAAGGCTAGTTTTAGTTGTGTTAAACATTACGGCATTAGTGTCAGCGTAAGAAGTAGGCCACAGTACGTCTGCCCAGACGGGCCATTGAAAATATTGTTGTTGCTCGGAGTTAGTCAGGCAGAACAAGCGATCTGGGTTAGCCAATGTTTACTTTGTAGGCTCAGGTAGAGAGGGGAGTTACGTGGTGAAGAGTAAGGAAGTTAATTGTTATTTGAAATGTATTATTATGGTTTGTTTAGCTGTTGTTTTGTTTTGTCTAAAACAGCAGGTACCGGCTTTGTGGGAATGAGAGCGGAATTTTGAGACCACAAAATTTCTCCCACGGCAAAGTTGGGGCATTCGCAGAACCGCAAGGGTTTTACGTTAGTTGCCAGTAGTGGAAGGAGAGGAAGAAAATACGTTTTCCCAGCCAGGGGAAGACATTTTCCAGCGAATAGGATTTTTGTGGATAAATCCTGAGCTCTGACGCTCGTTACACACGCAGATTTGGCAGGCTGCCAGCGTTGTGGTAATTTTTATGTTCGTTTCTTCACGGCCATAATAAAGCCGACGGCCCAGTTATAGGTACTCGGGCAGGTAATTTCAGAGTGGTAGAAGTCAGCTACAGTTCCAGTCCAGAATCCAGTGGGGTTCTGTTAAACCTCAGTCATCAATTCCAGAGTTAGTGGAGAGAGAGAGGGTAAACATTCTCTCTACTGAAGTCAGCACAGATAGGCAGAACTGTTAGTTTTGGTGAATCATAGCAGAGGACAGCTGCTGAAGTTTAGAGGTGCAGTTAGTTGTGTTCAGGAGATTCCAGGATAGGCTGTGTAGAACCGAAGTCTGTGCAGAGATTGTGTAGTCACTTCGCAGTCGTTCCAGCTATCAGTGGACTTAGAGTTAGAGTTAGAATTTAGAACAGCTAGTTTGGAGTGTAGGCGACATCAAGTGCAGTGTAGTTCATTTCAGTTAACCTTACCTTCTTTCTCCATACAGGTTGCAATTGTGGGAGAAGGGTTGGGGTTGATGCATTTTTAACTGTGCTTGATTTTGTTTCAGGTGTGCATCCTCGCACTTCATGTATTTTGACATGTATATGAGTTTGTGTATAGGTGTATAATAAACTTGTATAAATTGTAGCTGGCATCAGTCATTTCCTTTAGTACAGTAGCTATATGTTGTCTGTACCTTGGTGTTTGTGAATCTTAATTGAACCTTATCCCCATAGGGTAGTTAGAGGTGGTTCGAGGCCATAGCAATTTAAACGTCCGAAGTGGCGAGGAAAGAATCAACCTCGGTTCTCAACCTCGGAGCCAATGGTCTCAACTTTCACATTTTTGCACTATATTTCTATCTGAATCTATCATTTCAGTCTTTCTTCTTACTATTGTCTTGTCACTATATGTAGACAGTCTCTAGTCCTAAATCCATTTCGTCTGAAGTTTTTAAAGGCCCTGCATCTGCTCTGAAGTTACTTGAGAATTGTCCTGTTGCCACTGACAGCTTTTTTTGTGCACCAGTGCTTAAGATCAGGAAGTCACCTCTACCCCCATTTACTGTTGCATTTGTTGCTGACCCATCTGTGTATGCATGGGTCCAGGTGTTGCGTGGGTAAATGTAGATTTTCTCCGTTTAGTACTAGATTGGAGCTCTGTGGTTTATGCGAGAGGGAAAATACTGTGTACGTTGTTTTCCCTTCATTTATCTTCATGAGCCATGTTTTGGCCCACTTTTCCAGTGATGTTAGTGCTTGCTTCATCCGAATGTTTGCAGTAGTAATATACTCTTCAGAGATCCACAAGGCTGTCATCTGCAAAGGAGGCATTGTGTGTTATTTTTGGATGATCTAAGAGAGGAGATCGGAGCACTGATGGCGTTGTCCGTGTACAATGAAGATGGACCTCAAAACCAAACGAATGCTCTTCTCTCGATCCGTTTCTCGGTAATGTCATATTTCCCGCGTTCTGCTACTTCTCTCTCATTCACGCTCTTCCTTGCTCTCTTCGCCCCCTCCTCAAACACCCCTTCTTGGTTTATTTTCTGCCTTCTCTTCGTCATGATTTTAACAACGAGCTTCCGGCAAGAGGAGGTAATTATAGGGACAAATCTTGATATAGGTTCAAGAAAGTACTGACTTTAACACATAAACACTTTCGTACTTATACATACACCCATCTGTACGCACACATAATACTTGTTTGTACAAACCGCATACATTAGGTACACACTTTTACAACCACATACATAAAAAACATTGTTCAATTTCCGCTACTTATTGAGAGTGAAGCCACCACAACAGCTAGTCCGCTTGCAGGAAGCCTATCCTCACAGCATCTATGTGCTCTTGTAGCGGGGGGTTTCTGTGAAAATTTGTTTTACACGATGAGGTTGCCAGCCCCATGCACAAACTCATATCAGTCGCCTTGTACGACATGTCTGAGGGCACAGTAGACATATTCTTTCTTTCTGTCCTCGGAGATGCTCAGGAACCACACGAGACACATGTATACTGTTCAAAAAAAGAAACGCATAGCTACTGAAGGCACACACATAGCCATAATTTTGACATTCAATAACTTTTTTAAATTTAATGAGTTAATTGTTCAAATTGCACACAAGAATACCTTAGGGTTCAACAAATCAATTGACAGTTGTTTTGCATCTGGGTCACGAGAGTTTTTTGGCGTACGGGCTTTCCCGTTAGTATGGTGTGTGGCCTCCTCTTGCATCGATCAGCGACTGGCATCTCCTGGGCATGGATGCGATCAGACGTCTGATGTGGGCCTGTGGGATGGCTGCCCACTCTTCCTGGAGTGCCTGGAACAGATCACGACGATTGGCTGGAGCAACGTCTCGGCGACAAACACGTCTATGCAGCTCATCCCACAGGTGCTCAATCGGACCCATGTCTGGAGACAGGGATGGCCAGGGAAGGGTGAGAATGTTGTTGGCAGTCAGGAACTGCGTGGTCAACCGTGCACAATGGGGTCTGGCGTTGTCCTGTTGAAACACAGACCTTTGGGCAGCCAAAAGTGGAAGGACATGGGGTCGAAGAATTTCATTGACGTATCGTTGCGCATTCAAGCCTCCTTCAATGTGCACCAATTGACTCCTTCCGTTGTAACTGATCATTCACCACACCATTGCACCTCCACCACCGTGCGGCGGAGCTTCATCAACGCAATTTTGGGCTAAACGTTCATTTCGCCTACGGTAGACCCTACGTCGTCTATCATGACGCTGCAACAAGAAGAAAGATTCGTCACTAAACCAGACACGTCTCCATTGATTGTCAGCTGCCCAGGGACGATGCTGGTTGGCCCAAAGAAGTCGATTTTGGCGATGGCGGCGCGTAAGGACAGGTCCTCGGTGAGGTCGTTGTGCCCAAAGTCCAGCGTCATGCAGTCTATTCTGGACAGTTTGATCAGACACATGACGTCCTGCAGGCAATGACTGGGCAGTTGAGGAAGCTGTTGTAAACCTGTCTCTGAGGTGACGAAGCCGAATAAAGCGAGCCTCCGCTGCTGTTGTCACTCTGGGTCGTCCACTGCGATGCCGGTCTTCAACTGAGCCAGTGGCTTGGAACCGGTGCCAAAGTCGACTGATGGTACTCTGTTGCACGTTTAGATGCCTGGCAACCTGACTTTGACTTTCGCCTGCATGCAGTCGGCCAATAGCAATGTTCCTTAAATTTATCGATAGAGACGCCATAAATGTCTGCTTTAAAATGAACTGAATTTTGTGTGTGTAGCGTTATCCTTTTATAGGGTTTCAGTTAGAGACCCCGATGCCATCACAAGAACAGCTATGCTTTGGACCCCTGAAGGAAAACGAAAAAGAGGCCGACCAAAAACAACCTGGCGGAGGACTGTGGAGGCTGAGATGCAAAGAATGAACCAGAGTTGGGGCACTGTACGAAGGATGGCCACCGACCGAGCAAAGTGGAATCAATTTGTTGTTGCCCTACAAGACGCCACTAGGCGTAATGGCCACTGACGGCTTTGACGGTCGGCGGCTAAGGATCAAAGAAGAAGAAGGGTTTCAGTTGCGTAGTCAGTGAATAGTGTTCACCCCAAATTTTTGTTGCTTTCACGTGCGCGCAACATGAGCTGTGGTCAAAAATTGCGTCATAAACACTATTGACCACTGCGTTGTAACGATTACAAAAACGAACGCAATTCAGGTCAACACGTGCATTTGACATAGAGAACATTTGAGGCTGGTTTTTATATACCCTAGCACCAAATTTTACTTACAAACTCATAAAAACGCGCCCTCGGATAGCTATGCGTTTCTTTTTTTTTTGAACAGTATATATACATATACATTAAACATGATAGGAAACTCTATACAGAGCGTTACCACAGGACACACAGATAAACTAGTGGAGTCTTTCAGAGGACTGACTAACTTTTTCAAATGTTTGAAAGGTAATGGATGGGGTGCAAGCAATAAGACAATGCTCACTTTATAAATCTTTTATTAGAGGAAAAATATATTATGGAAGTATAATATTTGACTCTGCTGCACACAGTAACACGATTAAATTAGACAGAATTCAGCATCAGGCTTTATGTACAATAGCAGGTGCAGTCAGATCAACAACAATGAAGGCTTTACAGATGGCTTTAGGAATTAGAATTACAAAAAAAGGAGTAAAGAAAATTACATATATTTCAGTACTTTCAAAGCATCTTACACTATGTCACAGAAGTATTAGGTCGATCTCTTTTCCTCTCCGGCAGTATTTAGTTACATTTTTTGAGTGGACTAAATTATTACGTGCTTTTCTGTGGTCGGCACATTTTATTTCCCTGCTATCAAGCAGATATTTAGTACTTTCAAAGCATCTTACACTCCTCTCAGTGATGAGTCGTCATGTCGGTTTTTTACCTGTTCATCCCTGCTGGAAAAGAAGACGGATAAGTTAATATTAACCGACACTCATGTTGGAAAATTTCAGGTTTGCCCGACATCAGGCTACGGATTAGCACAAAAATCGCCCAGCGAATTTGTTTAACTGCTGATAAGGCCGATGTGCCTTCCTCGACCAGATGGGTAAATGAAGAATTTTGTTTGTGCAAGCGACGGGTAGTTAGATTACTCGCCTGCGCGACACCATTCTGGAAAGACAAGAATGACATAATCGTTTCCGGTACGCTTTGTTACAAAGACATTACTTTATATGAAAGTAAAATGAAGTTATTTGTAAACATTGCCGAGAGAGGATCGGATGTCTTCATTCCATATTTGGGAGACAAGACAGTAACGCGCAGAAATTTCCACGTGGAAATAATTTGAATTATTCCAACAAACACGCATGTTTGAAACTATTGGCAGACATTCGGAATAAAGTCACAACATCCCTTCCGATTGGAGCCATGTTTAACATAGTAACAAACAAATGCGGGGGAAGACAGGTAATATAACCTGACACTTTAGCCAAGTTAGAACACTGTGAAAATTCACTCACGCCAAGAAGACAACCAGACAGTGCCAGAAATAAGAATAGCACCAGACTGGACTTTGTTGGAGCATATTGAGGACTTAGAGCCCAGGACATCGCTACCATTTAAACATGGAAAACCGGAATCTGAGGGAACTGAAACACAAGTCAAAGTGGAAACTTATTGTTAAAGTAACAACACCCCAGACCAAGTGTAAGAGGCCTCTACAAGTGCCTTTATTTCTCTGAGCCATCAGTCTGTGAGCCTAAAAATTGGCGTAAGTTGTAAATTTTGAATTCTATATTTTTTCATTATTAACGTGAACTAATACATATATTGACATGTGAAGATTAATATGTGAAAATTGCTAGTGGATGTCCAAGTCATTTGTTGCTGGCAACCTCAGCATATAGAATGATGATTTCATGAACCACCACTGCCAGGGCTGGTGACTGCTTTATTGCAAGTTTCTGATAAAGAACCAATAGCAGAGATAGTCCCAAGTTCCTTATGGAGCAGGGAGGGAATGATGAAAAAAATGATGTACATACTTGTTATATTATTAACCTTTCAAGCAGTGCAAACGTAAAATATATTCACTCTAAATGTAATGACAGTTTCAACCTTTTCAACCAGTGTATATGTAAAACATATTCACTCTAAATGTAATGAAAGTTTCAACCTTTTCAACCAGTATAAATGTAAAATATATTCACTCTAAATATAATGAAAGTTTACAACCTTTTCAACTGGTGTAAATGTAAACATATTCAAACTATATTGTTAACATTTTCAACTAAAGTTAAATATAAAAATATTTATTTTAAATGTAAAGATAGTTTTCGCCCATTGGGATTAACATTAATTCTCAGAGAGGGTAAAAGTTCTGAGATAGGTGGGATGATGGAATAGGAAGATGGGAACACATAAGTATGTGTCGGGAAATTCAATACTCAGAGGGTATTTGTTTCTCTTCTTTTGCCATACTAGTTGGTGGTACCAGATGAGGGTACTATTTCTGGAACAAGTGAGGGTATAAGTGGCCTGAAGTCGACACTAGACACCATCATCAGACGGGTCTTATAAACGTGGGACCAGCTTTGCAGTTACTCTTTGATTCTACTTGGAACGTGCTGCAACTCTTAAATCTTGACCAGGGACGCGTGTGATACAGTCATCTATCTGCAAAGACTCAAACATCAGCGGGAGCAGAAACAACTATTGGCAGCTAAGTAAAACTTAAAAGCTGCCAAGTGAACTGTCCATTTTCGAAAACCATAACATCACATTGTGATGGATACTTTTTTCTAAACAATTATTCATTTTTGTAACTGTTAAGACATAACTGATTATTAAATTTGTTACTTGTATAAAGGCAAATCTAAAGTTGATTGAATCATTTTGAATGTACTACAACCGTATGTCTAAGGCCTTTTCTTAAATACACTCAAACAGAGCTATACAAATAATAAGAGGAAATTCGCTGAATTAACTCAGCTGGGGGCTTGTACGAGCTAAAATTATATTACATAATCCTTCACAAAAGTTGACGGCTGATACTAAAGTTAACGTGCTCAGCCAGTGCAGCATTGTTCTCGCTTTCTGAATATCTTGTGAATATTACTTTGAGGTATAAGCATCATTATCCTTCTACCTCCAACTCTTAAAAGCCGCGGTAGCGCAGTGGTTAGTGCACTGGCTTCCTAGCTCGGTGGTCCATGGTTTAATCCCCAGTTGAGGTGGGGTTTTTTAGACTGCAAACGGCTCTGGGGTCGACCCAGCCTCATGAATTGGGTACCAGATTTACTCTGGGAAGGTTAAGGCGGCCGGCGTGATGCTGACGACATCACATCTAGTGTTCCGATGGTCGAGAAAATATGGGCCTAACACCATATTTCCAATATGCCTCCATGGGCGTGTAACAGGATCCTTTTTTCCCCTACAACTCTGCCAAGAGTAATCTTGTGCGAAGGTAGACACTTTTGAAGACCCACATTAGTTAGTCTTGAGTTTTGGCCACTGTTAGACCATTTCTGCAGAGCTAAGGGGAAGCAGCCCGTGACACCCTACAGGATGAAAGTGTATGGAGGAAATTGTCCATCTGGGTACTTTAATTACATCAATTAATAACAATTATGAATACAAGCCAGCAGTTCCACCATGAGAGATCAAGAAACCAGACACGGACTATCACCTTGCAGAAATACTTAATTAAGAAAGCAAATAATATATAAATTTGTTAAAAAAACAGCCAAAAAATATATACAACAAATATCACAGGATAGCATTACTATATGCACAGATAAATCCAAGGGAGAGGATGGTAAATATATTCCAATATGGAAAATGGCAGTAGAGTATAGTATCACGGAAAATATATCCATTTTCACCGCAGATGGCAATCCTAAAAGCATTAGAAATATTCTCTAATAACCCTCCTAAGAAACTAACAATTTAAATTCTCTCTTTCAACTATTCAAGCACTTAGAAACTTACGAGAATGCAGTAGACCTGATATAGCAGAGGAGTTATTTCTGGCTGCTACATACTTATATTCCAAAGGATGTTCAGTCTTAATAGCTTGATAGATAGAAATGAAAAGGCAGATAAAGAAGCCAAGAAAGGTAGATCTGATAAAAATCTAATAAATGTAGGGATGAGTAAATCAGAGATTAAGAGCTTAGTTAAAGAATTAATAACAGATGAATGGAAAGCAGAGCGGGGTAAAAATATGAAAGGAAGACATGCATATGAGATATTCAAAGCTCCAACAAGAAAATGTCAGATATCTAGGAAATTGAAAATTCCAAGTAATAAGAAACTTCTCAGACGACTGCTGGGAAAAGGCTATTTCAGAATAGAAGAACCTTATTGCCTTCAAGACAATACTATAGAACATTTCTTGTTACAATGTTATGAACAAAAGGTAAAAGGTATGAACAAATGAGAATACCAATATTAGATTATTTGCAAGCATCCAACTTACCTATAAATATAGAAGAGGTGTTAAGAATAGACAGACCTAGGGAACTGCATAATATAGTCAAACAATATTTAACACGAACAAATGTTAATATATAGTACTTGGGAAGGTGAAGGTCTAATGCTGTTCTTACAATACATATGACTTTTGACAGGTGAAAGTCAATTAAATATCTGTTAAAGTCAGTTATATAACTGAAAACACCAGGCCTTTACACCCTTCCCCCTTAATATTATTTTTCTTTGGTGTTTTTGTTTGGTTTTGTTTTGTTGGATCTCGTTGTTGTTTGTTTCTGTTTTTGTTTTTTTTTAACATACAAGCATAATTCATTAATTAGTAATTATAATTTGCCCTATTTACAATGATTTGACAGGTGTGAAGCCACTTTCTCATATCGGCAGTTGTTTATATTATTTGGAATTGAAAACAATATATATTATCATTATAGCCCATCAGAGGTTGAACGAGATATTTTTCATCCAAAAAAAAAACAAGAAGGCAAACTGATCGTCAGAAGAAGAGCCCCGACGGACAAGTGTTTCAGCCCTTGTATCTCCTATACAGTCTAAAACAGAGCGAGGGAAAAGGACCTACTTCGGTCATGACTTCCAAGTGTCAGCCTCCTGTTGTCTTTTCCGGCCTGCGCTGGGAATTAAACTCACTGCACCTTGGTTGCGACTTTCGACTTTACTCCTTGTTTTATCCATGCTGCCAGCCTGAGGCAGTTATGAAAGTAACTCTTATGTTGTACATAAATTACTACCCTGAATTCCATATCCCGTTGCTATAGTTTCATTGTAACGCACATTCTGTCTTAGACTTACACACACCCCGTGCCCACTAACAACAGCATTCCGTCCTCTAGCAACAATCTCAGGGAAAATTCTTGCTGTTGTGAGGAAAGTCACGAATCTGGTCACAAGTCAACATCTGACTCACGTCTCTGTGATCATTTTACAGTCTTCCAGTCTGATTTCTTGTTTGCTCTGTTTCCAACAGCAACGGCAAGGCGTCTGCAAGAGATTCGTAATAGACCTGTTAAAATGAATTACACGTCTATCAAGTATATTTGGCTATAATTGAGTTATATCTATTTAGCATCTCAGGCTATCACGTAGTCGTGTGTACCTAGTATCTCTGGCTATTACTAAGTTATATCAGTCCAGATATATTATTTTTGGTTGTATTTGGCGATAAAAAAATCCACTGACGGCTTACTGAGTTAGTGGGCGTCGCTAAAACTCTTTAGCCAATACTTTTTAGGGCATTCAGAGCCAGATCTCATGGATACCGTATCGGCTTCGTGGGATAGCATGCACTGTATTAGGTGACTGCTCCCTGCGGTTACCATCTTCTACAACGAGAATACAGAGTCGGAATTGAGAAGACATAAGATACTGAATTATAATTTAACAGGATTTCGTATTCGCTGCCCATGGAGCCATCACTCCCTCCCCCCTCCCGGGGTAGGAAGCCTTCACCAAAGCATCCGTGTGCTTTTGTAGCAGTGCTTTCTGTCGCTATTTGTTTTACTTGATAAAGTTTTTAGCCCTATACACAGCTTCCTATTACTTGCTTCTGACGATGTGCGTGAAGGAACAATGTCCTTGTCTTACAAGGGGATTGACATAAGTCTTGGGCCTGACGATGTGCGTGATGGAACAATGTCCTTGTCTTACGTTATCTCCTCAGTCATCCCCGGGTACTACACGATGTTATCAGGATATGAGGGCGTAATAAGACCATGATGGAAAAAAAGCCGAAATATACACAGATATCGCCATAATTTGGCCATGTACCTGTAGCAGGCCAATTTCATGTCCCTTTCCAAAATTTCAGGCAGCTGAGCCAGTTCTTTTATAGCACTGACATTCAGAAATGGACAGAGTGACATCGTGGGATGGAAGGAGGTCAACGGCAGAATTGATAAATTGTGCTGGAGACAGGAAGTTGTGGAGAGACATGATCTCCTACGCCACTAGGCATGGTACTTGAAGAAGAAGGTGAAGACATCCAGAAAGAATGTTAACAAGTGGTTTGACATTCACTAGTTCTGGGCAATTTTTTTTGCTGTGAAATTCGCGTTCCCTCCAGAATTGTTGAGTGTCTTTAGAGTTGAAGCAGAAATCTTGCTTCATGAACGTTCTCAAAATTGTGCAGAACTGTCAGCGCAAGTTGATGTACATTTTGAGAACTTTTGAGTGATGTCAGCTGGAAAAGCCCAAAATCAGTTGCTAGTTAACAAACCTATCACCTTTCAAACCTTTTTAAGTATTCCCAGATGCAAATGACGACGACAGTAGGAACCAATGAAGTACGATATGACAACAATACTGTGCTATCAGTAGTAGCAGAACTTGACATCAACTAAAGAAAAAGTAATGAAAATCACCAGCTGGGAAAAGTGTCAAATAACATTTTGGTAAGATCTAATGAAAAATGAGGTAAGAGTTGAAACAACGCCAAGCAAAGAATATTTGAGAAATAAATGTAACCGCTTGACCTTTCACGCTAGCTTTGTCCCTCCTACTTCACGATAAGCATTTATATGTGCTAGAAGATGCTACATGTAAGAATAACAGACCTTAAAAGCAAATAAGACGTTTTTACACAAAACGCAGTATTCATTCAAAGTTCAGTTGCCGTTACTGCTCTGACAGGGCAAACGTAGGTCAATCACAGGTAATAATGAATGGGTTTTATAAGCGCGAAAGTGGGAAATGAATGTTTGTGTGATCTGGGTTTTTTTTAATCCTAATGTTAAGTTGGAAAAGATCACACATGTGAAAATAAAGTCGAAATAACAGATTGTCGTGTGCAAAAAGGTCGAAAAGCTGAGGAACGGAGTGCAAATGTTAATTATTGTGTCGTGTGAAAAAAAGGACGGGTCGTGTGAAAAAAGGCGGGAAAAAAAGAAGAAATAGTATAAATAGAAGAGTTGTGGGCGATAGGTAGCGATTTTAGGATTTATGATTCCACGGATACCATGATTTTAGACTAGAGGATTTTTACTGATAGCGTTAGGAGAACTTCGTCTTTGAGGATACCAAGACAAGTTTTTGAGTAGACAAATCAGTAAATTATTTCTTGTGGATATACACATATTATTCTATTTGGATGTACCTACATTATTCAGTTGGATTACATATTTTTTCATATCGGATAACCAATCATCATTGTGAAATTTACAGTGTTTGTCTAATTACATCAATAAACTCTAATTGAATTTTTCTACATTGCTGTTTGTGGATCTTTACAATAAATTCTTTTGGATATACGTTGTTGTGCTGAAACTGTTTTGCTTATCACCAAACTCAAAAGGGAAGAACATTCCTGGGTTAAAAACAATAACAAAAGGTCAAGTATTACGATCTCTGGCGGAACGCCAGTTAGCACTTGAACCATCACAACATATGAAGGATTAACTCTGATTACATAAAATCAATATAACTACTAGTGCCGCATTCAACTGACGCGGGCACATATCTTCAAAATGGTGCCGTAACCAGCTCGGTTACATAAAGATTGTTGGGTAACACACGTTGTATGGAAAAATGAAATGTGTCAGCAGCACGAGAATATAATCTTAAAATAGGAGCAATTAGACCTAAAGGAAGATCGAGTAGAAGATGGATTGAGGAGTGACAGACATCTCACAGAAAAACAACATGACGGCACATCAGTCTGCATTGCATGCGCTGGATCTGAAGCTAAAACCAGCCCATGTAACGCTTCACAGCACAAGCACTAGACACCCTCCCCCCCCCCCAAAAAAAAGGATTGTTATTGTTAAACTGTCATGTATATATGTAAATAGTGCAAAAGTGACCCGACCACCTTTGCTTCCCCATCTAAGGTTTATAATTTTGCTACGCAAAAACCACGCAATTCGCTGACTGAAGACTCACTTTTGAAGCCACGCCTATTTTTTCTGTTTACATGCGCTAATGAGCGTTTACCAATTTTCGTACCCGACAGTCTTAACAAGAGGGGAGCGAACCGGGGTGTTTACCTGAGTTCCCAAGCGAGCTGAGATGTCAATCATCGATAGTGACAGATCAGACGAAGGTAGCAAATGCAAGGGCGATAATAATATTTACCGACCACATTTGATGTCCGTGATCACAGGGGACTTAAATTATTTGATCTACGGCGGGGGGACGAAATCAAAGAAGGCCTGTTCGCATGGCCAGGGCTTTGTGATGTCGTTTCGGCATCGCGAGCGAGCGAACAGGAAAATCCTTTACCTCGGGAGTCGAACTCGTTGATTTTCCCTGATACGGCCGAATGCGTGAATTATCGCACCTTGTAGTGAAATAACACCATTTCTGTATAAATACTCCGTCCTCTCAAAGTCAGTTATCTAGTCGCTCAGAAATTTTGGAAAATCTAGCTCGTTATTCTAGGGCCATTGTGAAAGTGTGTTATAGCATTCCGTGGAGACTGTTTCATTTCTGATTGCGGTAATAGAAATTAGCATTTTAAGTGATTTAATGTGTTAAGTTTATCATTATAATTCACTGGGATTTTTTAGGTGCTAAGACTAGCGTATTAAATAACGCATAGCTAATTTTTTCCAGTTGTAATGTGGATTTAATCACCCGCTATCACCCAGAAAGAGATGTTTTAATTGACTAATAAATACACTAGGCGACTGACAATTGACGGAATATAAATTCACTTCTAATTCATTAGGTGTAATTATATAAGTGACTAGTGTAATATCATGTAGCGAAACAAATAGCTAGTAATGACAAGCGATATTTGAAAAGTAGTCATAATTAAATTAACACTGATATTGTGCGCTGAGTGTTCTACCGGGCGGGAGGGGAAAAGGCGCATACCTAAACCCAAACCCGTACCAGTTGAGCGAAGCGTGATAAGATAGGCTAGGACACGTGTGCCTTGTAATTTAATTCATGACGGAGATGATAAGAGATCATACCCTTACGCGTGATAGGATAGGATATTGATATTGCGGTTAAATGTTTTGTTTTCTTCCAAATTTAGTGCTGATCACAAACCAGCTGCCAGCGGTCTAATAGCACCAGTAACTATTCTTATTATTATTGGGTCTTCGATGTTGACCTGTTTGGTCCTCTTGCTTCATCCAGAGAGAGACCAAAAATATAAACAATAAGAGTAAACGTAACTGGGCTTATAAAATACACAGATTTTTTGCATTTAATTTTATCAGCCCGCTGTGGCCAAATATATATATATATAACATTTTTCCCGACTACTGACAATCGTGTTTTCCAAGTGAATTTATCCAGGAGAATACATTGTTTCATAATCGGCACTCAACCCCAGAGAGAAAAACCGATAGGATATACCCTCATCATCTTTACTAACAGTTTACCAACCAGATGTTTCCTTTAGCTATTGGAAGTACTGTCTACTGTGAACACTAGATCGCGGTTTATATTTTGCTACATGAACTATCTGATGTGACATTATCATATCAAATAACCCACCACCAAAGTAGGCGTTCCCCATTAGGAAAATTAATTATTCGTGGAGAAACTGGGGCTCAATTCGGAGAAGCACAACACTGGATTATGATACATGTACATTGATGTTTACGTTCAAGAGGTTGTTAACCAAGTATTAGGTAAGGTGTGATTGATGTGGCCACGAATGACAGAGTGAGAGTGAATACGTTCTAGTTATGGAAACTGTACCATCCTTTATTTTTCTTTACAATTACTGTTATTTTAAGGGCTAGCTCAACTAGGAACTTTGTTCTTTGCTTTACTGTCTATTCTATACCCTAGTGTTAATCTTTGACCTTTTGGGTTATTAACTTCTTTTGGGATATTTTCTCCACAAGAGGGGAGGGCACTTATTTGGTTATTTTCCTATGTCCGTAACCAATGTTTATATTGATTTCTATATGTTTGATGTTGTGAAAGTTTAAGTGATAATAAACTAAACAAAAACTTAATTAATTGTGTTGGTCAGCCCCAATCTCCATATACCATAGTTTTGTGAGTCCTGTTGTCACATAACTGTGTATGTGTGTGTGTGAGTAGTTAACTTATAATTGTATTTATAGGGAGGTTTTGATAGATTGTCTAGTACCAAAAGATAGTCGTATAGATAGGCTGGACTAGAGAATTCACTCATTCCAGAGACAGATCTTCACCTAAATCTATTCACTCGTGGAATCTATTCTAACACTTTCTTTCTCAGATAACCCCACTTTTTCTGTTCTATTCAGACGGGACCAAATCTATCTCTAATACCTATCAAAATGTACGACATAATCAGAATCGACGTCATTGCACTCCGGGCAAACCCATAGGTGCTCAGTCTCCCGCAGCAAATGTTGAAGGGTATGAATGCTAATTGTTCCTGTTGCGCACTGGTTGTATACACGGCGGATGCGTCCTCTCATACGTCCATCCCTGCTGGTCTTACGTTTGATGCCGAATTCCAGCAATCTTAGCCTTGATGATTCATCGATCGCAGTGTCATTTTCTAATAGACGAACATGAATCGCCTTCAATATTTCTTCCTTATCCATGGCCAATGCACATTTTATGGGTGCTCTTGAAGCTAAACTGTCAGCTCTTTCATTGCCACGTACCCCGGCATGACCAGGACAGTAGATCCATATCAGTTCTTGAAGATTCGATGCATCTATGGAGGTTTTCCATTCATTAAAAAAAAAAAAAGAATAATAATAATAAATCAAAAGACTGTTTAGTATTTCAGGCTATCAGTGAGTTCTATCTGCCTAGTACCTGCGAATATCAGTGAATTGTATCAATCTGGTATCTCTGGTATATCAGTGGGTTATATATATATATATATATATATATATATATATATATATATATATATATATATATATATATATATATATATATATATATATATATATATATATATATATATATATATATATATATATATACTGAAGCACATTAAAAACGCACCACCTGTATAATCCAGGAACAGAGTGTGAAATGTAAATATAAGTGTTTACAAGTTTACATATTTGGAATCTTTATTCATTTTCCTATGAATCCATGCTGGTCATTAATTTGTACATTTGATTGTTATGAAATTAATTGCATTCTGTGCAGGCAAGGGAGAAAACCAAAATTACAAAAAAATGCACGTGCGTTATCCTGCTGGAGAAGCTGCAAGTCTGGATAAATTGTGAACGCAGGAGCAACCAGTGCATCCAGAACCTCATCTCGATATGTCACAGCATTAACATTTCCACGGAAGACGCGAAGAGGCAAGCGATGGTGAAAACTGAATCATCCCCAAATGTGAATACTGGCACCTCCAAATCGGTTGACACAGCAATCTGCAAAGCGCTCTCCACACCGTCGCCAAATCCGCATACGTCCATCAGCAAAGGATATGTTGAATCTGCTCTCGTCTGCGAATAGGACAGCATTCCACTGCAGTCTAGTCCATCTGACATGTTGCTCTGCCCATTGCAGGCGCTGCTGACGATGTCTGTGAGTCAAGTTTGGCCCAACATAAGGTCGTCTTGCAGTAAGGCCTGTATCTCTGAGTCGTCGTATGACTGTCATTCAAGAGACTTGCCCATGTCTACCCACTATTGCTCTTGCTGTTTGACTTGCCGGGAGAGTACGATTCCTTAGGTAACTCAGCACAATATGACGATCTTGCGCAGGGGTAGTAACTCGTGGTTGGCCACTCCGAAGTCTATCCCGGGCACTGTCAGTGGTTCCGTAAAGTTCATTGAGACGTACAATAGTGCTGTGGTGGCAATTAATCCTTCTGGCAATGGCCCGCGAGCTCATTCCGGTCTCCAACATACCAATGGCTCGTTGGCGGTCGTTTTCAGATAGTCGTGGCATTTCAAGCACATGTACTGGGTGTTTTGTTTCAACGGCCTTTTTATACTGAGTATACTGCCACAACGTGTACACATTTTCAGGGTCATAGCTGTTGGGAATCGTGTTGCACGTGTAACTTTCATCGTTTTCATGTAGTCTGTACACAAACCCGTGGGTTGAATCATGCACTTTCCATTCCAGCAGCCATTCGCTCTCTATCTCTTGGCAAACACGGGGAAAATCCATTCCCACACTTTTTATTTCCAGCTTCTCGGCATCCGTATATATAATAGTGGTGCGTTTTTAATGTGCTTCAGTATATATATATATACATATATATATATACATATATATATACATATATATATATATATATATATATATATATATATATATATATATATATATATATATATATATATATATATATATATATATATATATA
The DNA here is from genome assembly GCA_024509875.1 of Oreohelix idahoensis. Lineage (NCBI taxonomy): Eukaryota > Metazoa > Mollusca > Gastropoda > Stylommatophora > Oreohelicidae > Oreohelix > Oreohelix idahoensis. Next base: position 662,608 of record JAMPIV010013679.1, on the reverse strand, counting down.
TATATATATATATATATATATATATATATATATATATGGTATCTCTGGCTATCAATTCAGTTGTATCTACCCAGCACCTCTGCATATCACTGAGTTTTATCTGCTTAGTTTCTTCGGCTATGAGTGAGTTTTATATATCGAGTATCTTTGTCTGGGTTTTATACGCTCAGTTTATCTGGCTTTCAGTAAGTTTTTTTCTTCTTTAAATCTATTTAGTACTTCAGACTTATTGACTTATCTTCCCGTGTGTTAACAAGGCCCGAAAGGGGAGTAAAGAATAGACACATTGTAATCTACTAAGCAAGGTTGGCGTGTGACGGCTATCCCATCTAGTAGAAACTAAAAGCCATTAAAAAAATTGCAATAACATAAACAAGTCATCCAAAACAAGTAATTCAACTTAGCCACCAAAAGTGGAAGAGGGCCCTCTATGTGGAAGAGGGTTATCTATCATGGTCTGGAGGAATAATAATGCAGCTCAGAGAAAGCCTAAATGAGCCTAGACTACTATCTCCTTTCATTTAGGAAAATCTTCACATTGGGCAGTTCGAACTTTAAAAGAACAAGGAAAACCTGCACATGTTTATAATACAGTATTTACATCCTGGGACAGTGCGAAGGCAGATGGACGAAAACAGAAAACTTGAACCCAGGAGAAATAGTGCTTTTTCCTGGACGCAAAGAAGAAAGTGCACCTGAAAGTGAAGATGTAGCTGTAATGCTGTCAAAAGAAAGCGCAGAAGGCATTTATAGAATTGGAAGCAATGGGACCCAGACAATTAGCAGCATTCAGCACTGCAAAAAAGAAAATAAAGATACAAATTATTCACTGTAAAGCGTCAACTAACGATAAAGTAGAGTTTGTGAAAGAAGTACTTGACAACTGGCTTAAAAATGTCACAAATAAAGAAAGAGGCAACGATATTACAATCCTGACCGGGCACCTGAATGCACAGCTAGGAACAGACAACAACAGCTTTGAAGAGATTACGGGAAAATGTAGCGATGGCACAATGAAAGAAAATGGAGAAATATTTATACGCTTATGTTTCAGACAAACTAGTTACAGGATGAGTCATGCTTCTACTTTTTAGAAACTTTATGGCTTATTATTTTTTCCTGTTGAAAGCATTACAAGGCAATTATTGTTCTTGAATCCCTAAAGTAAGAGAGGCAGAGGTAGACAAAAAAAACAAAAAAAAAAAAGAAACAAACACACACACACACACGCGAGCGCGCGCGCGGAGAAGAGAACTGAAGGCAGACGTGAAAATGATGAGGAAGACATGCAAAAAACATGAGCTGATGACACGTGACAGGATGACGTGGCATGTGTTTGTTGACGGCTCATCCTAGGGAATTAAAGGGTGTTAATTGTTGATGCTAACTCCGCCTATGCCGGTCCCAAGCCCGGATGAAAAAGGAGGAGGGCGGCCTGCATGGAGGCCGTAAGGAGGCAGCCCCTCCACCATGCAAAGGCACAACAGGCCAATCACCTGTTTGTCTTAAACTATGATTACAAGCAATATAAGAGAGAAAACCGGACTGATTCTAAAGGCGACGAACTGGAACGGACTACGGACTACGACTTATGGAACATGGAACACAAGAAGTATAAATGGGAAAGAAGAGGAGCTGATGGAAGAGATGAGGAAAGCAAAACTAGAAATCCTGGCTATTACCGAAACAAAGAAAAAGGGACAAGGAGTCATGGATCTCGATGGCAACACTCTGCTATACAGTGGTGTACCCACATCTGAAAGAGCTAAAGGGGGTGTGGGTTGCATTGTGGCCAAAAACCAGAAAGATAGTATCAAGGGATGGAACTTTGTCTCGGAGCGCATTATGGTTGTAAAACTAAAAGAAGGAGAAACCATAGTCAACCTGGTCATAGTGTATGGGCCAAATGAGGATGAGAGAGCAGAGGTCAAGGAAGAATTCTTCGAGCTGCTTCAAAGGACAGTGGATGACTGCCTAGATGAAATTATCATGCTCGGAGATTTCAATGCCAGAGTTGGAAATGACCATGCTAGATGGGGTGGAGTTATCGGAAGATATGGAGAAGATACTCTCAATGACAATGGAAAGCGACTCCTCAGATTCTGCAGTGAGCAGAATCTGATCATTACCAACACAAAGTTCCCCCATAAGCGCATACATGCATACACTAGGTGTGAACCAACAAAGAATGAGAAGTCAGTGATCGACTATGCCATTGTTAGGAGGAGCTAATTCAAATATGTCCGGGATGCTAGAGTCTGGAGGGGGCCAGAGATTGGAAGTGATCACTACCTGCTTACAATCAAAAGAACAACTGAAAGAGTTGCTCAGCCTAGGAACTGTCCAGCACCACGCAAGAAACCAAGTAAACGAACGGAAGAAATGAGCATTAAGACCTACAAGCTGAAAGAGCCAGAAATTAAGACCAGATATCAGGGGCTTATTGCTACAGCGGTGAGAAACACAGAAGAACAACCTGATGACTTGGAAACCCTGTGGCTTAAATTCAAGGACATCATAAAGACAGCTGCTGCAGAAGCATGTGGTGAAGTCCGACTTGGGAACAAGAGAAAGAGGACACCTTGGTGGACAGAGGAAGTCAAAGAGAAAATAAGATTAAAGAAAATGGCATGGAAACAATATTTAGGAGCTAAAAACACAGCAGGACAAATAGAGAAATATAGAGAATATGTGATACTCAGAACAGAAGCAAAGAACAAGGTGCTAGCAGCAAAACAGAAGTCCTGGGAAGAATTTGGAGAAAAGCTAGAAAAGGATGCGCAAGAAAACCAGAAATTGTTCTATAAGACCCTAAAGAACACGAGGAAGGAAAAACAATGCCCTCTTAAATTTATAAAGGACAAGCAAGGCAAATTGCTTACTGCCCCGAAGGAAGTAATGGAAAGATGGAAAGAATATTTCTCAGAACTCCTTGATGGTGAGCAAGGTAGAGCATCAGAAATGATAACCACTAGCACAGAAGAGGATACAAATGGTGATGAAGATGACATAAAGATGGAAGAACTGAAGGCAGCACTGGAGAAAATCAAGATGGGCAAAGCAGCAGGGCATGATGGTATAACACCAGAAATGGTTAAGTACATGGGAGCATCAGGCGACCTATTACTCCTAAGGGTCCTACAGGCAGCATGGTGCAACAAGGCCATACCAAAGGATTGGGAGATTGCCATTATAACACCGATTTTCAAAAAGGGTGACAATCGACAATGTGGAAACCACAGAGGCATATCCCTTCTCAGTGTCCCTGGTAAAATCTACTCTAGAATCCTAGAGCAGAGACTCCGATGCCTAGCTGAGTGTAGTGAAATTGACAGAGATACAACGGTAAAATTCCTCCAAGGATAACATTTAAGGATAAAAACATAATGCGTAGGCTGCTGATGTACATGATCGCCTAGACCGCGGGTCATCATCCCCATAAAATTGACTTGCTAGACCGGAGGGGAACGGAGTATCAAAAGGGAAAAAAAATATGACTGGAAAGGCTAAAGAGACGCAATTGGGGTGGGGGGGCGGGGGGGGGGGGGGGGGGGGGAATGGATGAAAGTAAAAAAATTCAAGTCCCCCAAATTGACACGAGGTACGGAATTGGACGTTTTGCGATACCAAGCGCTTGATTTGAATTTGAGCGGAAGAACGCAGATGTCTGAAAAAAATTACAAAAATTAAAAAGTAAATTTTTCTTAATATTAATGTTAGGAATATAAAAATTAGCTGGCCAGATGGCCTATTCTGAGCAGTGAACGAATATGGTCTTAATTTTACAGACGGATAGATAATATTGAAAATAATGACAAAAGACAGTGTAGTTTACATCAGCCACAGACTGCATTGAATCTAACATATCGTTATTTGCACACAAAAACACGACCTTGGACACAGATGTTCAAATTTACTTGGCATAGAAGTGAAGGGACATTGGTGGTAGCTGTGTCTAAATATAACTTTTTACAACAAAAATTTGAAGGGGAGAGAACGGTTGGGTCAAAAATCGAGCACAATTTTGTAGAAACACAAGTAGAGACGGACAGACTAACAGATAACCATCCATACGTGACTGAAGCTTGACTGAAATGACTTTAGTGAGGAAATTTGAAATTAAAAATAAACCTCGGCAGTGATTGGCCACAGACAATCATATCATTAGCGCTCAGAGCGCATTTGGGGTCATTCTTCAATAATTGTTCAGTGTTAGACACAGATTTTAAAGTGTGGTGTTTCCCCATATGAAAGACAGTGAGTTAAATTTAGGGACGCCATCCTATAGCCAGCAGCTCAGCTGAGTTTTGCTAGCACTTCTGTGTTAATTATTCATAATCTGGTAAGATTGAAATTATTTCTTTATATATTTTGAATATTGTTTCATGTTCGAGTGATTTGATACTGCCATATCATAATCTAGCCTTACAAACAAGTAGGGATTTTGCTCTAGACCCCCCGCCCAAGTCAGGGTCTAGGGACTAACAATGTACCTAAACACCAGCAAGGATTATGCAAGACAGATCAAGAGTTGAGAATAAGGAAACATATTACCTATCCTCTTTTAGGGTAGAAAACTAATAATTATTTTTCAGAATCTATAGTCTGGGAGGATCTATCGGATGTAAACCCACCATGGTAACTGTGCTGTTTGGTCAGAGAGATCTGACCTGTCTGTATAATGTGGTTGTTGTGTCAGTGTGGTGTCCAGACGTGGGTAGAGAATAGATTTTGACACATGGCCCATACTTTGATTGCAGAGCTGCGAGTTTCTGTCGTCTACGAAGCAGTATCTACTCGGGTGGTGATTTACACAAGTGTATCTGTGCAGTCCTTGTGACAGAGACCACCATTATTGCCCGCCAGCACGGAGAGGTGGGACCACCTGATTTCAGCACCAGAGCTACAAATACCAGATGAGTGAGCCTCTGGTCTGCTGGATATTCACCAACCCCATTAAGTTGCAGATACCCCATAAAAATTCCCACCATTTTCTGGACACTATGTAGTCAATATAGACAGGTGTGATGAGACCACCCCAACAGCACAGACAATAAATATCCTCCTTAGTAGCTGACTACCAGAACATTTTAATAAAACTAACTATTCTAGTACTTAAATATGTACACCTTTGCATTTATTATGTAACATTCCATGCATAATTTTCATAAATTTTAAATCCTTCTTTTAAAACAAGTTCTGGTCAAAATAAAACTTGATCCAGAACAAATAAATGTAATATAATTATATCAAAAACTTTACACCCGTGAGTTAGTTCAGTGTATTTTAACACTTGTTAATCTTATTAGTCTTGTTAAATATCTATGGGTATATTTATAACTATCACACCACAGTACACATCATTACCCTAGACACATCACGTAGCTACATTCAATAAAAAAAAAAAAATTAAGTGTGAGGTCGTAGTGGTAGCAAGAAAGGCCTTCTGACAATTCTCCATTACATTTTATCTCAGGAGCCTTCACAGCTGGCCTCATACAATTTACATGTAGTACCATCATCATCATACAATACCATCAATACCACTACATATATTGGGGGTCTTGTCCAGGGATAATTAGCCCAACAGTAATATTAAGATCTCCTGGTGGGAGAAATAAAAGTAGGGAAATAAATTGTAAAATTTCCTTTAAAAGTAAAAGTGTCCCTGCAGATAAAAGTTGGTGAATCTTCACAGCCAGTAATAATTAATTAGTTAACTGGTTAGTTAGAATTAGTTAGATTATAGTCATAAGAAGTACTTAGCTTGTATATTATTATATTGTCTGAAAAGTATGGCTGAGCTAGCAAAGTTTAGATCAGCTGCTGTGCTCACTGCGAAGGAGATGGGGATGGATGGTCAAATTTTAATTCAATACGTAACGACTGAATGTGATAAATATATTGAAAGGGAAGATAGAAAGGTAGCTGAAGAGAAGAGGTTACAAATTGAGGCTGATAGAGAAATTAAGAGGCTGCAGATTGAGGCAGAAGAAAAACGACAGCAAAGGGAGGCAGAGGAAAAAAAAGGTTGACTGCCGAAAGGGAGGCTGAAGATAGAAGGTTGCAGAGGGAGCACGAATTACGACTAAGGGAGCTGGAATTACAAGGCCCGGCCCCTGAAAATGGTGCCAGCCCTTTTGCCTCAGATGCTACGCCCAGTATGGGAGCCTCAAACTCAGCTATGGGGTTTCATTTAGACCATTTTGTTGAGAAAGACGATGACATAGAGGGGTACCTGGGACGTTTTGAGTTATTAGCTACTACATATGGGTTAGAGAGAGAGAGGTGGAGTTTAAAGCTATCACAGGGATTGAGGGGTGCTTCTTATGAAGTATTTGCCAAAATGAACAGGGAAGACCAAGACAATTATGACATGTTAAAGCAGGCTTTGTTATTAAGGTACGAGAAGAATGGTGAATTTTATCGTAAGAAATTTAGAAATGCCAAACTGTTGTCTGGGGAGACATACCACCAATTCTCTGCCAGACTAGAAACCTATTTGGAGAAATGGACGGCTCTGGGGAAGACCCAAGATCTTAAAGAAATGATCATGATTGAACAATTGAGAGAGTCCATGGCTCCAGACATGAGAAAATTTCTCATGGAACAAGGTGCAGAGAAGTTGGGGGAAATTTTAAATGTTGCTGAGAGGTATCAGGCAGCCCAGGCAGAGGTAAGTGGTGCTAAGAAGAAGCACATAGACAATTTTAAAGCTCCACAGCAATTTAATAAATTTGATAATAGAGAGCAGGGAAATAAAGGTAGGACAAATTTTGAGCGGCCAAGAAATGACTATCGCGACAGAAACTCACAGTTCAATGACCAAAAGTTCAATGAAAGAAAACCGTTGAACCAAGGAAAAAGATGGTGTAAATGGTGCAAGAAGGATAACCATAACACCGAATTTTGTAGAAGGAAACCTTCAAACATTGCTGCAATGAAGTCGGGGACGCAAAGATTAAAGGTTAATCCTAAGGGACAACAGGAACCTTATCACCCCCCAGTTTGTGAGGATGTTATTTGTAATGGGGTCACCATAAGGTGCCTTTATGATACAGGTTTGGATTATGATTCAGTTGTGAAGTCTAGCCTAGTGGACCCAAGTCAGTATACCACAGAAACAATGGAAATACAAGGGGCGACTAAGGACATACCACTCATGACACTTCCCATCGCAAGGATAACGGTGAAAACTCGCTATGTGGAAGGAGAAATCAGAGCAGCAGTGATAGATGAACCAATCTACCCTCTGATATTGGGGTGTAGATACGTCTTCTTGGGGAATCCCGAGAAACCTGTGATCATGGCGACAGTGCAGACCAGGTCACAGAAGAAGGAGGAAGAAGGTGAACCTATAAACGCTCATCCAGAGGAGATGAGGAAGGCGCAGGCTGAGGATAGGACACTCAAGCCCTGTTTTAAAAAATTGCCCAAATGCCACACACCTCCGAGCAAGGGGGAATATTTCATGAAGAACAAACTCTTATACAGGAAGGCCGGAACTGGAACAAATGGTCACAACCAGCTGGTTCTTCCCATTGCATATAGAGAGAAAGTGATGGAACTCGGACATGCAATCCCCTTCAGTGGTCACATGGGGATCAGCGCCACAGGACAGCGTATAGCTTGTCATTACTTCTGGCCAGGGATAACGGAGGATATAAAAAGATATGTCAAATCCTGCCCAGAATGTCAAAGGGTAGCTCCAAAGCACTGGACTGCCCCTGCAACTCTAGGGGAAATGCCCATAGTGGGAACACCTTTTGAGAGGGTTGCAGTGGATATTGTAGGACCTCTCACTCGGACCAAGAGGAGGAACAGTTACATCCTTACTCTGGTGGACACTTGTTCTATGTGGGGAGAGGCGGTAGCCCTGCCATCAATTGATTCAAAACATGTAGCAGAGGCACTACTTACAATATTTACCCGATTAGGATTCCCGCATCAAATCTTGACGGATAATGGTTCTCAGTTCAAGGGGAAACTAACGGAAGAAGTTTTTAAGCTATTTCAAGCCAGGCACTTTCATTGTAGTCCGTACCATCCACAAGGGAACGGCCAGGTAGAGAGGTTCAATGGGACTCTCATTTCTATCCTGAGAAAGCTGGCACACGAAAAACCGGATCTGTGGGATCAATTCCTGCCCGCCGCATTGTTTGCGTACCGGGAGGTACCACATAGTTCAACCGGGATGGCTCCCGCAACTCTGCTATTTGGGAGGCCAATAAAAGGTCCATTAGAGGCGCTATTAAGGACCTGGACAGATGAGAAGGCGGAAGAGACTGTTACCTCATCGTATCAATATGTGAACGAACAGACCACTCGTTTGAAAGCTGGATGGAAACTGGCAAATGATAATTTGAAACAAGCCAGGAAGAAACATGCAGCATATTTTAATAGGAAGGCAAAGGACAGGGAACTGGCAGTCGGAGAGAAGGTGCTGCTTCTACTACCGGGAAGCCAGAATAAATTACAAATTGGTTGGCAAGGTCCATATACGGTTCTAGAGAAGGTGTCTAGAACAAACTATAAAATTGACAAAAAGGGGAAGGAAAAAGTTTATCATGTAAACCTGTTAAAGAAGTATCTGGACAGACCACTCCAGGAAAGCACCCCCTTATTGACCTTGGCTATTGCAACCCAGATGCAAAAAGAACCACTCACCTCACATGAATACCCATTACATCCTTGTGAAACAGCAGCACAGGTAAAAGTCAGTAAGCACCTGACTAAAAACCAGAGGGAGAGAGTTCAACAAGTTCTGGAAGAACATACAGATGTATTAACAGATAAACCAGGCCATACAAATTTGCTACAGTATGACATGAAACTGGTAGACTCAAACCCAATCTGTATGAGAGCCTATTCTATTCCGTTCGCGAAGGAGAAGGCATTAAAGGAAGAAATAGATTATTTATTGAAGGAGGGGATTATTTCGCACAGTGAATCATCTTTTAGTTCTAGTGTCGTTTTGTTGAGGAAACCGTCTGGGGAACACAGACTGTGCATAGATTACAGGAAACTGAATGCTGTCACAGAAGGACAAGTGGATCCATTACCAGACACAAAACAGCTATTTGCCAGACTGAACAAGGCAAAATACTTTTCAAAAGTGGATCTTAGTAAAGGCTATTACCAGATCCCAGTGAAGCCTGAAGTGAGACCTTATTTGGCTTTTAGCACTTCGGATGGACATTATGAATTCAATATGCTACCATTCGGACTGAAAAATGCTCCGAGTGTGTTTTCAAGGATGATGCGAAAATTGTTGGACCCCCTGAATAACCCATGTATCACGAATTTCATGGATGATATACTCGTCGCCACAGAGACATTTGAAGAACACATTGAAGCTCTGGAGATGTTGTTTGATAGACTTCGGGAGGCGAACTTAACTGCTAGGCCAACAAAATGTTGTATTGGATGCAAAGAGTTGGAATTCTTGGGGCACACTGTATATCAGGGTAATATGACCCCTGATCCTAAGAACTTGGAAAAACTGCAGAGAGCACCTAGGCCGCAAACCAAAAAGGACGTGCGATCATTCGTGTCGTTATGCGGATTTTATCAGAAATACATCAAAAATTTTAACGCCATTTGTGCTCCTCTGACTGATCTGACTCGCAAGGGACTTCCAGATAAAATTATTTGGACTGCACAATGTGAATTAGCGTTCCAAGAGTTAAAGGAAAAACTCACTAGCAAGCCTATTCTCAAACTGCCTGATTTGACACAGGACTTTGTCTTAAGAACCGATGCAAGTAATGTGGGACTAGGAGGGGCTTTGTTGCAAAGATCATCTTCACCTGATGGGGAACTGAAACCAGTCGCTTATGCAAGCCGCAAATTGAATAAGGCGGAACAAGGATACTCCACAAGCGAAAAAGAATGTTTAGCATTAATCTGGGCAATAAAGAAGTTTCAAATCTATCTGTATGGTAGGACATTTGTGGTGGAGACGGATCATCAGCCTCTCGTGTTCTTGTCTCAGGCTAAGCATGAAAACGCAAGATTGCTGAGGTGGTCTTTATTGCTTCAACCTTATCAGTTTAGTATCCAATATATCCCAGGCAAATTGAATGTCGGTGCAGATTTCCTCAGTCGGCACCCCTGTGATCAAAATTAGAGTAATGGCAGACGGGAGGAGTAATTTTACCTATGTGTATCGCTGGTTTTGGAACTTGCCATAGGCATGTTTTCAGGTGGGGAGATGTGTAGTGAAATTGACAGAGATACAACGGTAAAAATCCTCCAAGGATAACATTTAAGGATAAAAACATAATGCGTAGGCTGCTGATGTACATGATCGCCTAGACCGCGGGTCATCACCCTCCATAAAATTGACTTGCTAGACCGGAGGGGAACGGAGTATCAAAAGGGAAAAAAATATGACTGGAAAGGCTAAAGAGACGCAATTGGGGGGGGGGGGGGGGGGGGGGGAGGGGGGGGGGGAATGGATGAAAGTAAAAAAAAAATCAAGTCCCCCAAATTGACACGAGGTACGGAATTGGACGTTTTGCGATACCAAGCGCTTGATTTGAATTTGAGCGGAAGAACGCAGATGTCTGAAAAAAATTACAAAAATTAAAAAAGTAAATTTTTCTTAATATTAATGTTAGGAATATAAAAATTAGCTGGCCAGATGGCCTATTCTGAGCAGTGAACGAATATGGTCTTAATTTTACAGACGGATAGATAATATTGAAAATAATGACAAAAGACAGTGTAGTTTACATCAGCCACAGACTGCATTGAATCTAACATATCGTTATTTGCACACAAAAACACGACCTTGGACACAGATGTTCAAATTTACTTGGCATAGAAGTGAAGGGACATTGGTGGTAGCTGTGTCTAAATATAACTTTTTACAACAAAAATTTGAAGGGGAGAGAACGGTTGGGTCAAAAATCGAGCACAATTTTGTAGAAACACAAGTAGAGACGGACAGACTAACAGATAACCATCCATACGTGACTGAAGCTTGACTGAAATGACTTTAGTGAGGAAATTTTTGAAATTAAAAATAAACCTCGGCAGTGATTGGCCACAGACAATCATATCATTAGCGCTCAGAGCGCATTTGGGGTCATTCTTCAATAATTGTTCAGTGTTAGACACAGATTTTAAAGTGTGGTGTTTTCCCATATGAAAGACAGTGAGTTAAATTTAGGGACGCCATCCTATAGCCAGCAGCTCAGCTGAGTTTTGCTAGCACTTCTGTGTTAATTATTCATAATCTGGTAAGATTGAAATTATTTCTTTATATATTTTGAATATTGTTTCATGTTCGAGTGATTTGATACTGCCATATCATAATCTAGCCTTACAAACAAGTAGGGATTTTGCTCTAGACCCCCCGCCCAAGTCAGGGTCTAGGGACTAACAATGTACCTAAACACCAGCAAGGATTATGCAAGACAGATCAAGAGTTGAGAATAAGGAAACATATTACCTATCCTCTTTTAGGGTAGAAAACTAATAATTATTTTTCAGAATCTATAGTCTGGGAGGATCTATCGGATGTAAACCCACCATGGTAACTGTGCTGTTTGGTCAGAGAGATCTGACCTGTCTGTATAATGTGGTTGTTTGTGTCAGTGTGGTGTCCAGACGTGGGTAGAGAATAGATTTTGACACATGGCCCATACTTTGATTGCAGAGCTGCGAGTTTCTGTCGTCTACGAAGCAGTATCTACTCGGGTGGTGATTTACACAAGTGTATCTGTGCAGTCCTTGTGACAGAGACCACCATTATTGCCCGCCAGCACGGAGAGGTGGGACCACCTGATTTCAGCACCAGAGCTACAAATACCAGATGAGTGAGCCTCTGGTCTGCTGGATATTCACCAACCCCATTAAGTTGCAGATACCCCATAAAAATTCCCACCATTTTCTGGACACTATGTAGTCAATATAGACAGGTGTGATGAGACCACCCCAACAGCACAGACAATAAATATCCTCCTTAGTAGCTGACTACCAGAACATTTTAATAAACCTAACTATTCTAGTACTTAAATATGTACACCTTTGCATTTATTATGTAACATTCCATGCATAATTTTCATAAATTTTAAATCCTTCTTTTAAAACAAGTTCTGGTCAAAATAAAACTTGATCCAGAACAAATAAATGTAATATAATTATATCAAAAACTTTACACCCGTGAGTTAGTTCAGTGTATTTTAACACTTGTTAATCTTATTAGTCTTGTTAAATATCTATGGGTATATTTATAACTATCACACCACAGTACACATCATTACCCTAGACACATCACGTAGCTACATTCAATAAAAAAAAATTAAGTGTGAGGTCGTAGTGGTAGCAAGAAAGGCCTTCTGACAATTCTCCATTACATTTTATCTCAGGAGCCTTCACAGCTGGCCTCATACAATTTACATGTAGCCACAATTGGATGAAGCCCATCGGATTCCGAGCATACAGAGCTTCTACAAGTCTTGCAGAAATTATGTGAGGACAGCAAACTATAAGTCAGAAGAGTTCAGGACCACCACTGGTGTAAGACAAGGCGATATCCTGTCACCTTATCTTTTCATACTCCTCATGGACGATGTCATCAAGGCATGTAAGGAGAGAACAAGAAAGTATTCAGTGGGGTACTGGAAGATGAGACAGGTCTGTATTTCAGAGCTAGCATTTGCTGATGATGTTGTCCTGATTGCTAAATCAGAGACACATCTCCAATCCAACCTGCAAGTCTGGAAGGAAGAGCTGGAGAAGAGAGGGATGGTCATAAGCAGCTCTAAAACAAAATCCATGGTGATATCACGAGAAGAAAGAAAACATCAGATTAAGTTGGGAGAACAGGTCCTGGAGCAGGTCGACCACTTTAAATATCTCGGAGCTATTATAGACCGAAAGGGGGGCATCAAAGAAGAGTTGGCCACTCGAAAAGCAGCGGCTGGGAGACTTTATCAGGCCATAAATCGAGGATTCCTCAGCAAGAAAGAGGTTGGTAAGAAAACGAAGATGGCTGTATACCGCTCCACCTATGTCCCAGTCTTGACATATGGATGCGAGTCATGGGCAATGACTACAACCCACAAAAGCCAGATTCAAACCTCAGAAATGAGGTATCTGAGGAAGGTGGTTGAAGTAACAAGAAGAGACATGGTCCGCAACCAGACGATACGTCAAGGCCTAAAATCCCACCGCTGCAGACCCAAATAGAACAGTCCCAACTAAGATGGTTTGGCCATGTCTGCAGAATGGGAGAAGATCGGCTACCACGACAAGCATGGGAAACAAAGAGCCAGGGATCCAGACCTCCAGGACGACCCAGAGTCCGCTGGGAGGACAATATTAGACAATCTTTGAAGGACCGAGGACTAGAATGGAACCAGGCCAGGAAAAAGACAGCCGATAGGATAGTCTGGCGCTCTCTCTTCCAAACCTCTACACCTCACGGTAGAAGAGGAACGACTAAGTAAGTAAGTAAGTAAGTAATTGTTGATGCTTCCATACAAATGAATACATAAGGCAACATGGGTATCACCAGATCAATGAGCAGGAAGTCAGACTGGCCATGGGTGCAAAAGCAGGACGTTAGAGTATCTCCCAATCATGATAATATATATAGAGAAGCAGACATGGCATCAGATCACCATGTATCGTCACAGGACGTAAATGTATGCAGTAGAGCGGATGTGGCATCAGATGACCATCTTCTGTTAACCAAAGTAAAACAGAAGCTCAGACAATACACAGCAACACATAACTACTCCGTGAAGTTTATGAGGGGGCCTGTGGGGACACAAAGAACTAATTGGCCTACTGCCCCACAGGTATGTCGTAGGAGGCAATTAAAATTAGGTTGTGCACACGGCTGTCAACCTCATCATGTAACACAAAATGTTACAGCAAACACTGCTGCAAGAGCGCGTGAATGTTTTGATGCAGGCTTCCTATAAAAGGGACTAACTCAAGTGCTCACTGCATGCTCCATAAGGTGCGCCAATGGGAAAACAAGAAGACGAAGCTACTGACAACTGTTAAATGTGGGTATTTTTCTCAACAACAACAAATTGCTATCACAGTTTTCGAGGAGTATCGAAAGCTTTACAGCTAGAAGATGAAACCAATGGAGAGGTTCTTTACAGCCAGAAGATGAAACAAATGAAGAGGTTCTTTACAGCTAGAAGATGAAAGAAATGGAGAAGTTCTTTACAGCTAGAAGATGAAAGAAATGGAGAAGTTCTTTACAGCTAGAAGATGAAAGAAATGGAGAAGTTCTTTACAGCTAGAAGATGAAACAAATGGAGAAGTTCTTTACAGATAGAAGATGAAAGAAATGGAGAAGTTCTTTACAGCTAGAAGATGAAAGAAATGGAGAAGTTCTTTACAGCTAGAAGATGAAAGAAATGGAGAAGTTCTTTACAGCTAGAAGATGAAACAAATGGAGAAGTTCTTTACAGATAGAAGATGAAAGAAATGGAGAAGTTCTTTACAGCTAGAAGATGAAAGAAATGGAGAAGTTCTTTACAGATAGAAGATGAAACAAATGGAGAAGTTCTTTACAGCTAGAAGATGAAACAAATGAATAGGTTCTTTACAGCTAGAAGATGAATAAAATGAATAGGTTCTTTATAGCTAGAGGATGAAACTAATGAAGAAGACCGATGGCAATATATCAAAAAGCATAAAGAATGAGAATGGGGGAGGGGGGAGTTCCTAGAAAAAGGGAACATCAGCGCAAAGCATAGGTTATAATAACTTATTTACTTACTTAGTCGTTTCTCTTCTACCGTGAGGTGTAGAGGTTTGGAAGAGAGAGCGCCATACTGTTCTATCGACTGTTTTCCTCATGGCCGGGTTCTATTCTAGTCCTTGATCCTTCAGGGATTATCTAATGTTGTCCTCCCAGCGGACTCTGGGTCGTCCTGGAAGTCTGGATCCCTGGCTCTTAGTTTCGCATACTTTCGTGATATCCGATCTTTTCCCATTCTGCAGACATGGCCAAACCATCTTAGTTGGGACTATTCCACTTGAATCCGCAGGGGTTGGATTTATAGGCGCTGATGTATCGTCTGGTTGCGGACCATGTCTCTTTTTGTTACTTCAACCACTTTCCTTAGATACGGTACCTTATTTCTGAGGTTTGAATCTGGGCATGGGTAACAACAACAACAATTAAGAAAGAAAATACTGTATAAACAAAGAGATGTCAACAAAAGCACAATACATGTTTTCACCAGCAGGGTGTTAATATATTATCATTCATCATCATCATTTTCCTTTGGGTTCTTTACAGAGCATGAGGCCGCCCCTGGAGCTCCCCCCCCTCCCCCCGTCTGCAGGAAGCCTGTACCAAGAAGTCATGTGCTGTTGTAGCGGTAGTTTCCGTACACATTTCTTGTACACGATGAGATTGCCAGCACCAAGTACACAACCTCATATTAGGTCACCTTGTACAACATGACTGATAGTGATGTAGTCCTATTCCTTTTTCTTAACCAATAGAAATTGACGTCGATGATGATTTCGCCTTGCTCGGCAGTTTCCTACTTTGTTCTGTTATTGTTTAAAAACGTATTTTAAAATTAGATATATGAATTTCGCATCTTCACGAACCTCTAGAAGTCACTCCATGTACAAATAGCGGTAGACATATTCCAACGGCCTCCAAGACAAGAAATAATAATGAATTTGCTGTATTTTTCCAAACACTAACTCCAGAGAAATCTTATACATGCAAGAAGAAACATATTTACGGTAATTGACATAGTTACCGAACCGTTGTCTGGTAAATAAGTAAACCGATCCACGTGATTCGGCGAACAACAGGGACGACAACCGTTAACACGGCAATAATGAGCGAGTTCACTTCTGGCATTGGAATTGTGTATTTGCTGCATCATTTTCCCAGTTACTAAGTGAACGTTAAGTGGAGTTAACAGACTCAGTGTAAGTAATAACTCATTTCTCCTTTTATCGCTTCTTATATAGTATGAAGAAACCACTGTAGCTGGTCTCTTTGCAGGAAGCCTGCACCAAA
This sequence comes from Oreohelix idahoensis, assembly GCA_024509875.1. Taxonomy (NCBI): domain Eukaryota; kingdom Metazoa; phylum Mollusca; class Gastropoda; order Stylommatophora; family Oreohelicidae; genus Oreohelix; species Oreohelix idahoensis. Next base: position 646,584 of record JAMPIV010013679.1, on the reverse strand, counting down.
GTATTCATATGCTCATGCAGTGACGGTTTCTATAGTACATTCCTTTTAAACATTTCAGGTTGCCAGTCCGAGACACAACTTAGTATTGACGCCAACTACCATATATTTGAGGGAACATTAGGCATATATTTTTTTTGGTCTCTTCAGAGCCCCATGGAACTTATACGGTGTTAGTGTAGGTAATGATCCATATTTATTTTTCTTTCATTCGTTTTTTAACATTAATTAATTATGTTCAGTACTAGTGTAAAAGCCCGGCATAAGACGGGAATTAAATTCAAAAGCACCAATACATAACGACAACAAAAGTATTTTTTTAAAAACCATGTGCATCACCACACATGTGCACAGTTCACGAACTACGTCGCAGCAGTGTGGATCCCAATGTGTGTTTACGGGATCACACATTCTATAAATATTTTTGTGCACACCGTCATTTGCACATTCTTCTTTGGTAAGTGTTACTATTTTCAGGAGAGTACATATAAGGGAAACAATACAATTAATGTCTAACTTTCAACCAAAGTTGCATCACTTAGCGTTACGCACTGACAGAAAAAGTTGGGATTTTATATATAGGACAGTTTACCATCTCTTCTTGACTGTGCAAACGACTGGGAGATGGCGGTAGACCTACCTGGACGGGGGCATATCCAGAGAGTATAAGAAAATCGCGGAGACGGCCGGATATAGTGCTTCATTCTTCAGCAACGCTTCAGGTCATACTGATTGAACTGACCGTGCCATTTGAATCCAGATTTAGACGAGCAACATTCATTCAAAGCGGCCAAGTATAGCGATCTGGCCGCGGATCTGAGACACGATGGATTCAGTGCAAGGGTCATGGCGGTTGAAGTGGGCGCAAGAGGGCTTGTGGCTGCATCAGTGTATGATTTGTTGAAACTGTTGGGGCTGAAGGGACAGTCTAGAACAAGGGCACTGAAGAGGCTTAGTGAAACTGCCGAAAAGGCATCAGGCTGGCTGTGGAACAACCGCAATGGGCAATGGAAATCGTGACAATAAACGCTGCGGTACAGAAAACACCAACATTTTTCTAAGTCCACAACGCTGAGTTTTTTTTTGGTGTACTAGTGAAAGGGCTGCGACTCTGGGGCAACAGGCGATGTATACTATAGGGAGTGTCAGGTACAGCGTTTCAGGCGATCTTTGTCCTCTTAAGGCTGTGTGTGGTCCCGGCTTCCGGGTCCTCCCAGTAAAGTAGAGGCAGTGCAATGTGTCTGTGTCCGTCTGGATAACGCCATTTGACAGTGGTAGAGGCTTGGTCGCTGCTACGCCATTGATGAACAAGGCCGTGTCCTATCAAGACTGTGTGTGGTCCTGGTTGCCGGGGTCCCGGTTACCGGGTCCTCCCAGTTCGGGTGGGCCAGGGCTTGCTTCTTCTTGGTGGTGCAGCTCGGTGGTGGTAGAGGCTCGGCGCTGGCTGTGCCGATCCCTCGATACGTCTTGTCTCGGAGATATAACCCCCTTTGCAGGGTAGAGAACCAATTTTCTCGTGGCATTGCACCCTCGCCACCTGAGGAGAGGTTCCCTGGGGTTGCAACAAAGCCCACTGGTGACTGGCCTCTTTGCCAGTCACCACTGTCTTCGGAGGTATAACCCCCTTTGCAAGGTAGAGAGTTATCAAACCTCGGGGCAGTACACACACGCCAAAGTGGGCCTGGTGTAATCTGTTTCGAGTCTAGGATGCTCCCTGGGGTTGAAAGAAAGCCCACTACACTCCCCCAATCGTCTGATACCGTGTGGATGCACGGCGGGTTGCGGCCCCATCGCCTAGTGTCATGATGGGTGGCTTCCCGGCCGTGTGGCAACACGGATCATGTGCAGAAGGGCGGCGGTGGCTGCGCCACCGCCGAGCCAGGCTTTCTGCATAAAGGGTATAAGAGTCTAACCACTCGCACCCTATGGGGTTCTAAAGCAAAGCAAGCAGCAAAGCAAGTCAGGTACAGAATTTCAGTGGCTTGCGGCGCGCAGGGGCTAAGGCTCGTCGGCTGCGCGCTAGTGTCTCAGTGTGTGTCCTTAGTTGTGAAGGGCGACGGAACGAACGGAATAATTTGTCTTCTCTTTGTTACTTTCACAATTGCCCCCATGGCTGGCGTTGTGGATTTAAAAGTTGCTACCATAAGTGAAATGGGTTCATTTTCGATACAAGACAACAGGAAGCTGGGACGTTTGGGAGTCATGACCCAAGTGGGCCCGCCCCCCTTAGAGTGTAAAGGAGTAATCGGGCCGAAACACTTGTCGGATGGGGGGACTTCTTCTGATGATCAGATTGCTTCCTGTTGTATCGCTCTGTAAAGAGTTTCCTATCATAAAAATTTTACTTATTCAAAAGCATAAAAAAAAACCAAAATATTTGTTTTACATCTGATGTTAAAAGTGAACATGACAGAAGAGCATTTTGATTTTCTGTTGTTTTAATCTGGTACAACTTAAATCAGAGCGCTGTCTCCCTCCCCGCGCGACGCGAGCGACGAAATGCTCTGTTCAGTCAGACAGTTATCTGGTTGATCCTGCCAGTAGTCATATGCTTGTCTCAAAGATTAAGCCATGCATGTCTAAGTTCAGTCGCAGGCGACCTTTGTCTTTACTGACTGTGTGTGGTACACCACTCTGAGTGGAGACCTCCCAGTACCAAAGACTGCTGTGCCTGTCTTCAGATTTGCTTTTTTCCTCAGACCTACGGGTCTTGAGAGTTCCTCTATAAATGCCTTTGTGCAGATGAGGAAGGACATCCCTCGAAACCTTCGGGTATATGAGGCTCTGTCCATTTTGGCTGGAATGACGTCTCGATAGTTCGAAGGTTTTATAGCGAATATGAGTATACATGAGGGCAAGTTCGGGCACAATGGGCTAATCACCTGTTTGCCAAGTCACTTCGATTACATGTCCGCCCATGGGCCTTGTGCACTTGGGTACCCTCTACACCTCGTTTCACGGGGTAGAAGAGGTTCCGATTATGAGATGAGATGACAACTTAAATCATGGGTCTCCGCATTTTCCTGTCTCCAGTTCATGTACTGTTTATAAGTTGTGTTGTTGACTTCTTTCCATACAGTATAATCAAACTGTTCATGCACACCGTTATTTGCGCATTTTTCCTTGGTACCCGTAAGTGTTACTATTTTCTGGAGAGTACATAAAAGGGAATGTGTGCTTTCTGTGCTTCTCTATGGGGCGGAATGCTGGAGAGTTACAGAGAAGGAAATGTCGAAATTGTCCTCTTTTCACACAACATGCCTAAGAAAAATTCACCGAATCTTTTGGCCAAATACCATCACTAACCAAGATCTGCTTACTCGTAGCAAGCAAGAGGACATGCAAACCATCATAGCTGGCAGACGCTGGAGCTGGGTTGGTCATGTCCTCAGAAGAGACCCCGATGCCATCACAAGAACAGCTATGCTTTGGACCCCTGAAGGAAAACGAAAGAGAGGCCGACCAAAAACAACCTGGCGGAGGACTGTGGAGGCTGAGATGCAAAGAATGAACCAGAGTTGGGGCACTGTACGAAGGATGGCCACCGACCGAGCAAAATGGAATCAATTTGTTGTTGCCCTACAAGACGCCACTAGGTGTGATGGCCACTGACTGCTTGGACGGTCGGCGGCTAAGGATCAAAGAAAGAAGAAGAAGACATAAAAGGGAAACAATACAATTAATGTCTAACTTTCAACCAAAGTTGCATCTCTTAGCGTTACACTTTGACAGAAAAAGCTGGGATTTTATATATAGGATAGCTTATTTATTAATAATAAAACTCTGACCCAGTTATTACATTATTAGGTGCTGAGCGCGATCACTTATATTCATTTGCTAGTGTAGTGAATGTCATAAATATGATGAGTTCAAAAGCTATTTTCTTCAACTTGCATTATTATACTTATCAATAATAAATGCGGGTACAATCAGGTCAACATCAAGGTGTGCTCTGGAGGTGGCCTTAGGAGCACTCGCTTTGGAGCTTCGGAGAAAGGAACTAAGACTAATTTACTTGACCAAAATTATGTAGGACAAGACTGATCCAGCTTTTCCAGCATTTGCTAGGTATCAATTAACAACTCAGAACAGGTTCATGAATACCAGTAGATACCTGACAGTTGGAAATGCATGGAGGAACTAGTACACTTGGATGCCGTAAATGCATCAATTAATAACAGTAGTATATACAAACCGGTGGTACCATACTGGGAGCTCAAGAAACCAGATACAGACTACCACCTGGCAGGCATAATTAATAAAGCATCTGATATGGCTACTGACAAAAAACAAAGCCAGGAAATATATTCAAAAAATATCAAAGGACAGTATTACAGTCTACACATTGTAGCGAAATCTGTGAAACAATAGCTAAATTCAATAAGATTTTACTCCTATGATAATAAATAAACCCGCCCGTGTGTGTTTGCCTATCGTCGTCCTCAACGCCAGTAGAGCGCTGAATTGTATGCAGTAGTAATGCTTAGACAATGATCCCGCTGTCAAATTTTACACGCTTTCCTAGTTTCATCCTTGAGACTTACAATTAACTCAAATCCTTCAATATTACCGAAACGCCGTTTTGCAGACAGCTAAGTGTTCGTTTCAGTCAGAGTGAGAGAAGAAAACGTAGGAGGGAAAGATAGGAGATGAATGAAAGCCTTGACAAGCGTTGGTTTTTGAATCGCATGCGATAATGCGACGTCACAGAATTGGTTTGAAACACTACACGCGAGGGATAGGTTAGGTTTGAAAAATAGACTACAGGCCTTAGTTACCGTCGTTAGGGCATGTTTGAACATCTGCTATCGTTCGCTGTAGTTTTCCTAGAAAAAGTGAGAAAGAGAAAAATTGGAAAGGGGGAATGGTATGGAGTCCGTTTAAACTATCGTCTGTGTGGTAAAGTGGGATTTTATAAATATCTATAGGGGACTTAGTGTACTGACTGAGATCAGCGGTGAAGGTATCTGTATCTAATAGGTGTAGTGTTTTACAGATAACCTTACTTGCTGCCACATATTTATACCTCAGTCAGAATTATTCTGGAATATTGTGATGACTACGTTATATGTCTAGGGTATGTATATGATGAAGTGTAAGTCACAACAACAACAGACAGATAAACAATTTAATTTATTCCACCACACTTGACAACACTGTGACACTCACACACATGAAACATTCTATAAGACTATCTTAAACGAGTCACTGGTAAATTTTCAAATATCAATATGTATTAAGTACTTTTCATTAATATATATGAGTCCTGATTCAAATACAAAGTGAACCAGGAATTCACAATCAATTTTAATTACAAGTTATATGTACAGAATTTATCAATATGAATCTTGTAGTGACTTATTTTATTAATCTTATCCTATGTGTGTCAGTTGTGTAGTAGTAATATGAGGTAATACTGGTGTTGTTTTTTTTCAAGCTATGTTGTTATTTGTCTTCATGACTTCAAGTGTTTATTTCTGTTGGAACTAGTATTGGAGATGTTCTCAGTTCCGTTCATTAAAACAATTAATTTCCCCTCTTATTTTAATACAATGTCAGTTTAAGGGGGTATACATAATGTTGAGCTCCGCTGGCCACATAGGCTTAACTTTCGTGATGGCGGCAGGAAAAGACTCCTCTGCTCGATTGCTCCCCTGTGTTCTGGAGACACCTCACTGTTTGCTATATGGACCAAGGAGTATGCTGTCCGCCTCTGGATTCAGCAAAGCTCTGACCAGGTACTGCTCAATAGCTTTAGGACCACAGTCCCTGAAACAAGAAGGTTGTACCTCCTACTTCAGAACTAATTTATACTCTATTTCTACACTGAGCACAATACATAACAAACACTGAGTTCAGAGCGGTAGGCCAACTGTCAGCTTCATCTGAAATAATTTACACCAGTATATTCCTCCCTAATGATCACTACGCCTCTGCAATTCCAGCATTATGTCTTTCTAGTCAATAATATAGGTGTCAGTGTACTGCTTGGCAATTCCGTGTAGTTTTACTTTCCTCCGACACCTTCTGTTCAGGTTGGAGCACTATAGAGGTTTTACCTCATGTTCGCTACTGAACCACACATATATACAGACATAAATTATCAATTTACATTCAATTTTCATTAAAAGATATCAAATATTTCAAGCTTACCACAATTCATGGAAAAATTAAACAGTTTCGTTGACTGGCAATGAATGGGCACAACTTCCGATCTGCCTCTGTCCCAGGCTTTTATTTATAAAAAATATGCACTGGTGCTCAACGCACTGTTTCTTAGTAGGTTTATTACAAGATGTGGCTCGGAACAGACGCCCTGAATTGAGTATATTGGTAGCTCTAACCAATCATGCCATGTTTACCTACTTTTCAAAAAATATTACCCTTCTCACGTTTCCCCTAACAACTAAACTAATATTTGCAGTCCAACTAATCGTGTTTAGTCTTACATCTCATTCCCGCCAATCAGATAGGAGTTAACATGGTAGGCTATTTCCGTAACGTAATGTTTTTCAAACACGTTATAAAAAAATTTTATGAGCAGAAATGATTTCATGCTGTCAGGCACCCCCACTATTGTATTTTGGCCATAACTATTTTATTAACAGACTAAAGGCGTAACACATAACATATTCTTGGTTAGCAAGTCCGGCCGTACAATAATATATAAGTTAAAGTGAGCTACATGGCGGCGTTCAAAATATGTGTTTTCCAAAGATAGTCGTATATTTGTTCTTTATTCCTTTTCGTTGTTTAGAACCGCCACCTGTCCTGCCTTTTCCACTGTTATGTCATACTAAAGTCAGGAGCTTAGATGTAAATCAGTAGAATTTCATATTTCCTAATAAGCATTTTTCATGTTTTTAAACCTGATTCTTGTAGTAGTAGTGTTTTTTTTTTTTCACTGTCGATTTGAAAAAAAAAACTAGTGCTTGTGGCCTTACACGCGTGATGGTAGTAATTGTGTATCGCGCGACTGTGGTAGTATTTCCTGCGTCCCCGCTTTCAGCCCTCCCTTCTTTCTATCTTTAGTCCATCTGTCTTTCGTTTTAGGTAACGTAGTGTATAAAAAGACATGAATGGAATTTTAAATCTAGGTCATCTTGCGTATCTCAAGGTTTTTCTTAGAATTGGAGTACACATTTTATTGTGTTGGGGAAACGCGTGTATGTTGCCGAAGGCCTTTACTATCAACGCGAAACGTTACAATTTGCAGACGCAGGAGAAAACAAGGGGGATTTCGAGTACAGTCATTGTGACAGCACTGTTCTTTACCATTCTTCTTTCCTTTTATTAAATTTATTTGTTAGGCTTTACATTTACGTTTTAATTTATATATGTGGATTAGAATATTTCACGACAGTCTGCATTTCTAAAGTGAAACTAACTGACACAATTGAACGATAGATGGAAATAAAAAATAGGGGACGATTAAAATGATAATATTTGGTTATTATACCTAACATATTACTAGTGTAATATATTATCTTGCCGTAGAGGAACCCAAAAATAATAAAATATGTTATTTGAATAAGTGTAGAAGGAAAAAGTAAATTATGATGAAATGAAGAATAAAAACGATACTAGTGAATATAATAAATAAAAGAATAAAACCACTGTGTGACAGACAGCAACATGATCACTAATTATTTAGCAGAATTTGAAACACTAAATAATTAACTGAGATATTGACGAAGACAGATGGACGAACAGACTTGAATCTTTCTCAGTTTGCCCTGTAGTGGGGATAGAGGGGAAGTTAGTCCAAGATTTGAAAATTTGAGTTCAGTTTGAATAAAAAGACGCTAGAAGTCAAACAGTCCCTGATTGGCTGGAGTCTAATATACTAACGGAGGGATAAAACTAATTTGTAGTTAGTGTTCGGGGCCACTTGTAAAAGAAATTTTCTACACTAAAGTTGTTCTGCAAGCAAGATAATAGTACTATCTTGACTTTGCTGATCTGCACCAGCAAGCGATCTGGCTTTGACCATATTTATCGCAAATCAAACTTATTAGTGTTAATATTTCTCTAATGCGGTAAGAAAGAAAACATTTATATCACCATTATATTATTATTATGTATGTATTATTGAATATGTATGAAAATTATGTGGGTAGAAGTATCTAGAGGGAAGTCAACATCAAACTTTGTGTTGTTTCACAGAGTTGTTAGGAAATATATTAACATGTTGTAGAAAAGCCATTTCTGACATTGTGGGAGAAAGAAAAATTAAATACTAATGGGGAAATTGTTGTACAGTATTATGACATAAGACCAGGCAAACCGCTGGCCGTCTTCTTCAGCAAGTCACCATGATTGTACATGACTTGATATTATTAACATAAAATGTTTCCTTTGTCAAGGAAAGTGTCAAACTGTAGTTTGAAGTTTATTTGACCATGAATGGGGTATACAACCAATTAAGAACGTTAACTAATTGTTTAGTTACCATGCTGAGTCTGAATATGATTTAAAATGTTTAGTAGTTAGGGAAAGAGAGAGTATATGAGAGGTTGAGTAGGACGCATTTATATCGTTCCAGGGTTTCATCTATGACTCAAAGTGAGCCCAGGTCAACCTATACCTGTCTATATTTCTGCATCTAAGAATTGAGGCAGTATCGACTGTGTGCCTCCGTGTTAAATTGCAAGAGCAGAATCCTTACTTGGCAGTGGAGGCTGGTGATCTAACCAAAATTCATCCTGCATACCAGGCACCACTCAGTTAAGAAATTGTCTCCGGGCACTTGATATATCAAACTCAACTACTCTCAGTTCCCGAAATGTGTATTAGATCATTCAGATTGTGATGAAGACAAACGTTCTTGTAATCAATACCCATTCATAGGAGCAAGAATAAATTGACACTGTTCCAGACTGACACATTTAATTACAGTTATGAATAAGAATATACTCAGTTATAAATTGAATTAATTTTATGTAAATACTTTGAATTATTATTTTGAGTTCAATATTCCGGTATACACAAAATTGTGATACTGGAACAAATAAATTGTAAAAAAGATTTCACATTTAAAACTTAACTCTGGGTGTTGTTAATTACTTTTCGTATAGTTCTTAAATGTATTTGTTGTCATTCTATTATACCACTATTTCATTACCCTAGACATTAGACGTAGCTGTCAGACATACTAGTCAAAAATACGTCTGAGTGAGGTCTTAGGGTGGTAGCAGAAAGGTTCTCTGAGAACACACCCTTATTAGCTATTAGACTCAGAGGCCTTCACAGCTTGACCTCACTCGGTTACACTATAATAATAACACCAACATTCATAACATCTAAACCCACCACATATATTGGGTAGCTCGCTCGGGATTTTAAAAAAAGTAGGAAATTAAAAATAAGTGTTGAGAGTGGTTTGAGATTTTTTTCGGAGAGTCTAAACACGTTATCTAGAACCATTGGGAATAGATGTGTTAATAGAGCGTAGTGTTTCTTCTGAATTTCTGGTAATATATAAATTTGTGCTTAAGCGTATTAAAGTGTTAAAAGTTTTAGCATCTTAAATTCACTGTGATTTTCTAGGTGTTAAGACTAGCGAATTAAATAACGCGTAGCTATTTTTATTCCAGATGTTTCAGTTGGAATTTAAATTTAATCACCCGCTATCACACAAAAAGAGACGGTTCAGTTGACTAATAAATACACTAGGCGACTGATAATTGACGGAATACAATTCACTTTTATTTCATTGTGTGTAATTTAGTAAGTGACTGTGTTTGACTATCTCATGCGACTAAACAAACAGACGCCGAAAATCTAATAGTTATTAATGACAGGCGATATTTGTTGAGTGCGCGTAGGGATAATTTAATCATAATTGACATTATGCGCTGATCGTTGACCGGAGCAGGAGGGGGAAAACTCTGCATGCCCCAACCAAACTTGCACCCGCTAAGCGACGCGCGATAGGATAGGCTAGACATAACGTGTGCCTTTGAACTTTAATCAGGACTGACGGAGAGGATGAGAGATTGTCGCGTTCCCTTCCGTATATATATATATATATATGTAGATATTATTAGCAGTAATTTTTTCATAATGTTCCTATATCCTTAGGCAACCTGATCAACGGCGACCAGCGGTTTTTTAATGTGGCTATGTCTTGGGCCTTGTCTCTATTTTTACTGATTGGATTAAAGTTGTTTTCTGTTGGCTGACGCGTCTCCAAGTTTCAGTTGTGAACAGGACGGGCCACAGAGACTAACGAACATCGTAATAGTAAATTTTAACTGGATTTACAAAATACCCAGATACATTTTCTTGCATTTTTATCAGGCCATTGTGGTGAAATAACAATAACTGTTCTCCCGACTTCTGATAGTCGTTTCCAAGAGGATATTTATCCAGAAGAATCACGATATTTCAGAATCGGCACTCACCAGAGCCAGCCGATAGGATTTACAAATCAATCACGTACCATCATCAGTAACAATTTTTAGCAACTAGCTGTGTCCAAATACCAGAAGTATTTGTTTTTCCATTCTTTGCTGTGAACACTAGATCTCGTTTTTTTCTACCATTAACTATTCGAGGTGACACTATCGATCCAGGATTACCTCACCAAACTTGGCGTCCATCTTATAAAGTTATTGTCAAGGCTGGACTGGGGCCAAATTTTGCACTGTACCCTGACACTATCAATATCGATAAATATATTCAGGATACCTGTACATTCCATGAAATATCACCAAGAATAGGTAAGGAGAGAGAGAGCGTGGCCACGTATGTCAGAGAGAGAGATTGAATATTTTCCTGTTACGGTAGCTTGTACCAAACTAGTTATTTTGCTTGAACTATTGTTTACTTTGCGGATTAGCACGTATTATAAACTTTGTTTCTTTACTGTCTATACGTAACCTATTGCTAACCTTTTAACCTTTGGGGTTATTAACTTGGTTGGGTTCTTATCTTCGTAACGAGGGGAGGGCATAGGTATTCTGTTATTTTTTTTTATGTATGTACTAGTAGTTCTGATGTATCTGATCTTTCTCTTTTAAATATTCGATGTTGTAAAGTTTAGTGATAATGAACAACAAAAGACCTAACTTTGTGTCTGTTAGTCAGACCCATACCCATTTAATCACAGTTTTTTCACGTTTGTGTGTCTTGTTGTCCCATAGCTGTGTGCGTGTGTGTGAATGTGTTTAGTAAACTTATATTTCTCAATATAAGAGGGTGCAAGATTGTCTTATACTAAAATATAGTCGTATAGATAGGCTGGACTAGAGGTACTATTCAGTCCAGAGACAGATCTTCTCCTTAAACTATTCACTCGTGAAAATCTATTTCTTACACTTTACCTCTCACGTATTATCACCATCTCCTATACTCAGGCGGGACCTTAAATAACTTTAAAACCTATCTGAGCACGACAGTATCTGAAATTGAAAACAGCAATTGTGTATTCGACAAGAAGTAGTTTATTCCAATTGTTAATAATGCAGATAATTGTCTATACACTAAATAAGTAATGATTGTCATGGAAATTGGATCGATCTCTTGTCCACTCCGGCAGTATTTAGTTAACTTTTTGGGTGTACTAGTTTTCCGTGAAATTTCCGTGGTCGGCACATTTCTTTCTCAGCTATCAAGCAGATATTAGCTATTTTCTAATCAGTTTTACACTCCCTTCGGTGATAATTCGCCATGTTTGCTTTAAGCTTCTCGTCTTTGCTAAGATTTGGCACAGGTTAAGCCCCAGATGGGCCCGGTCAGTTTTCGCATAGTGACTGAGTGTTGTGTTTACCCAAGGCGTGCCGGGCGATAAATCATCCGCTTGCGGACTTATTTACAAACACGCACTTGACAGTCTGAATGTTGAAATAAGCTTCCGGCAGAATTATTACGAAAATATTACTTGAGATAAATGTAAGAAGTTATTTGTAATCACTGACGAGAATATTCGGAGGTTTCACGTCCATATTTGGGAGACGTGACCTCTTCTATAACATGCAGAATTTTCCTATGAGGAAAGTTTTTGAATAGATGCCATCAAACCACGCATGATTGTAACTATTGGCCGGCATTCGAGATGTAAACATAACAACATTTCTTATTGGAGCCTGGTTTAATAGTAAACAACAACGTGCGTGGAACGAAAGTTGCAATATTACCTGACACTTTAGTCAGTTGAAAGCACTGTGAAATTCAACTCGCCAAGAGACAACTCCAACGGGCTGATCACCCGTTTGCCAGTCACTTTGATTAAGGAAACAACAACAAACGGATTGATTTGTCGTTGCCCTAAAGACGCCATTAGGCGTGATGGGAACAGCGGCAAAGAAAATCTATTCGCTGTTGCCCTTAAGACGCCACTAGGCGTAATGGCCACTGACTGCTTTGCCGGTCGTTGGCTAAGGACGGAAGAAGAAGAAGAGACAACTAGACCAGCCAGAGTTAAGAATAGAATCATAATTCATTTATCGGCCCGGACTTGTTTAAGCCTCTTGAGGACTTAAAAGCTCAGGAAAACTCTACCATTATTAACAAGGAAAACCGGAATCTGAGGAATCTGAAACACGGTGTCAAAGTGGGAACTTATGGTGCAGTAACAACACCCCAGAACACGTGTAAGAGGCATCTTCAACACGTTGCCTTAGCTATTTCTCTGAGCCAGCAGTCTGTCAGTGATCCCAAAAACATTTTGGGGTAAGTTGTACATTTACTTGTATAATTCTATATTTTGCATTATTAAGACGTGAAATAATATTTACATATTGACATGTGAATATTAATATGTGAAAATTGTTAGTGGATGTCCAACTCATACGAAGCTGGCAACCTCAGCATGTAGAATGATGATTTCATGAACCACAACTACAAAGGCTGGTGACTGCTGTATGCGAGTTTCTTATAGAGAACTAAAAGCAGAGGTAGTCCGAAGTTCCATATGGAGCAGGGAGGGAATGGTGAGAGAATGATGCACATACTTATTATTTTATTAACATTTACAACCAATGTAGATGTAAATCTAAACACATTCACTCTAAAAGTAATGAAAGTTTTCAACGTTTTCAACCAATGTAAAGGTAAATATAAATCTATTCAACCTAAATGTAATGAATGTGTTTCCGCTCAGTGGGATTAATATTAATTCTCAGCGAGGGTAACAGTTCTGAGATAGATGGGATGGTGGAATAGGATGAGGAGGACACATAAGTATGTGTCGGGAAACGCAATACTAAAGAGGGTATTTGTTCTCTTCTCATGTGACACTAGTAGGTAGTACCAGTTGAGGATACTATCTCTGGAACAAGTGAGGGTATACGTGGCCTATAGTCGACGCTAGACACCATCATTGGACAGGTCTTAGAGAACTTTATTTTCAAAGGGTTGAGAATTGAGCACACAGGCCCGTCTGAAATTATGCCCTTCCCATTCTCACCTTTCATATTGAATTCATTTATTCTCACATGCACTCAGACGCGAGACCAGCTTGATAGTTACTCCATGACACTTCTTGGAACGTGCTACAACTTTCAAACTTGACCAGTGACGAGTGTGAATCAGGCATCCATATACAAAGAACCAAACATCAGCTGGAGCAGAATAGACAAACTCATTGGCAGCTTAGGAGAAACATAAAAGCTGCCAAATGAACTATACAATTTTTAACGCCATAACATAACCCGGTGATGATAACTATTTCTATAAGGAATTATTCATTTTTATAGCTGTTAAAACATAATTGATTATTAAATTTGTTACTTGTATAAAGACAAATCTAAAGTTGATTTAATCATTTTTAATGCAGAATACCAAGTAATCCATCTTAAACATAACACTCTGGAACTAGATCTCCTAAACTTCTACTGCCCCAGTGACATACCACTGAACATGGCTAGTATAGACGTCCCCAGTGGCAACTTCTTAGCGGTGGAAGACTTCAACAGCCATTCCCAAAGCTGGAGATACAACTAGCTAGATAGAAAGGGCGAAGAGATAGAAAACTGGCAAGACGACTATAACCTAACCCTTCTAAACAACCCTAATGATCCTCCAACCTTTTACTCCAGAAGATGGCCTAGCACCTCTACCCCAGACCTGGCATTCTGCACACCTGATTTGGCCGGGATAGTGGAAATGGAAATAGAAGAACAACTCGGTGGAAGTGATCATCGCCTGTGTTCATCAAAATGAATAGAACAATTAATACAAGTCCAAGTCAGCCAAGATGGAATTATAAAAAAGCAAATTGGTCTATTTACCAACACAGAGCAAATCTGCTTACAAAAGATATTAGGGTACTAGACAGATACATTAACAGAGTCATCGGGGATTTTAATAATGAAGTTCTCAAAGCAGCAAAGGAGACAATACCGAGAGGAGCGAGGAAGAACTAAGTACCATACTCGTCCAACACACTACAAAAACTACATGAAGAAATGAACGAAGCACGGCACACTGCAGAGGTACAACCATCCCAAAAGAACCATATCATGCTACAGAAGGCAAAAGGAAAATTCATCAAAGGAAAACTAGAAGTCTAGAGGAGAAGCTGGAAGGAAAAAACCTATAAACTAACCCTTGAAAAGGAAGGGAGAAAGTTGTGGAAACTCACTAAACAATTAAATGACGATAAAAATTATCAACGACAAAGAATTACACTAGACGATGCAGGTAAACTATATACTGGCAAACAAGCAGCATACATATTTGCGCAATCCCTCAGAAATGAAAGTAACATCTCCGTCAATTCACGTAGACAACGAGACATTCGTCAAGGAATAATCCACACTAGAATTAATGAAAACAGTCCGGACGTCATGTCCAAACCATTCACCATGGAAGAGTTAAAAACAGCCTTGTGGAAACTTAAAGACAGGAAATCACCAGGCCCGGATGGTATAACCAACGAAATGCTAAAACACCTAGGATATACAGCAATGACCAAACTGTTGCAGATATACAACTACAATTGGATGACAGGCAGTATGCCACAGACATGGAGAGAGGCGTAAATGTGCCCCATCATAAAGAAAGGAAAGGACAACAGGAAGGCCACCAGCTACAGACCAATTAGCCTAACTAGCTGTGTATGTAAGACAATGGAGAGGATGATCAACAGAAGATTGAAATGGTACTTGGAATCCGAGAAAAAATTAGTGCCAGAACAAGCAGGGTTTAGAGAGTGCAGCAACACAGAAGACCAAATCACATACCTGTCCCAGATCGTTGAAGATGCCTTCCAAGAAAAGAAAAAAGTCTTTACCCTATAGATAGATCTCCAAAAAGCTTTTGACAAAGTATGGAAAGACGGGTTAATAGTAAAACTGCAAAGAAACGGAATCAAGGGTAATATGAGAAAATGGATTCAGTCGTTCCTACACAATTAGAAAGCCGCGCCATCTTGTAATCGTTATGGCGTCTGTCGTTTAACAGCGCCATCTTGTCATCGCCATTGTCTCCGTGGTTCACTGCCTTTTTACATAACATCTTCAAGAGGGAGATATATTACTGGGCCCTGGGCCACAATAAAGCCTATAAATAGTTGTGTTTTATATTTGTGTTTTCGCTCCTTCTTGAGCATCCATCGCGTGTGTTATTTGCGTGGCCCCAATTACTACGCGCGCGCACTACGTTGAGTGATTAGACCTAGCGGCCTATATAAAGAAGTGCTCTGGCCAGCAGAGGCCTTTTTTTCGTCAGTCGCCCCAAAGAAACCAGAGTAAGAAACCAGAGTCGATCTGAAGATGCATTAAACACGTTAGCAATTGAGCACTGGCTGGGTATTTTGTTTCGTTTGGTTTACTTTATAACGTTTGCTTTATGTGCTTGTTGTCACTGATAGGGTTGTGTGAATAACCCTTAGAATCAAGAGTTTTATTGTTGTTCGGGTCGGTGCGAGTGTGCAAGAAAGTGATCACATATCACAACAGCATCATCATCTCTCGCCCACCCTATCACACAAGAGTCACCATGGAAGGCCACAACAGCAAGAAAATCCTTCTAAAACATGGAGTTCCTCAAGGCTCAGTATTGTCTCCCACCCTGTTCCTTGTGTTCATCAATGACCTCATCCACGATCTGCCACAAGGTGTGAGAACTGCCCTATACGCTGACGACTTGGTGGTGTGGTGTGTAGAAGAACATCTAACTATCGCTAATAAGCGAATGCAAAGGGAAGCAGACAACATAGCAGCATGGGCAGAGAAATGGATGGTGCAGAATCAACGCTGAAAAATCCTCAACAACACTTTTCACGCTCTAGAACAAAGACAAAGCAAGAGAGACACGACTTGGAAATATACATGTCCAAACAGACGAGGAACCGGTGTACTTGGGCACTACATTAGATAAGAGAATGACATAAAGGCCCCACATCGGGAGAACAGAGGACAAAGCAAGAAGAAAACTTGCCATACTGAGGAAAATAGCTGGATCAAGTTGGGGAGCTAATGAAACAACACTAAAGAAAGTTTATACAGGTGCAATAAGACCAATATTAGAGTACGGATCAGCAGCATGGTCTACAGCAGCCAAATCACACCTACAAGCCTTGGATAAGGTACAAAATCAAGCGCTTCGGTTGATCACGGGTGCCATGAAGACCACACAAATAAACGAAATTGAAAAAATCACAGGCATTCCACCTTTATTCTACAGACGAGACACTAAGACCCTGATCCAAGCAGAACAGTACAAGAACATGCCAGCACATCCAATGAAAACTACGTAGATTTAGAGATTTAGCCAGTGGGAGGTTGAAGAGAAGCAGTTTTGTGTATCGATCACAAAAAACTAATGAGAACATACAAGGATGAACTACCAGACATCACTAAGGAAATAATTCCCACACTCCTCCCAACCCCATGGGAACAACATCAAAATTTCAGCATTAAGACCTCCATAACTACCACCTGCCCCATGGGAGAGCTAAATACTCTCCAAAGTAAAACAGCAGCATGTGACATGATTGAAGAACTATACCCCAGAGAAGCATGGATCCAAGTATATACTGATGGATCTGCAACCAGAGCAGTGAAGAATGGAGGCGCAGGAGTTTATGTGGTCTATCCAGACAACGAAAACGAATCCACCTGTTTACCTACTGGAATATTCTGTTCAAACTACTCTGTTGAAGTACAGGCCTTAAGCATTGCTGCAGGAATAATAAATAACACAATAAGCCAATGTCAGCAGATTGTATTCTTTACCGATGCAATGTCAGTTCTGCAAGCCCTCAACAGTGATAAACTGCCAGAGTTAAATAAAGCCCTATGCGAAGTAAATATCAAAAGAAGGTTAGTGCTACAGTGGATACTATCACACTGTGGCATACCAGGAAATGAGAGAGCAGATACGTTAGCAAAAGAGGGAGCAACACAGGAACAAAAAGAACAAACAATCACCTTCCAGGAAAAAAAAGACCCTTATCAAGGCCATCAGGAAAATTTACCAACAAAGAGACAACTATCACTATCTTGATCGAGCAAAACAGGTGATCATGTTCCGTATTAGAGCTGGACATG
This sequence comes from Oreohelix idahoensis, assembly GCA_024509875.1. Taxonomy (NCBI): domain Eukaryota; kingdom Metazoa; phylum Mollusca; class Gastropoda; order Stylommatophora; family Oreohelicidae; genus Oreohelix; species Oreohelix idahoensis. The sequence goes on along the minus strand of JAMPIV010013679.1, from coordinate 629,089 downwards.
GCAGACTGAACCGTCACTAATACAGACTGAGATTGGTCCCATCACCCCTATGTACGTGTGGACAGGCAGCACAGACAGCCGAACATATCCTGCAAGACTGCCACATGCTTAGTCAATTGCGGACTGAACATTGGCCCACACAGACGCACATCCACACAAAGCTGTTTGGGAGTCTTGACGAACTTTCAACCACAGCAACATACATCCAGAGAACCGGACTTCTTGTGTAGACATTACTAAACAACAGCGAACGGGAAGAAGAAGAAGATCATTTTGAATGTACTACATCCATATGTCTCAGACAATTACTTAAATGCACTTAAACAGAGCTATACAATAATAATAAGAGGAATTTCGCTAAATTAACTCAGCTGGGGGCTTGAACGAGATAATAACTTATAAGAAAACCATATCCTTCACAAAAGTTGACGGCAGATACTAGAGTTAACATTTGCTCCGCCTCATGCAGCATTGTTCTCGCTTTTCTGAATATCTTGTGAAACTCCCTTGAGGTAGACGCATCATTATCCTTCTACCTACAACTCTACCAAGAGTAATCTTGTGCGAAGGTAGACACCTTTGAAGACCCACATTAGTTATTCTTGAGTTTTGGCCACTGCTGGACCACTACTGCAGAGCTAAGGGGAGGCAACCCGTGACAATGATCCAGAGTTGAACATTATGTAAGCACTGACAGTAAAATTATTTTTCTGTTATTTGCGCGCGCCTGCTAGTCTTCTTTTCTTGATAGCTTGGCCCAGATATCCTTCTTTCTAGTCTGCTGGTATTTCTTCTCTGTCCCAGGCTTTACCAATTTGTGTTCTGTTATGCACAGATAAACCTAAGTATTGTGAATTGCATTGTTGTTATATAATGATTCGCTTTCCGAAACTGACAGAGTAACAGAAGTATCGACAAAATAAAACCAAAAACAACAACCTAATAGTTACAGAAGAGAAGCATATTACTTTGGAAAACTATAAATAGACGTAACCAGCTTCCGAATGGAGCCATTTATTTATACGAGGGGCGTTCAGAAAGTAATGCACCACATCGTTTTTCTCAGGAGCAGTTTATTCAAAAAGCATGAAATTTATACACAATATACATGGATATGTCATGTAAACATCGGTATTATTCAACATAATCCCCATCAACTTGTACGGTTTTATGCCAGCGCGAAACAAGTGCATGTATTCCTAGCCCGTACCAGATTTTGTCTTGATCATGTAGCCATTTCTTCGCTGCATGAATCACTCCTTCATCATCTTCAAACCTTGTCCCACGGAGTGCATCTTTAAGTGGACCAAACAGATGAAAATCAGAGGGTGCCAAATCGAGACTATAGGGTGGATGGGGTAGTACAGTCCAACCCAATTTGGTGATTGCTTCCCGTGTTACCAGACTTGTGTGAGGTCGCGCATTGTCGTGAAGAAGCAGGTCTGCTGGATTCTTGTGCGGCCGAACTCTGCGAAAACGTTGATTGAGTTTTTTCAATGTCTTAATGTAAGCTTGCGAATTGATTGTCTCTCCTCTTGGCATAACGTCCACAAGAATCACACCTTCAATGTCCCAAAAGACAATGATCATGACCTTTCCAGCTGAAGGAATTGTCTTGAATTTCTTTCTTCGTGGTGATTGCGGATGATGCCACTCCATTGACTGTCTTTTTGTCTCAGGTTCAAAATGATGTGCCCAGGTTTCGTCAACTGTAACGATCTTAGCCAAAAAGTTCTCTCTATCAGCATTGAAACGCTCCAAAAATTCAGAAGAAATTGCTTTCCTTTGCAATCGGTGGTCATTTGTGAGACTTAGAGGAACCCATCTTGCGCAAACCTTAGAAAATCCGAGAGTTTTTATAACTGCATTTGCACTACCAATGCTGACTGACAGCTGTAAGGCCACTTGTTGAGTAGTAGTGATTCGCCTATCAGTAAGAATAATGCCCTCAGTGCATTTCAACATTTCTGCGTTGGTGGCTGTGGCAGGACGTCCACAGCGCGGCCGATCAAGCAGCTCCGTATCTGCACTTCCTGATTCTTTGATTCTCTGAACCCAGCGACTGACTGTACTCCTGTCGACTGCAAAACTTCCATACACATCACATAGACGCTTGTGAATGTTCACAACAGTTTCCTTCTCTGCCACGAAAATTCTATCTCAATTCGCTGCTTATAACGCAAGTTGCTAACATGCTCCATTTCAACGGTTTAGGGCAGCCGTATTATTTAGCCGGTTGCGGTGCAATTTGGTGCACACAATTGGCAAATGCCATTTTTGAAGTGTGCAAAATTTCATGTTTCTATCTTCATTATTAGCTAAGAAAAACGATGTGGTGCATTACTTTCTGAACGCCCCTCGTATAAATGCGGAACATTAACATGGACATGATTTCGGAATATGTGTTCTATTTCATGGTGGGAATGTGCGTCTTATCATAGAGACTGAGCCTTTGTGTGCACTGTGCCGTTTTGTGAGTGTACTGGGTGATTATATGCGTTTTAAAAAAAAAAAAATTTCAATCTGCATTGTATAATCTGGGTGCTTTCTGTCTCATTTCATTAATGTAACATAAACGTTCTCTTTTGTATTGAATATCTGTAGTGTGTGTAATTTATACGCTCTCCTGTATTTTATGCATGCGCAGTATTAATATAATCACTCATTGGTCTATTTCAGTCCAGCGTATACCACGACAGGTGCTGTTTTAATATTTCACGACTTGTGGTTACTACATAACCAGAAGACAATCCTAACATGGCAGAAGCTTCCAGGCCAGGAGGAAAAAGTATCAGTCCTGACGTCGTCATAAACAAGGACCAAGTCGCGTTGGATGTCCCAGCGGTAGATGACAATGCACCGAAGGGGGATAAAGCGAAAAACCAAGTCGCCGAAGTAGAAAGTGATAAGCAACATGTAGAAAACTCTGGACAGAAGCTAGGCAATACTGAACAGAACGTTGTTAGTGAACCTGGACTCGAAGTAGAAAAAAATTCCTTATATGACAGTCAAAGACGAGAGAGATCAGGTAAACACACGCAGATCTTTACGTACTTAAAACATCGTTTAGAACATCCACTACTGAGTCTTACCTCAGGGAACAAATCATAATCCTATAATATTATTACCATCATTTACCCGTGTTCTCCATATTTAGCATTGCACTGCTTCCCCTTCTCCCACCCTGCATGGAGAATACACAAAAGCATCCATGTGCTATTTCAGCAGTGGTTTCTGAATCAATTTGTTTTACACGATGAGATCGAAGCCTCACGAACAACATCATATTAGTCGCCTCTTATGATATGTCGAGGAAGCAGTAATTCCATGTTTTATTTGTCTCCCTCACAATACTCCAGGGAACAACGCTGGACATTCTCTATAGCCACAGGACATATCTGACGTGTATGTTATTAGCTTGTTGCCCTTGAAGATAATCTTAGAAGTCTTATTGCTAATATACAGCGCGGCTGAGAATTATTCACCGGATTGTGAAGGACAGTAACCTTGAGCAGATACGAGTGTTACGGATGAATGATACTGCATTTGCAGCCTTAACCCAAGGAATTTTATTGGTTCACATTCACTTAATTTGATTGCACGTGTTGTCACAAAACATATGACGGTCATTGGAGTGTCTGTTGGACATTGCACATATTACAAAGAGTGCCCACGAGGAGACGTAGGGGTCGTCCATATATGACGTCACACAGTTGGGAAATCAAAGTTTTGTGACGATGGGGGGGGGGGGGGGGTGTTTCTGGAAAAAAATATGACGTCACCAAAAATACGTGTGAGGCTCGCTTCTTTCATAAAAAATGTTAGAACAAAAAATAGAATTATAAAAATAAACAGTACCAAGTTATCGCCATCCCGACAACAGTCCGATGAGACCAAAGATACAGACGTTTAACAAGTTGAGCTAAGCGGTGTGAACGTTTACTTTTTAATTTGGGAGGGCATTTATTTGGGTACGGCAAAGGTTGGATCCCGTCTCGTGCCGGGATGCGGCACGTGAAAGAGAAGTTTATTTTTGTAAACGCCGGATTAATTAAGTCTAATTTACGTGAAAAGTTATTTAGTCTGTACTAGTTAACTAATTTACAATCAATTACATTCTTTCTTTTCAGTATTAAAAAAATGGGGAGATTTGTGACGTCACATAATAAGAGGGTCTACTTTTGTGTCGAAATTTGACACAGAAGGGGGAGGTTAAAATTGTAACAATAGCGTGACGCCATATGTGGACGACACCATATTGAAAAACTATATCCTGAGTTTTTAATGCTCAGTGTGAATTTCAATGAATGTGACCAATAAAATCCTTTGGTTAAGGCTGCAGTTGCTGTATCCGTTACTCGTATCTGCTCAAGGTTAATGAACTTCATGAGAGCGTCCCAGCTTAGATAAGATTTTCAGATCCAACCAGCGTTGACGGAGTCCCACCTTAGGAAGATTACCAGATCCAACCTGTATTGACAGATCCCCAGCTTAGAAAGGCCGATGGCCCGTATTCCCTTCATATACATTTAAAAGATCAATGACTGCGATACTGCCTCATTTTAAAATGTGTACGAGAACCACATGTAACATTATCTTCTTCCTACACTCTCAGACGTCCACTTGAATGTTTTCAAAGAAAGCAGTAGTCAGTTTGGGGCTATTTGAATCTCCGTAGAGCTTTTCCACGAATGGTACTGGTGTCGGCTATATGCGCTTTCTCTGTTCCGCATATCATATATTGGGCAACTTTGAAGCAGATGTTCAGCAGTCATTTTATCAGTGCCACTGTTACACTGATCGGTTGTTCCTATCTTTAGTTCGTTGAATAGATGGTATCTCAATCTGTTGTGGCCAGAGCGGAGTCTGAAGATAACCCCTAGTTCTCTTCAGTTCAGCTGGTAGTACCGTACCGGTATGCATCATTTTGTGTGACCTGGATGCTTTACATCCCATTTGTTTCTGTATCCGATTTTATTTTACGTGTAGGTGTAGTGGTGTTTGATGGTGTTGTATGATGTTGATATTACTAAATGTAATTGTATGAGGCCAGCTGTGAAGGCTCCTGAGATAAAATGTAGTTGAGAATTGTCAGAAGGCCTTTCTTGCTACCACTACGACCTCACACTTAATTTTTTTTAATGAATGTGGCTACGTAAAGTGTCTAGGGTTATGATATGTAGTGTGGTGTAATAGGTTATAGATATACCCACAGATATTTAACAAGACTAATAATATTAATAAATGTTAAATACACTGAACTAACTCACGTGTGTAAAATTTTTTGATAGAATTATATTACATTTATTTTGTTCTGGATCAATTTTTTAGGTTGACCAGAACTTAAAAGGATTTAGAGATTATGAAAGAAATGCATGGAATATTATATCATAAATGCAATAGTGTACATATATATGTACTATACTAGTTAGTTTTATTAAAATGTTCTAGTAGTCATCTACTTGGGAGGATAGTTAATGTTTGTGCTGTTGGGGTGGCCTCATCACACCTGTCTATATTGACTACACAGTGTCCAGAAAATGGTGGGAATTTTTATGGGGTATTAGTAACTACACAGCGTTGGTGAATGTCCAGCAGACCAGAGGCTCACTCATCTTGTAGTTGTAGCTCTGGTGCTGAAATCAGGTGGTCCCACCTCTCCGTGCTATTCTCTACCCACGTCTGGACACAACACTGACACAACAACCACATCATACAGACAGGTCAGATCTCTCTGACCAAACAGCACATTTACCATGGTGGTTTTACATCAGATAGATCCTCCCAGACTATAGATTCTGAAAAATATTTATTAGTTGTCTGCCCTAAAAGAGGATAGGTAATATGTTTCATTATTCTCAACACTTGATCTGTCTTGCCTAACCCTTGCTGGAGTTTATGTACATTGTTGGTCCCTAGACCCTGACTTGGGCGGGGGGTCTAGAGCAAATCCCTACTTGTTTGTAAGGCTAGATTTCGATATGGCAGTATCAAATCACTCGAACATGAAACAATATTCAAAATATATATGGAAATAATTTCAATCTTACCAGATTATGAATAAATAACACAGAATTGCTAGCAAAACTCAGCTGAGCTGCTGGCTATAGTATGGCGTCCCTAAATTTATTTCACTTTCTTTCATATGGAAATCACCACACTTTAAAATCTGTGTCTATCACTGAACAACTATTGAAGAATGGCCCCACTTCGCGTCTGAGCGCTAATGATATGATTGTCTGTGGCCAATCACTGCCTAGGTTTATTTTAAATTCAAATTTCCTACCCTAAAGTCATTTCAGTCATGCTTCAGTCAAGTATGGATGTTTATCTGTTAGTCTGTCCGTCTCTACTTGTGTTTCTACAAAATGTACTTGATTTTTGAACCAACCTTTCTCTCCCCTCCAAAATTTTGTCGTTAAAAGTTATTTTTAGACACAGCCACCACAATATCCCCGCTCCTCCATACCAAGTAGATTTGAACCCCTGCGTCTCGAGGTCGTGTTTTTTTGTGCAATTAGCGACACTTTTAGATTCAATACAGTCTGTCGATGATGTGAACAACACTGTCTTTTGTCATTATCTTCAATATTATCTATCCGTCTGTAAAATTAAGAACATATTAGTTCACTGCTCAGAATAGGCCATCCGGCCAGCTAATTTTTATATTCCTAACATTAATATTAAGAAAAAAGTACTTTTTAAATTTTGTAATATTCCAAACATCTGCGTTTTAGCCGCTGAATTCAAATCAAGGGCTTGGTATCGCAAAAGCGTCCAATAAATGACTGTGGCGTAACATATCTATGGTCCCTTCTGTCGAGTTGCTTACTTTTTATGTCAACTTGGGAAACGTGACTTTTCTCCGTTTCCCCCCCCAATTGCGTCTCCTTAGCCTTTCTAGTCTCACGCAATCTTTCCAGTCATATTTTTTTCCTTTTTGATCCGCCGTTCCCCTCCTGCCTAGCAAGTCAATTTTTATGGAGGGTGATGACCCGCGGTCTGGGCGATCATGTACATCAGCAGCCTACGCATTATGTTTTTATCCTTAAATGTTATCTTTGGAGGTATTTTACCGTTGTATCTCTGTCAATTTCACTACACATCTCCCCACTTGAAAACATGCCTATGGCAAGTTCCAAAACCAGCGATACACATAGGTAAAATTACTCCTCACGTCTGCCACTACTCTAATTTTGATCACAGGGGTGCCGACTGAGGAAATCTGCACCGACATTCAATTTGCCTGGGATATATTGGATACTAAACTGATAAGGTTGAAGCAATAAAGACCACCTCAGCAATCTTGCGTTTTCATGCTTAGCCTGAGACAAGAACACGAGAGGCTGATGGTCCGTCTCCACCACAAATGTCCTACCATACAGATAGATTTGAAACTTCTTTATTGCCCAGATTAACGCTAAACATTCTTTTTCGCTTGTGGAGTATCCTTGTTCCGCCTTATTCAATTTGCGGCTTGCATAAGCGACTGGTTTCAGTTCCCCATCAGGTGAAGATGATCTTTGCAACAAAGCCCCTCCGAGTCCTACATTACTTGCATCGGTTCTTAAGACAAAGTCCTGTGTCAAATCAGGCAGTTTGAGAATAGGCTTGCTAGTGAGTTTTTCCTTTAACTCTTGGAACGCTAGTTCACATTGTGCAGTCCAAATAATTTTATCTGGAAGTCCCTTGCGAGTCAGATCAGTCAGAGGAGCACAAATAGCGTTAAAATTTTTGATGTATTTCTGATAAAATCCGCATAACGACACGAATGATCGCACGTCCTTTTTTGTTTGTGGCCTAGGTGCTCTCTGCAGTTTTTCCAAGTTCTTAGGATCAGGGGTCATATTACCCTGATATACAGTGTGTCCCAAGAATTCCAACTCTTTGCATCCAATACAACATTTTGTTGGCCTAGCAGTTAAGTTCGCCTCCCGAAGTCTATCAAACAACATCTCCAGAGCTTCAATGTGTTCTTCAAATGTCTCTGTGGCGACGAGAATATCATCCATGAAATTCGTGATACATGGGTTATTCAGGGGATCCAACAATTTGCGCATCATCCTTGAAAACACACTCGGAGCATTTTTCAGTCCGAATGGTAGCATATTGAATTCATAATGTCCATCCGAAGTGCTAAAAGCCAAATAAGGTCTCACTTCAGGCTTCACTGGGATCTGGTAATAGCCTTTACTAAGATCCACCTTTGAAAAGTATTTTGCCTTGTTCAGTCTGGCAAATAACTGTTTTGTGTCTGGTAATGGATCCACTTGTCCTTCTGTGACAGCATTCAGTTTCCTGTAATCTATGCACAGTCTGTGTTCCCCAGACGGTTTTCTCAACAAAACGACACTAGAACTAAAAGATGATTCACTGTGCGAAATAATCCCCTCCTTCAACAAATAATCTATTTCTTCCTTCAATGCCTTCTCCTTCGCGAACGGAATAGAATAGGCTCTCATACAGATTGGGTTTGAGTCTACCAGTTTCATGTCATACTGTAGCAAATTTGTATGGCCTGGTTTATCTGTTAATACATCTGTATGTTCCTCCAGAACCTGTTGAACTCTCTCCCTCTGGTTTTTAGTCAGGTGCTTACTGACTTTTACCTGTGCTGCTGTTTCACAAGGATGTAATGGGTATTCATGTGAGGTGAGTGGTTCTTTTTGCATCTGGGTTGCAATAGCCAAGGTCAATAAGGGGGTGCTTTCCTGGAGTGGTCTGTCCAGATACTTCTTTAACAGGTTTACATGATAAACTTTTTCCTTCCCCTTTTTGTCAATTTTATAGTTTGTTCTAGACACCTTCTCTAGAACCGTATATGGACCTTGCCAACCAATTTGTAATTTATTCTGGCTTCCGGGTAGTAGAAGCAGCACCTTCTCTCCGACTGCCAGTTCCCTGTCCTTTGCCTTCCTATTAAAATATGCTGCATGTTTCTTCCTGGCTTGTTTCAAATTATCATTTGCCAGTTTCCATCCAGCTTTCAAACGAGTGGTCAGTTCGTTCACATATTGATACGATGAGGTAACAGTCTCTTCCGCCTTCTCATCTGTCCAGGTCCTTAATAGAGTTACATCTGGATCTTTAATTTATCATACGTATTTTTCATGGAACCCATCGGGTCCCGTCCATTAGAAGCTCTATAATGAGGACTTTTCTTCCTAGAATCATCACTCACAAATCGACCACTACCAATTTTTCTCTGGGGTTTGTCTCCCCACTTAAGATTGTTTATGAGAGATCTTCGCTCTCTTGTCTGTTCTTCCAGTTTATATAAGTCTGACCGAGGGATTGTCATCTTATCCTGGGTAAAATTTCTTCTTTGTACTCTTCGCATAGTGGCCATGTTAATCCATTCAAGTGAAGACTGGGTGTGAAAAGGGGGCTCCCATTCCACTTTGTCTACCCGAGTATAATTAATTTTTCTTTCAGGCCTAAAGTTGCCCCGTGGCGTTTCTAGGTCCTGCACATATTTTCCCTTTGTGGGTGTTCCCTCATGAAATACGCCACATGCTTCTACAAAGTTTTCAACATCGACATTTACGTCGGGCCAATAGTATTTTCGAGCAATCTTTTGGCAGATGGTACCGACTTTCTCATGGTCACCATCTTTTCCAACATGTAAGCTCCTTATTAAGTTTGCCCTATATATCTTGGGAAGAACTAACTGTCCGTGACCAGTGGATCTAGTTCCTGTCTTCCTGTATAATAGTTTGTTCTTCATGAAATATTCCCCCTTGCTCGGAGGTGTGTGGCATTTGGGCAATTTTTTAAAACAGGGCTTGAGTGTCCTATCCTCAGCCTGCGCCTTCCTCATCTCCTCTGGATGAGCATTTATAGGTTCACCTTCTTCCTCCTTCTTCTGTGACCTGGTCTGCACTGTCGCCATGATCACAGGTTTCTCGGGATTCCCCAAGAAGACGTATCTACACCCCAATATCAGAGGGTAGATTGGTTCATCTATCACTGCTGCTCTGATTTCTCCTTCCACATAGCGAGTTTTCACCGTTATCCTTGCGATGGGAAGTGTCATGAGTGGTATGTCCTTAGTCGCCCCTTGTATTTCCACTGTTTCTGTGGTATACTGACTTGGGTCCACTAGGCTAGACTTCACAACTGAATCATAATCCAAACCTGTATCATAAAGGCACCTTATGGTGACCCCATTACAAATAACATCCTCACAAACTGGGGGGTGATAAGGTTCCTGTTGTCCATTAGGATTAACCTTTAATCTTTGCGTCCCCGACTTCATTGCAGCAATGTTTGAAGGTTTCCTTCTACAAAATTCGGTGTTATGGTTATCCTTCTTGCACCATTTACACCATCTTTTTCCTTGGTTCAACGGTTTTCTTTCATTGAACTTTTGGTCATTGAACTGTGAGTTTCTGTCGCGATAGTCATTTCTTGGCCGCTCAAAGTTTGTCCTACCTTTATTTCCCTGCTCTCTATTATCAAATTTATTAAATTGCTGTGGAGCTTTAAAATTGTCTATGTGCTTCTTTTTAGCACCACTTACCTCTGCCTGGGCTGCCTGATACCTCTCAGCAACATTTAAAATTTCCCCCAACTTCTCTGCACCTTGTTCCATGAGAAATTTTCTCATGTCTGGAGCCATGGACTCTCTCAATTGCTCAATCATGATCATTTCTTTAAGATCTTGGGTCTTCCCCAGAGCCGTCCATTTCTCCAAATAGGTTTCTAGTCTAGCAGAGAATTGGTGGTATGTCTCCCCAGACAACAGTTTGGCATTTCTAAATTTCTTACGATAAAATTCACCATTCTTCTCGTACCTTAATAACAAAGCCTGCTTTAACATGTCATAATTGTCTTGGTCTTCCCTGTTCATTTTGGCAAATACTTCATAAGAAGTACCTCTCAATCCCTGTGATAGCTTTAAGCTCCACCTCTCTCTCTCTAACCCATATGTAGTAGCTAATAACTCAAAACGTCCTAGGTACCCCTCTATGTCATCGTCTTTTTCAACAAAATGGTCTAAATGAAACCCCATAGCTGAGTTTGAGGCTCCCAGACTGGGCGTAGCATCTGAGGCAAAAGGGCTGGCACCATTTTCAGGAGCCGGGCCTTGTAATTCCAGCTCCCTTAGTCGTAATTCGTGCTCCCTCTGCAACCTTCTATCTTCTGCCTCCCTTTCGGCAGTCAACCTTTTTTCTTCTGCCTCCCTTTGCTGTCGTTTTTCTTCTGCCTCAATCTGCAGCCTCTTAGTCTCAGCCTCTAACTTCTTCTCTTCAACCAACCTGTCAGCCTCCAATTTTCTTTCAGCCTCTTTTTCTAATCTCCTTTCTTCCCGTTCAATATATTTATCACATTCAGCCGTTACGTATTGAATTAAAATTTGACCATCCATTCCCATCTCCTTCGCGGTGAGCACAGCAGCTGATCTAAATTTTGCCAGCTCCGCCATACTTTTTAGACAATATAATAATATACAAGCTAAATCTCTAACCAGTAAATACACTAAGTACTTCTTATGACTATAGTCTAACTAATTCTAACTAACCAGTTAACTAATTAATTATTACTGGCTGTGAAGATTCACCAACTTTTATCTGCAGGGACACTTTTAATTTTAAAGGGAATTTTACAATTTATTTCCCTACTTTTATTTCTCCCACCAGGAGATCCTAATATTACTGTTGGGCTAATTATCCCGGACAAGACCCCAATTTATGTAGTGGTGTTTGATGGTATTGTATGATGGTGATATTACTAAATGTAATTGTATGAGGCCAGCTGTGAAGGCTCCTGAGATAAAATGTAGTTGAGAATTGTCAGAAGGCCTTTCTTGCTACCACTACGACCTCACACTTAATTTTTTTTTAATGAATGTGGCTACGTAAAGTGTCTAGGGTTATGATATGTAGTGTGGTGTAATAGGTTATAGATATACCCACAGATATTTAACAAGACTAATAATATTAATAAATGTTAAAATACACTGAACTAACTCACGTGTGTAAAATTTTTTGATAGAATTATATTACATTTATTTTGTTCTGGATCAATTTTTTAGGTTGACCAGAACTTAAAAGGATTTAGAGATTATGAAAGAAATGCATGGAATATTATATCATAAATGCAATAGTGTACATATATATGTACTATACTAGTTAGTTTTATTAAAATGTTCTAGTAGTCATCTACTTGGGAGGATAGTTAATGTTTGTGCTGTTGGGGTGGCCTCATCACACCTGTCTATATTGACTACACAGTGTCCAGAAAATGGTGGGAATTTTTATGGGGTATTAGTAACTACACAGCGTTGGTGAATGTCCAGCAGACCAGAGGCTCACTCATCTTGTAGTTGTAGCTCTGGTGCTGAAATCAGGTGGTCCCACCTCTCCGTGCTGGCGGGCAATAATGGTGGTCTCTGTCACAAGTACTGCACAGATACACTCGAGTAAAGTCACCAACTGAATAGACACTGCTTGGTTGACAACAGAAACTCACAGCTCTGCAATCAAAGTATGGGCCATGTGTCAAAATCTATTCTCTACCCACGTCTGGACACAACACTGACACAACAACCACATCATACAGACAGGTCAGATCTCTCTGACCAAACAGCACATTTACCATGGTGGGTTTACATCAGATAGATCCTCCCAGACTATAGATTCTGAAAAATATTTATTAGTTGTCTGCCCTAAAAGAGGATAGGTAATATGTTTCATTATTCTCAACACTTGATCTGTCTTGCCTAACCCTTGCTGGAGTTTATGTACATTGTTGGTCCCTAGACCCTGACTTGGGCGGGGGGTCTAGAGCAAATCCCTACTTGTTTGTAAGGCTAGATTTCGATATGGCAGTATCAAATCACTCGAACATGAAACAATATTCAAAATATATAAGGAAATAATTTCAATCTTACCAGATTATGAATAAATAACACAGAATTGCTAGCAAAACTCAGCTGAGCTGCTGGCTATAGTATGGCGTCCCTAAACTTCTTACACTTTCTTTCATATGGAAATCACCACACTTTAAAATCTGTGTCTATCACTGAACAACTATTGAAGAATGGCCCCACTTTCGCGTCTGAGCGCTAATGATATGATTGTCTGTGGCCAATCACTGCCTAGGTTTATTTTTAATTCAAATTTCCTACCCTAAAGTCATTTCAGTCATGCTTCAGTCAAGTATGGATGTTTATCTGTTAGTCTGTCCGTCTCTACTTGTGTTTCTACAAAATGTACTTGATTTTTGAACCAACCTTTCTCTCCCCTCCAAAATTTTGTCGTTAAAAGTTATTTTTAGACACAGCCACCACAATATCCCCTCTCCTCCATACCAAGTAGATTTGAACACCTGCGTCTCGAGGTCGTGTTTTTTTGTGCAATTAGCGACACTTTTAGATTCAATACAGTCTGTCGATGATGTAAACTACACTGTCTTTTGTCATTATCTTCAATATTATCTATCCGTCTGTAAAATTAAGAACATATTAGTTCACTGCTCAGAATAGGCCATCCGGCCAGCTAATTTTTATATTCCTAACATTAATATTAAAAAAAAAGTACTTTTTAAATTTTGTAATATTCCAAACATCTGCGTTTTAGCCGCTGAATTCAAATCAAGGGCTTGGTATTGCAAAAGCGTCCAATAAATGACTGTGGCGTAACATATCTATGGTCCCTTCTGTCGAGTTGCTTACTTTTTATGTCAACTTGGGAAACGTGACTTTTCTCCGTTCCCCCCCAATTGCGTCTCCTTAGCCTTTCTAGTCTCACGCAATCTTTCCAGTCATATTTTTTTCTTTTTATCCGCCGTTCCCCTCCTGTCTAGCGAGTCAATTTTTATGGAGGGTGATGACCCGCGGTCTGGGCGATCATGTACATCAGCAGCCTACGCATTATGTTTTTATCCTTAAATGTTATCTTTGGAGGTATTTCACCGTTGTATCTCTGTCAATTTCACTACAGTAGGCCTACAATTATAAACCTCTAGTAAAGTAACTTTAGTGACAACAACGAGTGACTGATTGACTTCTTATCTGATACGGTACTTCTTAAATATTGTTACCATTTACTTTTACGATAATGTCAGGGCATCCCGATTCTTATGTTCGAAGAGATCAGATTACCGTATTTTGTTTCAGTTTCGCCACATTGCCGAATGTGAATATCTCTAAACTTCAAATATCTAGAATTACATGCATGCTTATGTTTGTTTTTTGAGCCCACTTACCCAGAAGAACTATTTTTAGACAGTGGACCACAAGGCTTAGTGATCAACATCCAAGCTGGGCATGAGGCAGAGACAGATGGCAACGAGGACGACGAAGAAATATCTTCCAAGCAGACGACAGTTGCTCAGAGCTCTGGGGAGAAGGAAACACATGAAGAGCCAGTTCACAGTGTGAAACCTGATGAATCGAAAATCAGAGAGCGACTGTCAACCTCGATGCAAAGTGATACAGATAGTGAACGTTTTCAAATGGTGGATATTCAGCCGCACATAGGTACACATTTGTTAATGTTGTATTTATTGTTATCGTTGCCATACGCGCTATTATTATTGCAATTAAAAAAAAAAATGTTATTGATAACATGTTATTGGTACTTTCTTTGTTCATAATTATTTTCGTGATCAAGTACCATACCTACTGGCGTAGGTGATTACGTCTCTCCACAACTTCCTCCAAGTACTCTGAAATTCTAAAAAAAGACATGGTTTTATCAAAGCAGATCTTTTGAGAGTTTATTGTTTCTAAAGTAGTTACGGTTGCCTACCTCTGGCCCTAGGCAGTTAGTGTTAAGGTTTATGTTTCTGTATTTTTGTGCTTTTGGTTTTTTGGACTATGAACATGAAAACTAGTGTTTGTCGTGTGCATGGGATACCCGGTTCAACCCATGTGGGTTATAATTAGGTTATATAGTTGTGGCGAGATGAATGTTGGATAGCAATTTAGAAAAGTAGTTCCCAGAAATGGAGAAGAGAACTGGTGAACCAGGGGTAGGGATGTCACAAGACAAGTCAGGTAGTTAACTGTTCAATTCTCGATGATAGTTGCAGAACAGAACTGATAGGTAAGTCACCGTTTCGCTAGACCTGTCCCATGCTACAGATGTGTTATATAAATATGTGAGTGCTGCTCGAATTTATTACCTATCAATTTTAAATTCTTAATATTTCTTTGACCACACAAAAAAATTATATCTGGAAATTTAAATAAATCAATAACTACAGTTATATAAACAAATTCATGCACTTTATTGATTAATGGAGTATAGTAGTAGAAAAAATTAGCAACTTGGTATATCAATATTTTACCAATTTTCACACAATTTACAAAAAGTATATTGTCACTGTTTGGTCATTTTCATCGTGTTATTGGTTTGCAATCTTGGTGTGTGTTTTTACGGGAATTGGTACTTAACTTGCCTGGAACGTTGTAGTAGCTGACTTCCCTCGGTAGTTAAAACTTCTGGATTTTGTTGGTCCACTGTTAAACAGTTCACATTTTCTTAAACTGTGTCACGTTTTTCACCACTAGTTGAACCCTCAAGCACGGTGTTCCTTCGTAGTCGGCGGCTTTTGGAAGTTTCAATCTCCTAATCCCTCACAATAGCGAACAGTTTTGGCTTCTTCTCGTTTATCTTTTTGTGTTGTGGCTTAAGATTTCTAACTATAAGAGTCGGCCCTCTTGATACCTTCTCAGCTCTGTTAGATCTGGAAGTGATTTCGGGGAGTAAGGAACTGTTCGTTCGTTCGTCTTTTGTCGACTACATTGCTTCCTGTTCAACCAAAGCGGTTATAATTGGGGTATATTGTGCGTTTAATAGCTGAATTTGTCGTGCTATTCATAATTTATCATGAAGACACTAGTTAACGTGGCATTTCCAGAGTGTCTTGCCCAATAGTATTCACCATTCTATATAGCATATTACGTTGGTTGTTTTTCTTGTGTTGGCTCTTCCAGGCTGTAATTTATCTGCCGTTTGTTGTGCCATTGTTTAATGTCTATGGTGTTTAGTTTATAGTGTATCCCCTTTCATGATCCTAGACTGATGGCTCTCTACCCTGTTGCGTTTTGGAGGGTTAGTAGGTTATGATCTATTGTATCTTTTTTTTTCAATTGCAATTGACATTCTTTTCAATGTATCTAGTGGATATTCGTTGGTTTTTTTTAAATTGGTAATTTTGTTGTTGTTTACTTCGTGTAGTGATATCGTATTGGGGGGAAGAAGTTAGACAATTTTTTTAATAGTGTTTTTGTTTTTCCATAGTCCGTCCCCCCCCCCCATATATTATATCAGTCGAAAAAAACCAATTCTACATTTTTGTGACAAATCGGTAGAATATACAAAGGATAGCTAGCTAAAATCACAAGGTTCATATTAATTACATAATAGTTCTTACGCACCTAGATTTCCACATATTCACTGAGCTCACAAGCCTGGGAATGAAAGAGGAAAAATAACGGACGACAGCGTCTCTGATAAGTGTTATCGCACGTTATTTTGGAGAGATAACAACCATAACATGAGATGAGAAGGGTGTGTTGATAGTAGATGATACAGAACATTGTTGCTATTTATACCACAGCTCTAGTTGTGTCTCTGAGGGGTCAAAGAAAGAACAGGTTCACTGCTGTATCATGCGTGTTGTATGAGGTGATAAATATGAGGTTGTGTATGTGGGTGGTCACCTCCTCACAAGTGAAACAGAATACAACATAATTCACAGCTGCAACAGAAAAAGGAGGGAGGGAGGGATTGACGATAATTTCATGCACGGGGCGGGGGGGGGGGGGCAACGAATATATGCCGAACACCATCATCAACCAAAAACTGCTAACTCAGAGCTACCAAGAAGACCTGCGCATCGCCATAGCGGGTAGACGCTGGGATTTGGTTAGCCATTTCCCCAGAAAAGACCCTGACACCATCACCAGAACTGCCATGCTATGTACTCCAGAAGGAAAGCGGAAGCGATGCCGACCGAAAGATACCTGGCGGAGAACTGTGGAGGCTGAGATGCAAAGCATGAAACTGTGTTGGCCATGTCCTCGGAAGGGACCCTGACGCCATACCCAGAACTGCTATGTTATGGGCCCCAGAAGGATGGCGAAAGAGAGGCAGACCAAAGACAACCTGGTGGAGAACAGTGGAGGCTGAGATGCAAAGCATGAACCAGAGCTGGGGCACGGCACAAGAAGGATGGCTGTCGACCGAGCCAGGTGGACGGAGTTTGTTGCTGGCCTATAAGGCGCCGTCAGGCGTGATGGTCACTGATTGCTTTATCAGCCAGTGACCATGGACCAAAGAAGAAGAAATGAATATACGCCATAGAATTTTTAAAAAAAATAGAACATGCAGTTTGCAAAATGTCTCAGTAATTTTAGTCCATATTGGTTACAATTATACACTATTGCTTGATGTGTATTTATAGTCAGAGTTTTGTTCCATAGGAATCCAAAAGTGTTGTGGTTCCAAAAATATTCACAAATCAGCCAAGGATGAAGATAAACTGGACAGACATCAAGATGAAGTCGTCAATGTGGCGCCTGCCGCATCGGAAAAAGTCAAGGCTAATGACGAACAAGAGAAAAGGTATGATCATCATTATGAGTAGCTCAGAGATCAGCAAGAGGGAATCATTAAAAAAAAAAACAACAACACATATACACTCACACAATGAGAAAAGAATAAAGAGAAAAATGTAGCCCACCAGTTTGAATTTTGAGACATTCTATGAGAACATGGCTTGTGAGCAGTAGATTCTATGCAAGGCTAGAAGACAATATGTATTACACTGCAGATATCATCTAAGCAGGGTCATATTGGTCTGTGCCTGCCCAGATCTAAAATATACCCCCCCTTCTCCCCTTGCAAAAGTTTTCCTTTCTAACTTGTCTTCACGCTCTGTGTCCTGTTTTGGGGCATGTCACAAAACAATTAGCAGAATTCAAGTTTCCTTATGTTTGCTGCTCAGCTAAGGAAGTGATCAATTAAGTATGAAAATGTATGATTGGCTACAATTAAGATTAAAAAACACATAAGGGTCAATGTTTGGAAGCAATCCGGTTATGATGTCACGGTCATGGGTTACTGAAACCTTTTTTAATGTAAGTATAGATGTTTTTTAACCATTTTTATATACTTTACCTGATCTTTATAAATTGGTCATGTTTAAAATCTTTGATGCTCAAAATCTCTTACTTCCACTCAACGTAGAGTGGCTAAAACGTTGCATGCCGCTCTCTTGTTTTGTATATTTTAATCATATTTTTGATCGGCATTGGCCAAGTTAATTTTACATAATAACAAACACAATGTCAAATAGGGTGGAAATAACTCCACTTAAGGGTTTTTAAATAAGGGGAAGGAGCCGCGCTGGTGTAATGGTTACCATACTGCGCTGGCGATCGCGTGATCCAGGTTCAAGCCCGGGCGAGGACATTTAAACGAATGTCGTCGACCTGCACTTGGACTGGATTAATTCGAGCCCTGCCGAAGACAAGTGTCTTCGACCAGGGACTGGCGGCTCCTGAGCTGACACAGTTCTAATGGGTACCCTCCGAAGACGGCGAGTATCTGATTGAATGGCGAGTGGACACCTGTCAGTGTACAGGGAAAAAAGGGATACTCACGTAAAAATCAGCCTCAGGTTGGATAGACAAACCGGAGATTCTCGCCTCGAGCCATAGCGGGCGTACATTAAAATAAGGGGAAATAATGAAATGCAATTATATTTATAGGGTTGTTGTGTTTTTATTTGAAGAGTGGAGTTTTGATAGTGAGTGGTGATGTGCGGTTTAAACCAGTGTGTTTCTTCAAACAACTAGGTCAGCGAGTTTTGTATGTTTGTTTTAAAGAAAGCTCAAGCACAGAAGTTAGAACAACTTTCATGTGAGTTTGACATTTCGCGTTCCTACTAATACGGTATATAGGCTATTGACTTTGCACTTGAGTTAGAGAAGGAAAAGGCAGTGAGGAAGGGAACTGGTCACCTCACCTCTTGATGCTGGACCTAGTATAGTGAAGTCTCTAACACTTCACTCCCCTACGGTAGTATCTGCTACGGGACTACCTTTTTTTTACTAACTGAAGTGTATTTTATTCAAAGATGAATTTAACTTTGTGAAGATGACACTATTCTTCTGCGTTCGTCCTGAAAAGGACGTTTGTTAAGTTGTGTCGCCGTTTACTTCAAAGCTGCGATATTTGCGCCTTTCAGCCCGACACATTCGGTTTCAGCATGGCATGTTGAAGGGTTAGCCTTCCCTCTTCGATCCCTACTCTCTCAGCCAGACTGCAGTGATGCAGCCTGTTTCCAGGACCACCACTTGGAGGTGGAGTAGGGTCTTGGTCAGCTCTGGTTCGCTGACCATGACGCAAGCAGTCAAGCTATGGGTCGCTGACTGCATTCATCACTGTTGACGCGTCTTCGGTCCCTGAAACTATTCAATTATGAGTTAAAGTGTTAAAATCAGAAAGGCCAAAACAAAACATTTTAGGGGTACATTTTCATACTGTTAACAAATGCACAAAAACGGAACAAAATAGTTTGGTATATTCTACTGAATAGATTAACAGGGGATGGCCAGTTATCATTACTCAGTAATTCATCAGGTTCATAAATTTGTATTTTTCTGAAAGATTATGTTTCATTCATCGATTACTCTTGAGCTATAGAACAAGTCTATGCATTCAACAAACAAGTCCTTCTATCCAGTACATAATATAAAGTAAAGGTCAAGGTCTGTCCATCCCTTCCTCCTCTTTCATTTTTTAGTCTGCAGTTCTCTTCTCTAGGTGTGTTTTTGGTCCCTCTCTACCTCTCTTACCCTGAGGATTCCAGAAATAAAGTTTGCAATGTCAAAAATATCAGCACAGTGAAAAAAAATCATGGGTGAACAGCTCGGCTAGCTGTCATTACAGCTTTCAAGTTAAACTAATAAAATCTCCTATCTCTTACTTGACATTTACAGTTAAATACAAATATGGAATAGCATAGACTGACATTTACAGTTAACCACAAGTAAAGAATAACATAGATTGACATTTAGTTAAACGCAATTATAGAATAGCATAGAGTGACATTTACAGTTAAATACAAGTACAGAATAGCACAGACTGACATTTACAGTTAAATACAAGTACAGAATAGCACAGATTGACATTTACAGTAAAATATAGAATAGCACAGATTGAATTTAAATACAAGTATAGAATAGCACACACAAATTGACATTTACAGTTAAATACAAGTATAGAATAGCATAGACTGACATTTACAGTAAAATGCAAGTATAGAATAGCATAGACTGACATTTACAGTAAAATGCAAGTACAGTATCTGGTTTACCAATAAAGTGTACGTGTGCGTTCTAGGTAGAACACTGGCTAAACAGACAGTTCAACTTAAAATAATTGTGTCTGCTACTACAGCAGAATAATTTTGGTGTACAAGTATTTCTCTGTGCGATATGGCATCTTCCAGTAGGCCTAAAGCATATAAAAGGAACCGCAATGTTTTGTCAATTGAAACGAAAACAGAAATTATCAAGAGACTAGGACAAGGTGAAACTGTGTCTTCACTTGCGAGGATGTTCAATGTTGGGAAAGCTACCGTCTCTGACATCAAAAGTAACAAGGATAAAATTATGAGTGGGACCCAAAGATGCAGCAATAGTGAATGCAATCAGCGACCCATAGCTTGACTGCTTGCATCAGAGTCAGCGAACCAGAGCTGACTAAGACCGTACTCCACCTCCACGTGGTGGTCCTGGAAACAGTCTGCATCAGTGCAGTCTGGCTGAGCGAGTACAGATCGCAATGGGAAGGCAAACCCGGTCCCTAAAAAATGCCATGCTGAAGTCGGATGTGTCGACCGAAAGGTGCAGATATCACAGCTACGGCGTAAACAGACACAACGCAACCACCGTCCTTTTCAGGGCGAACAAGGAAGAAGAAGAAATTATGAGTTTTGCATCGAAATTTGATAGTGAAAATGGGTCGAAGAAACGTAAAACCATGAGAAATGCGAAAGATGTGAAATTGGAAGAGGCTTTGTATATATGGTTTGTGCAAAGAAGAAGCAAAGGGGAACCTATCTCTGGTTCTCTGTTGTGTGAAAAGGCATTTCAGTTCAACAATCAACTTGACGGTCCTCCTGACTTTAAGGCTAGCCAGGGATGGTTAAGAAACTTTAAATCTCGTCATGGCATACGAGAATTGGAGATTCAAGGGGAATCTTTATCTAGCGATGCAACTGCCGCTAAAAATTTTAAAGAAACATTCTTGGCTTTTTTGGAAGAAGAAGGTTATTCACTCGATGATGTGTATAATGCCGATGAGACTGGCTTATACTGGAAATCATTGCCTCAAAAATCACTTGCATCTCAGCGCGAAGCAGCTGCCCCTGGGTTTAAAAAGTGCAAAGAGAGAGTAACAATTTTGGTAGCCGCAAATGCCAGTGGAAGTCATCGTTTACCGGTGCTAATGATCGGCAAAGCCAAAAAAAACCACGTTGTTTAAAGAATGTGACATGTCTCCCATTGTGTTACAAAGCACAGAAGAGTGCTTGGATGAATAGTGAAATATTTCTTGATTGGTATACAAATCAGTTCATTCCAAATGTGAAGAGGTTGAGAGAACAAGAAAAGAAAACTGAAAAAGTAATTCTTCTACTGGACAATGCACCATCTCATCCAGAGACGGATACATTGAATGCAGTTGATGCAAATTTTAAAGTAATTTTTCTGCCTCCCAATGTAACAGCACTGATTCAACCAATGGATCAGGGTGTTATAGCAAAGCTTAAAAAGATGTACAAGAAGGAAGTCCTGCGTCGTTTATTGTTGACTGAAGATGAAAAAAGTGTGGTGGCGTTTTCCAAAAAGCTTAATCTCAAAGACTGCTGCTATATGTTAGCTGATGCTTGGACCACCCTGTCACAAGATAATCTCAACAAGGCTTGGAGTAGATTGCTTGGGAAAAAAAGGAGGAAATGAAACTACTGCAGTGGACACAAATGATGATTGTATAAATGAAGTTGTGGAACTGTTTCAAGCAATGCCCGGATTTTCGGACTGTGACAAAGATGATGTACACATGTGGCTAGAAGATGATAATGATTCTGGTTTTCAGTTTTTGAATGACGAAGAAATTTTGTCTTTTGTGCAAGAAGAAAACCAAATACATGTAGTGACCGATGATGAAGACTCCTCAGAAGTACATGATGTACTTGTAGATTATGAAGAAAAACCAAAACGTCGACCAAGTCCTGAAGAGGCCTTTATAGCACTAGAAACAGCGATTGCTTGGTACGAGCAAGAAGATGACAGCTGTCCTACACAGCTTCTGCTGTTGAAGAGAATGCGGGACTTAGCAGCCAAAAGGAGACTATCCAGTTTGGTGCAAAAGAGGATTCCTCATTATTTTAAATAGTGGGCTACATCTGTGCAAGTACATATATACGTAAGTTGCGCCTGGTTTTGAATCGTTTGTAATGTTATTTTGAAAACATTTCTCTTTCTTAACAAAAATAATTAATACAAGTACTGTAGTACATGCACTGCAGTGTAATAAAAGATTTTGGTGATACAGTGATCTAATACAGTGTGGGTATTATTATTACAGTACAAGTAAATATGTTTTATAGTGTATTTTCCTTGTGATGGTTAATTATTTTTAGAAATATGTGTACATGTACTCGATACATTATGTAATCCAATTATCCGAACATTTGATTATCCGAACGATGCTCGGTCCCATGGGGTTCGGATAAATGGTGTTCTACTGTATAGAATAGCATAGACTGACATATACAGTTAAATGCAAGTATAGAATAGCACAGATTGACATTTACAGTTAAATACAAGTATAGAATAGCATATACTGACATTTACAGTTAAATACAAGTATAGAATAGCACAGATTGACATTTACAGTTTTTTTTTTTTCGTACGCCCGCTAATACTCGAGGCGAAATCTCAGGTTTATTATTTATGTCTAACCTGACATTGATTTTACGTGAGTATCCCTTTATTTCTTGTACAGAGACAGGTGTCCCTCGCCATTCAGGCAAATACTCGCCGATTTCGGAGGTACCCATTGCAGCTGGGTCGGCTCAGGAGCCGCCAGTCCCTGGTCGACGACACTCCTTCAAATGTTCTCGCCAGGTCTCGAGTTAATCCAGTCCAAATCCCGGTCGACGAAAAATCCTCAAATGCCGTCGCCCGGGTTTGATCCTGTATCACCCGGTCGCCAGAGCGGTGTTGTAACCACTACGCTAGCGCGGCTTCCACATTTACAGTTAAATACAAGTATAGAATAGCATAGGCTGACATTTACAGTTAAATACAAGTATAGAATAGCATAGACTGACATATACAGTTAAATGCAAGTATAGAATAGCACAGATTGACATTTACAGTAAAATGCAAGTACAGAATAGCATAGACTGACATTTACAGTTAAATATAAGTATAGAATAGCAGAGATTGACATTTACAGTTAAATACAAGTATAGAATAGCACAGATTGACATTTACAGTAAAATGCAAGTATAGAATAGCATAGACTGACATTTACAGTTAAATACAAGTATAGAATAGCATAGACTGACATTTACAGTTAAATACAAGTATAGAATAGCACAGATTGACATTTACAGTAAAATGCAAGTACAGAATAGCATAGACTGACATTTACAGTTAAATACAAGTATAGAATAGCATAGACTGACATTTACAGTTAAATACAAGTATAGAATAGCACAGATTGACATTTACAGTAAAATGCAAGTATAGAATAGCATAGACTGACTTTTACAGTTAAATACAAGTATAGAATGAGGGAGTCACGGTAGCACAGTGGTTAGTGCACTGGCTTCCTAACTCAGTGGTCCATGGTTCGATCCCCAGTTGAGGTGGGATTTTTTTTTAGAGTGCAAACGGCTCCGGGGTCGACCCAGCCTCATGAAGTGGGTACCAGAGCAACTCTGGGAAGGTTAAGGTGGCCGGCATGATGCTGACCACATCACCCCTAGTGTGCCGATGGTCAAGAAAATATGAGCCTAACACCATATTCCCAATATGCCTCAATGGGCGTGTAATGGGATCCTTTACCTTTTTTACCTTACAAGTATAGAATAGCATAGATTGACATTTACAGTTAGATATAAGTATAGAATAGCACAGACTGACATTTACAGTAAAATGCAAGTAGAGAATAGCATACAATACGATTGATGTTG
The DNA here is from genome assembly GCA_024509875.1 of Oreohelix idahoensis. NCBI lineage: Eukaryota > Metazoa > Mollusca > Gastropoda > Stylommatophora > Oreohelicidae > Oreohelix > Oreohelix idahoensis. The sequence goes on along the minus strand of JAMPIV010013679.1, from coordinate 604,858 downwards.
TACTTTTGAGCATTGTATATTTCAGGCTGAAGAGCCAGACAGAACCCAATCTTGAAGAATTAGAGTGTTACCAAGATCAGGCTCAGTCTAAATATGAAGAGCAGCAAGCGACAACACTGGAGATACAGACTAGTCAGAAAAAGGCTGCAGAAGAGGAACTAAGTGATCCCAGCCTGATAGATCAAGATGAACTCAAGGTCATCAAATAAAAACACACATTAACATATAAAAGTACAATTAGAATTTTCAGGTATAATGAAGATGTAGTAATAAATATTTCTAATATCAAATTAGCGTACAACTGACAGAGTGGTTATAGAGCTGGTCTCTAGCAGCAAAGGTACCGGGTTCGATTCAGGTTATCATGATGCTCCAGTCAACCCAGCTGTAAATGGGTACCTGACTTTGATCTTGAGTTACGGAATTAGTCACCACTGTTAGGTGTGGTTTATTCATTTTATATTTTTATGAGGAGCTGGCATTCTGTTGAAATCAAGATTGGATTTCTATTGGGACGTAGTTTTATAATTATGTCTTTTCGATTTGCTCCAACACCACGGGTTCTGTTAAATAGGTAGCTTGATAGGTAGCTTGTATCATTTTCTATTTTATTATGTTTCCACAACCATAATATACTTCTTCATGGCGCAAGTGTCTAGGATTACTTCTTATATATAGTTAATGCAAAATCAACACAAAACTGTTTCAATAAGATATTTTACAAAAGCCTTAAGTTTTGAAGACTTATTATTTATTGAACTATATATTTCTGAACAGTTCACGATTCACTCCACATATTTTATATCATCAGTTTCATTATAGGCATCTGCCATTCTAACATGCAGAACGTAGAATACTCAATATGTCTGAGTAATTATCAGTCATATATAATTCAGGCATTCCTTGCCAGGTGCTATCACGCATGCCTTCTTATGTCTGCTACCGTTAACATATACATTTCTTCGAGCCTGAGAAATCTTTATGAACACGAGATACACCCACCTTTTTATAAATAATAATCAGTGCATACTGCACGCAATCAACCTTGGTTGTGAATATCACAATCTCAACACAATTCCATGAAGACACGTCTGGAGTGAATAGAGTATCTATCACACATAATAAAGTGGCTGTGCCACACTGGGTAAAACACTTCTGTATGCTATGAAAGCATAACGCAGACTCTCCCATTTCTACCCATTCGTCATGCTTAGTTACATACACTCTCATCATAATACTTGTGTACTTTCACATTCTTTCTACTTGTAGTTGGGTTGCGACATGGTATGAAAAATCCTGATAAAAATAACTTCATCAAAACTGTTTCACACCATGAAGTGAACTCCAACATTCACACCATGAAGTGAACTCCAACATTCACACCACTTGATGTTGGACCTAGTATAGTGAAGTTTCTAACACTTCACTCCGCTGCGGCAGTATCTACTACAGGATATGTTTACCTTTTTTTACTATCAAATTAAGAGTAAGTTAAATAATAACCCACACACCACAAGCTTTCACACATAACAAGTATGAAGATTTTGCCACTGTCGTGAAATATTCTAATCCCCATATATAAATTAAAACGTAAATGTAAAGCCTAACAAATAAATTTAATAAAAGGAAAGAAGAATGGTAAAGAACAGTGCTGTCACAATGACTGTACTCGAAATCCCCCTTGTTTTCTACTTCGTCGGCAAATTGTAACGCTTTCACGTTGATAGTAAAAGCCTACTGTGTCGCTGCACGCTTTCTTCAATGAAACGTGTACTGTATTTCTTGGAAAAACCTTGAGATACGCAAGCTGATCAATGACCTAAATTTAATATTTCATTCATTCCATTTTATACACGGCGTAACTAAAAGACAGATAAAGCAGGAGAGAGAGAGGGACGAATGAAGGCAGGAAGCATGCAACACTACACACGTCGCGCGATTAATAGTAACGCAAATCCCACGTGTAAGGCCACTAGCAATAACTTTTTTTCATATAGTCAGTGAAAAAGAAACACTACTACTACAAGAATCAGGTTTAAAAATATGAAAAATGCTTAGTAGGAAATATGAAATTCTACTGATTTACATCTAAGCTCCTGACTTTAGTATGACATAACAGTGGAAAAGGCAGGACAGGTGGCGGTTATAAACAACGAAAAGGAATAAAGAACAAATATACGACTATCTTTGGAAAACACATGTTTTGAACGCAGCCACTTAGCTCTTTTAAATTTGTATATTTGGGTTCCTTAGGGCTTGCTGACAAAGAATATGTAAAACGTTACGCAAATAGTCTAGGAATTACCAAGTTATGGCCAAAATAAAATAGTGGGGGTGCCTGACAGCATGAAATCATTTCTGCTCATAAAATTTTTTTATAACGTGTTTGAAAAAACATTACGTTACGGAAATAGCCTACCATGTTAACTCCTATTTGATTGGAGCGCAACAAATGTAAGACTAAACACGATTGGTCGGGCTATAAATACTATCTTGTGTTGTCAGGGGAAACGTGAAAAGGTGTACTTTTTTGAAAAGATGTGTAGACATGGTTTGATTGGGTAGAGCTGCGAATATACTCAATTCAGAGCGTCTGTTCCTTGCCACATCTTGTAATAAACCTACTAAGAAGCAGTGCGTTGAGCACCAGTGTATATTTTTTATAAAATAAAGCCTGGGACATCGGCAGATCGGAGTTGTGCTATATTCATTGCCAGTCAACGAAACTGTTTATTATTTCCATAAATTGTGGTAAGCTTGAAATATTCAATATCTTTTAATGAAAATTGAATGTAAATTGATAATTTATGCCTGTATATATGTGTAGTTCAGTAGCGAACATGATGTAAAGCCTATAGTGCTCCAGCCTGAACAGAAGGTGTCGGAGGAAAGTAAAACTGCATGGAATGGCCAAACAGTACACTGACACCTAGATTATTGACTAGAAAGAAATAATGCTGGAATTGCAGAGGCGTAGTAACCATTAGGGAGGGAAATACTGGTATAAAGTATTTCAGATGAAGCTGACAGTTGGCCTAACGCTCTGAACTCAATGTTTGTGATGTATTGTGCTCAGTGTAGAAATAGAGTATAAATTAGTTTTGAAGTAGGAGGTACAACCTTCTTGTTTCAGGGACCGTGGTCTTAAAGTTATTGAGCAGCACCTGGTCAGAGCTTTGCTGAAGCCAGAGGTGGACAGCATACTCCTTGGTCCATATAGCAACCAGTGGGGTGGCTCCAGAACTCATTAAAGTAATCGAGCAGAGGAGTCTTTTACTGCAGTCATCACGAAAGATAAGAGAGTGTGGCCATGGAGCTCAACATTATGTACCCCCATCTTAAAATGACATTGTAAAATAAAATTAAGAGGGGAATTTAATTGTTTTAATACCAGGAACTGAGAACATCTCCAATACTAGTTCCAATAGAAACAAACTATTGAAGTCATGATGACAAATACCAACAGAGCTTGAACAAAACAAAACCAGTATTACCTCATATTACTACTACACAACTGACACACATAGGATACTATTAATAATATATGTCACTACAAGATTCATATTAATAAATTCTGTACATATAACTTGTAATTAAAATTGATTGTGATTCCTGGTTCCCTTTGTATTTGAATCAGGACACATATACATTCATGACAGCACTGAATACATATTGTTATTTGAAAAGTTATCAGTGACTCCTTTAAGATATCCTCGTAGAGTGTTTTATGTATGTGAGTGTCACAGTGTTGTCAAGTGTGGTGGAATAAATTAAATTGTTTATCTGTCTGTTGTTGTTATGACTTACACTTCATCATACACATACCCTAGACATATAACGTAGTCATCACACTATTCCAGAATAATTCTGACTGAGGTATTCATATGTGGCAGCAAGTAAGGTTATCTATAATACACTACTCTTATTAGATATAGATACCTTCACAGCTGATCTCAGTCAGTACACTAAGTCCCCTATAAATATTTATAACATCCCACTTTACCACATATATTGGGGGCTCGCTCTCGGGATTTTGAATCTTTCCCTATTAAAAATATTGGGGGTAATTCACTTCAGGGAATAAAAAGAATTAAAAGGTATCCTTGGGTGAAAATAAATAAGGTTGAGCTCACAGTGCCTGTCTTGTCCTGAGTTAATTAGTCATAGATAAAATTGTTTAGTTACATATTTTAGACATTTATCTGTTAGACAATGGCCGACCTGGCAAAATTTCGATCTGCTGCTGTACAGACTGCGAAAGAGTTAGGAATGGACGGGCAAATTATGATTTCTTATGTCACTGCTGAATGTGACAAATATATTGAACGGGAAGAAAGAAGATTAGAAAAAGAGGCCGAAAGAAAATTAGAGGCTGAGACTAAGAGGTTGCAGATTGAGGCTGAGGCTAAGAGGTTGCAGATTGAGGCTGACAAAGAGGCTAAAGCATTGGAAGCCGAGGAAAGAAGACAGGCTGCAGAAAGGGAAGAGAAGAAATTAGCTGCAGACAGGGAAGAGAAGAAATTAGCTGCAGAAAGGGAAGAGAAGAAATTGGCTGCAGAAAGGGAAGCAGAAGAAAGAAGATTGACTGCAGAAAGGGAAGCAGAAAAGGAGGAGAAGAGATTACAAAGGGAACACGAGTTACGACTAAGGGAGTTTGAGTTTCAAGGCCATGCTCCTGAAAATGGTGCCAGTCCCTTTGCCTCTGATGCCACTGCTAGCCAAGGAGCCTCAACCTCAGCTATGAATTTTCATTTAGATCATTTTGTTGAGAAAGACGATGATATAGAGAGCTATCTAAATAGGTATGAACTATTAGCTACCACGTATGGGTTAGAGAGAGAAAGGTGGAGCTTAAAGTTATCTCAAGGACTTCGTGGGGCAGCTTATGAAGTTTTTGCAAAAATGAGCAGAGGTGATCAGGAAAATTATGACATGCTAAAGCAGGCTCTTTTGTTAAGATATGAAAAGAATGCAGAATTTTATAGGAAAAAATTTAGGAATGCTAAACTACTGTCAGGTGAAACCTATCACCAGTTCTCTGCACGAATAGAGACATACTTGGAGAAATGGACTTCTCTGGGGAAAACCCAAGATCTTAAGGAAATGGTCCTTATAGAGCAATTAAGAGAGTCCATGGCTCCAGACCTGAGAAAGTTTCTCATGGAACAAGGTGCAGAGAGGCTGGGTGAGTTGCTAAATGTTGCTGAAAGGTATCAAGCAGCTCAAGCAGAGGTAACAGGTAATAAAAAGAAACAAGTGGATAACTTTAGGGCACCACAGAACTTTAATAAATTTGATCCTAGGGATCAAAACAAAGGTAAGCACCAGTTTGATAGGCCACGGTATGAAAATAAAAATAAAACCCCACAATTCGATGAAAGGAAATATGATGAAAGAAAATCTTTCAACCAAGGAAAAGGTGGTGTAAAAATTGTCAGATGGACAATCATGACACTGACCGTTGCAGAAGGAAACCTGTGTATATGGCCACCCTTCAGGTCAGGTCGACCTCAAGACAGGAGGAGGATATTATGTTAGATACCACTCCAGAAGAGATGAGGAAGGCACAGGCTGGGGATAAAACACTCAAGCCTTGTTTCAGGAAATTGTCAACTTGTCATACAACTCCAGGCAAGGGAGATTTTTACATGAAAAACAAGTTGATGTATAGGAAGACTGGAGCTAGATCCCAAGGTCAGGGACAGCTGGTACTTCCTAAAAGATATAGGGCAGACTTAATAAGGAGCCTACATGTGAAACCAGATGGGGACCATGAGAAAATAGGTACCATCATTCAAAAGGTGGCTCACAATTATTATTGGCCCAAAGCAAGATGGGACATTGAGAATTTTGTAGAAAGGTGTAGCATAGCACATGAGGGAACACCCACAAGTGGGAACATTGATCAGGACCTGGACACGCCACGGGGCAAAATTAGGCCTGATAATGAAAAGAAAAATAAATTTGATAAAGTGGACCAAATGGAATGGGAAGCCCCTTTTCACGGACAAGCTTCACTTAACTGTTTTACAATGGCCACTATGCGGAGAGTGCAAAAAGATGTCTTACCCCAGGATAAGCCGAAAATCCCTCAATAGGACTTAAACAAACTGGAGGAAGAGGATGTAGAGAGGAAATCTCTCATCAAGAATTTTAAGTGGGGAGAAAGCCCCAAGAGAAAAATTGGTAGCGGTCGTTTTGTGCATGATAATTCTGGGAAGAAAAATCATCACTATAGAGCTTCGAGTGGAAGAGACCATACCGGTGCATGGACAAATAGGTCCACAAAATTAAAGGTCCATATGTAGCGCTGTTAAGAACGTGGACTGATGAAAAGGCAGAGGAAAACATTACATCTTCATACCAATATGTGAATGAGCTGACCACTCGTTTAAAAACTGGCTGGAAACTTGCCAATGAAAATTTGAAACAAGCCAGGAAGAAACATGCTGCCTATTATAACAGGAAGGCGAAAGACAGAGATTTGGCTGTGGGAGAGAAGGTACTGCTTCTTCTCCCCGGGAGTCAGAATAAGTTACAAATTGGATGGCAGGGTCCATATACAGTTTTAGAGAAGGTGTCTAGAACAAATTATAAGATAGATAAGAAGGGGAAAGAAAAAATCTATCATGTGAATCTCCTGAAATATTTGGAAAGAGAACATCAGGAAGAGACACACTTGTTGACCTTGTCCATCGCCATGGAGATGAAAAAGGAACCACTTTCATCATTTGAATATCCATTACACCCCTGTGAGACAGCAGCACAGGTGAAAATCAGTACACATTTAACGAAAACTCAGAAAGAGAGAGTGCAACAGGTTCTAAATAATCATGCAGAGGTGTTAACAGACCGACCAGGGCATACAAACCTATTGGAATATGATATGAAACTGATAGACCCCACACCTGTCTGTATGAAACCATATTCGATTCCGTTTGCTAAGGAGAAAGCTTTGAAGGAAGAGATAGACTATCTATTGAAGGAAGGAATTATTTCACACAGTGAATCTTCGTATAGTTCCGGTGTTGTACTCTTAAGGAAGCCCTCTGGAGAACATAGACTCTGTATAGATTACAGGAGAATGAATGCTATTACAGAAGGACAGGTGGATCCATTGCCGGATACAAATCAGCTGTTTGCCAGACTAAATAAAGCTAAATATTTCTCAAAAGTGGATCTGAGTAAAGGATACTGTCAGATTCCAGTAAAACCTGAGATCACACAAAATTGTTGGATGTAAACATTTCGGAGGAACGTAATGAATCCCTGAGTTGCCTCTTTGATTGAGGATATTCCGAATGTTTCATACAGGATAATAAGAAGATTATGGGATCCACTACGAAAACTCTGCTATCACCAGGTATATGTTATCTCCTCATAACGTACATTTTGAGGGAAATATAATGTTCTCTGGACATGTCATTGCGCAGACTCAGAGAAGAGAAATGGTGAATACGGGTTGCGAAGCAGCATTAAGACAAGCAGTCACACTTGTGGCTGTTCAGTAACATAACCGATAGATATTATTGATTGTAGACGTCTGAGGCAGATTTCATGAGTAATGCTTACTCTGAATGGACCCAACTACATAAAACCATGATAGCACCACAGCAGAGTAAAGTCAAGTTGACTTACATTTATCTATGTGTATATAGAATAAAGGACTGACATGGGATGTCTGTTTTAAGAGGGGAGGTGTCGTGAAATATTCTAATCCCCATATATAAATTAAAACGTAAATGTAAAGCCTAACAAATAAATTTAATAAAAGGAAAGAAGAATGGTAAAGAACAGTGCTGTCACAATGACTGTACTTGAAATCCCCCTTGTTTTCTACTTCGTCGGCAAATTGTAACGCTTTCACGTTGATAGTAAAAGCCTACTGTGTCGCTGCACGCTTTCTTCAATGAAACGTGTACTGTATTTCTTGGAAAAACCTTGAGATACGTAAGCTGATCAATGACCTAAATTTAATATTTCATTCATTCCATTTTATACACGGCGTAACTAAAAGACAGATAAAGCAGGAGAGAGAGAGGGACGAATGAAGGCAGGAAGCATGCAACACTACACGCGTCGCGCGATTAATAGTAACGCAAATCCCACGTGTAAGGCCACTAGCAATAACTTTTTTTCATATAGTCAGTGAAAAAGAAACACTACTACTACAAGAATCAGGTTTAAAAATATGAAAAATGCTTAGTAGGAAATATGAAATTCTACTGATTTACATCTAAGCTCCTGACTTTAGTATGACATAACAGTGGAAAAGGCAGGACAGGTGGCGGTTCTAAACAACGAAAAGGAATAAAGAACAAATATACGACTATCTTTGGAAAACACATGTTTTGAACGCAGCCACTTAGCTCTTTTAAATTTGTATATTTGGGTTCCTTAGGGCTTGCTGACAAAGAATATGTAAAACGTTACGCAAATAGTCTAGGAATTACCAAGTTATGGCCAAAATAAAATAGTGGGGGTGCCTGCTCATAAAATTTTTTTATAACGTGTTTGAAAAAACATTACGTTACGGAAATAGCCTACCATGTTAACTCCTATTTGATTGGAGCGCAACAAATGTAAGACTAAACACGATTGGTCGGGCTATAAATACTATCTTGTGTTGTCAGGGGAAACGTGAAAAGGTGTACTTTTTTGAAAAGATGTGTAGACATGGTTTGATTGGGTAGAGCTGCGAATATACTCAATTCAGAGCGTCTGTTCCTTGCCACATCTTGTAATAAACCTACTAAGAAGCAGTGCGTTGAGCACCAGTGTATATTTTTTATAAAATAAAGCCTGGGACATCGGCAGATCGGAGTTGTGCTATATTCATTGCCAGTCAACGAAACTGTTTATTATTTCCATAAATTGTGGTAAGCTTGAAATATTCAATATCTTTTAATGAAAATTGAATGTAAATTGATAATTTATGCCTGTATATATGTGTAGTTCAGTAGCGAACATGATGTAAAGCCTATAGTGCTCCAGCCTGAACAGAAGGTGTCGGAGGAAAGTAAAACTGCATGGAATGGCCAAACAGTACACTGACACCTAGATTATTGACTAGAAAGAAATAATGCTGGAATTGCAGAGGCATAGTAACCATTAGGGAGGGAAATACTGGTATAAGGTATTTCAGATGAAGCTGACAGTTGGCCTAACGCTCTGAACTCAATGTTTGTGATGTATTGTGCTCAGTGTAGAAAGAGTATAAATTGGTTTTGAAGTAGGAGGTACAACCTTCTTGTTTCAGGGACCGTGGTCTTAAAGTTATTGAGCAGCACCTGGGCAGAGCTTTGCTGAAGCCAGAGGTGGACAGCATACTCCTTGGTCCATATAGCAACCAGTGGGGTGGCTCCAGAACTCATTAAAGTAATCGAGCAGAGGAGTCTTTTACTGCAGTCATCACGAAAGATAAGAGAGTGTGGCCATGGAGCTCAACATTATGTACCCCCATCTTAAAATGACATTGTAAAATAAAATTAAGAGGGGAATTTAATTGTTTTAATACCAGGAACTGAGAACATCTCCAATACTAGTTCCAATAGAAACAAACTATTGAAGTCATGATGACAAATACCAACAGAGCTTGAACAAAACAAAACCAGTATTACCTCATATTACTACTACACAACTGACACACATAGGATACTATTAATGATATATGTCACTACAAGATTCATATTAATAAATTCTGTACATATAACTTGTAATTAAAATTGATTGTGATTCCTGGTTCCCTTTGTATTTGAATCAGGACACATATACATTCATGACAGCACTGAATACATATTGTTATTTGAAAAGTTATCAGTGACTCCTTTAAGATATCCTCGTAGAGTGTTTTATGTATGTGAGTGTCACAGTGTTGTCAAGTGTGGTGGAATAAATTAAATTGTTTATCTGTCTGTTGTTGTTATGACTTACACTTCATCATACACATACCCTAGACATATAACGTAGTCATCACACTATTCCAGAATAGTTCTGACTGAGGTATACATATGTGGCAGCAAGTAAGGTTATCTATAATACACTACTCTTATTAGATATAGATACCTTCACAGCTGATCTCAGTCAGTACACTAAGTCCCCTATAAATATTTATAACATCCTACTTTACCACAGCCACTTAAGGCACAAAGTAAAAAACACAAACAGTTTGTACATTTTCATGCAAACGACATGCAATAATTGGCCAAGAGGAAATAATAGCATAGACAAATAGCAGCACAAGAAGATAACACCTAAAAGTATAGACACCACATATCCTAATTATAATTCATCAGGGGTTGAAGGAAATATTCTTCTTAATTAATTTTAAACAATATTTTCAAAGTCTGTAAAAACGTTCTGTGGTCATCACTTTTAATCTTAATAAATTTAGTGCTTTCGAGTTCTCCAATCTGAATGTCATAAACACAAAATGCATTTTCTAGACAATTTCATGAACTGTGCAAACCTTCACTTAATATCATGTTACTTTTCACAGTTGTATTCACAATTTTTTTTTTCTTTTTAAATTTCACTACTAATTTCTAGGCTAAAAAAGAAGGTAAAGGTAGTCCCATAGCAGATACTGCCGGGGGGGATGGGAGGAGGTGTGAAGTGTTAGAGACTTTACTACACGAAGTCCAGAATCGAGAGATGGGGTGACCAGTTTCTTCCTTGGACCCTTTCCTTCCCTAACTCAAGAGCAAAATTTGGAAAGACTACAGTTGGATAGACTGGAGCATGATGATACCATGATTCAAACCCAGCACCTTTTGCTGCGAGACACCAGCGCTCTAACCACTCTGTCAATCGGATGCTCAAATTTCTAAATACTGTACAATATTTACCTTTCAATGTAAACAGTTGACTTTTACCTATAACTTTCCATTTCACTTTACCATCAGATGCAGATTAAAGCCCTGCAGGAAAGGTTGGAAGCTTTAGTCAAAGAGAACAATGAAAAGGGCATGAGAATCGTCACCCTTGAGACAGACCTTCTGGAGATGACAGCAAAACTTCGAGATGCGGAGAACAAAAGTCTCACCACCGATGTCTCCTCTAGCAGACAGGATACCTCCAAGTCAAAAACATGTACTATCTTGTAGTTAAGATAAATCAATTAGAAAGATGTGAACTGAGTGCGGAGTGATAAACTGTTAACTCTTCTGTCCCAGGTGATTTTTATGTTTTAACCCAAGCACTAAAATGGATGCCAGCTTTTTTAAAACAAGCACATTTGTATGAATACATTTTAAAATCTATATAAAATCGTTGTAAATTGCCTGAAGAACAATTTGAAATGTTTTATACACATCAAGTACGTTTGTTCCATATTGTATAAAGTGCCAAATTAAGAAAAGTTGACAACAGCCAAACACAGGCATACTAGATAGCTCTTGTGAGAATAAGATAGATAGCAAGGACAGTAGACAAGGTTCACCATGTTGCCAGACTGGCTAGCCATATTTACGTTACATCTAGCCTTAACCTAACCTCAAACCTATTTGGAGCTTTTTTCAAACAGCTAGCCGTAACCTAACACCAACCCTGTTTCAAGTTTGTCAAAATTAAAACCGCACGACAAACACTGAGGTCATTCAAATTGTAGCGATAAGCCGCGTTTTTGGCCAATATGGCGGCCCTGAGTCTACTGTCCTTAACTTGAGTCGAATAATACCATTTCTAGGCGAGCCTTGCATTTCATGGGATAGAGTTAAGACCTCCTCCCATGAAGATAATGTAAATATCTGCTGAGCTCAAGTTAACTCATGTGTAGATATGAGTTTTTTGCATGGATTTCCATATAGAAGTCTGATGAATATGATGTAATATGTGTGGAAAACTGGGAGCTACCTTTATATTCTCACTTACATCAATAAATTAATTATGCATGTAAACTTTAAATTGTTGTCTTAAATTTGTACCTATACTGCAAGTTTCAATGATCATGCTGCTGCTCCAAGTTGTACGTGGCTTCAAGCCCACATCATATTTGGAAAAATACCTTAAGCATCCCCTATTCTCTTCATCAATAACTCAAAACCAAAACTTAGTTTGCTGATAAAAAAAATCTTAAAATTTTTTTTAATGGCAATAGGAAAACATGGGCTAGGAATAATGAATGAAAATGGGTAACTATTCTCAAACTTCTGTGCTTCAAATCAACTGGCTATAAGAGGAAGCATGTTTCCACATAAGAGAATACACAAGGCAACATGGATATCACCAGACCATAGAACAGAAAATCAGATTGATCATATATGCATAAACAAGAAGTTTAGATCATCATTGCAGGATGTAAAGGTATATAGAGGAGCAGATGTGGCATCAGATCACCACCTTCTGATAGCCAAAGTAAAAATGAAACTCAAGAGATATGCAACAATGCAAAATTATAGACAACAATTTAATATAGGACATCTAAGAAATCAAGAAACAAGAGACAAATTTGCAGTCACAATATCCAACAAATTCCAAGTGCTCCAACAGCTGGAAGATGCAGAGAATACAGAAGACTATTGGCAGCAAATCAAAACTGTATGGAATGAGACATGTGAAGAAATACTGAGGAAAAGGGAACGACAACAAAAAGCATGGATAACAACAGAAACCATCAATAAGATAAAAGACAGAAAAAACAAGAAAGCAGATTTAAACACAAGCAAAACCAGAAGTTCCAAAGCCAAGACTCAAGAAGTGTACACAGAAGCAAACAAAGAAGTAAAAAGAAGTATCAAAAGAGACAAGAGGAAGTATATTGAGGAGTTGGCAAGAGAGGCAGAAGATGCTGCAGCCAAAGGGAATATGAGAGAACTGTATAACAGCACAAAGAAGCTAACGGGGAAATACAAGCAAACAAGTTGCTTCATAAAAGACAAGAATGGAAAACTGCTCAGCAATATACAAGAGCAAATGAAGAGGTGGACAGAATATTTTGAGGACCTTCTCAATAGACCAGCTCCACAAAACCCCCCGGACATCCAGCCAGCAGAAGAAGAGCTACAAATTAACGGTGAAAGACCAACGAAGGAAGACATAAAGAAAGCCATAAAGCTTCTAAGAGATGGAAAAGCGTCTGGACCTGATGGCATTCCAGCAGAGGCCATCACAGCAGATATCGACACGGCTACACAGATGTTATATAAATTACTCTGGGAAAAGGAAGAGATACCAGCAGAATGGAAGGAAGGATATCTGGTTAAGTTGCCTAAGAAGGGAAATTTACAAGAGTGCACAAATTATAGAGGAATAATGTTACTTTCAGTGCCAGGAAAAGTATTAAACAGGATTATCCTTGAAAGATTAAAAGAGTCCATAGACAAGAAACTGAGAGATGAACAAGCAGGTTTTCGACAGAACAGATCATGTACAGACCAGATAGCCACTTTGAGAATAATAGTTGAACAAAGTCTGGAATGGAATTCACCACTATACATCGGATTTGTGGACTACGAAAAGGCATTTGACAGTGTAGACAGAGAATCACTTTGGAAATTGATGAGGCATTATGGAGTTCCCGTGAAGATCATTAATTTAATAAAGAAAACATATGAAGACATGACATGCAGAGTTCTTTATGAAGGACAGCTTACAGAACCGTTTAGGATAAGAACAGGAGTGCGACAGGGATGCCTCTTGTCTCCATTTCTTTTTTTACTAGCAATAGACTGGGTTACGAGAACATCGACAACACACAACAGAAATGGAATCCAGTGGACTCTGACTAAGCAGTTGGATGATCTGGATTTTGCTGATGACTTAGCTCTTCTGTCCCATATCCGTAATCAGATGCAGGACAAATTGAAAACACTCGATGAGAGGTCACAGCAATTGCGTCTGAAAATACACAGGGAAAAGACAAAGATAATGAGAATAAATGCAGGTAATGAAAACAGGGTTGAACTTGAAGAAACATCAATACAAGATGTAGAATCGTACACATATCTTGGCAGCAATATAGACAAAGCTGGAGGGACAGACAGTGATACCAAAATAAGAATACAAAAAGCAAGAGGAGCTTTCATTGCATTGGGAAATATATGGAGATCAAGAGAATTCGGATCCAACACGAAAATAAGAATCTTCAACTCAAATGTGAAGTCAGTCCTATTGTATGGCTCTGAGACATGGAGAACAACAAAGACAACTACCAAAAAGCTACAGACTTTCATAAATGGGTGCTTGCGTAGAATAGAGGGATTAAAATGGTATGACAAGGTTACCAATGTGGAACTGATGACAAGAACTAGACAAGTGCCAGTGGAACAAGAGATGAGAAGAAGATGATGGCGATGGATAGGACACACACTGAGGAAACCTGTTGATAGCATTACAAGGCAGTCCTTGTTCTGGAACCCCCAGGGCAAGAGAAGCAGAGGTAGACCAAGAAGTACATGGAGAAGAGAGCTGGAAACAGGTGAAAATGATAGGGAGAACGTGGAAAGAACTTGAGATGATGGCACGTGACAAGAGGACTTGGCATGTGTTTGTGGAAGGCCTGTGCTCCTTTGGGAGTGGAGGGTTATGAATGAATAGCAAACTTGCACAATGAAGTTGATTAATATTAGGATTTGTATACATTTTACCACGGCCAGAAAACACATCGCTTTTTAATGGCAAGTTATAAAATATAAGCCTTGTTTTAAATTAAATGCAAACCTAAATTGTAGTTAATGTGAAGACAATGCTTAATTTCTCCAGTAGTTGATTTTATAAAACAAATTTCATTGCACTGAAGAGATTTATTGTATCAAGGAGTTTCCATTTTATGTAAGACATGAGGCTCATTTTATCATATAATTTTCATTGCACTGGAGAGATTTATTGTATCAAGGAGTTTCCATTTTATGTAAGACATGAGGCTCATTTTATCATATAATTTTCATTGCACTGGAGAGATTTATTGTATTAAGGAGTTTCCATTTTATGTAAGACATGAGGCTCATTTTATCATATAATTTTCAATGCACTGGAGAGATTTATTGTATCAAGGAGTTTCCACTTTATTTAATTTGTGAGGCTCACTTTATCAAAGAACTTTTCACTGGACATATTTATTTTATCAAGAAATGTATCTTTTGCTAGGGCAGTTAAATTTACCATTTCCATTTTTTTTTACAAGAGGACAATTTTACCAGTGAGTTTAAATTTTGCCAAGCTTTCCCCCTACTTAAGAACCCTTGTCTGTTTTCCTAACAAAAGTGGGGAGAGTCATCCTACCAAAGAATCTATATTTTACTGGGAAGATAAATTTGATCATAATGTTTCATTTTCCTGAAGAAGTTTATTTTACCTAGGAGTTTCCTTTTACAGAGAAGTTAACACTGCCAAAGAATTAGCCCTTTACTGAGCTGACTTAGTCAATAATTCTTCCTTTTAACTGAAGATATTAATTTTACCAACAATGCCAATTTTAATGCTAGTCTTTTTTATCATGACTTTATTATTGTACACGAAACAA
The DNA here is from genome assembly GCA_024509875.1 of Oreohelix idahoensis. Taxonomy (NCBI): domain Eukaryota; kingdom Metazoa; phylum Mollusca; class Gastropoda; order Stylommatophora; family Oreohelicidae; genus Oreohelix; species Oreohelix idahoensis. The sequence continues at coordinate 589,398 of JAMPIV010013679.1, read as the reverse complement.
TGACCACTTCACCTAAGCAATTTAACAACACTAAAGGACAGTGGCAAATGTTTTTCATTATTATTTATTGAAACATCATGGATATATTATTTTGATGTTTAAAACAAAGGACGTTTAATAATAAAGTTGATATTATGCACAAAATATACATAAATGTCATTCGTGCACACACATATTTTTGCTTCAATAACAAGGACAGGGCTGTCGAAACAAAGCGTAATAAAAAAAAACTGGTTAGGTCAACCGTAGACAATGTTTTAAGTCTGTGTTTTATTCCAGGGAACTGAACTATGCTATACGTCAAATGAACAGAAAAACAATTAACATCTGATTGTATCGACATAGTTAAGGCAGGAACATCATCTACTGGCAACTGTGTGAAATAAACAAAACAAGTTTGTCCTCACACTTAAATAGCCACTCCTCATGTACTTTCTGTATGTTTCTCCACACAACATCACACATTCATCATTCACTACAATTATTAGATAAAAGTCTCACCTTCTTGTATTCACATCACCAGGCAGACATGACTACTGATTACCCATAAACCAAGAAAGTGACCTGGTTAAGTTATACTAAAACAGTTGGTTGCAGAAATTCATATATTAAACTCTCACAAAATGCCTTTTTTCCGCATCTAAAACAACAAGAAAAGTACATTCCTTTAACTCTTACTATCCGGCAAGCCCCGTGAAGTGGCGCGGGTTTAGTACCAATTTTACGGCTCGCCAGTTCAAGTGGCGCGCGACGGTAACGATAGCTAAACTAGCGCGTAAAAACGCGGTTTTAGCTCACGTATAGTAAGAGTTAAGTGGCAACAACATATCATCAGCATCCATCCTTCACATTCCCCATGGAACATCAACTGATTTCTATTTTGGGCCAGCATTTTTTTTTTGTAGCTCTGCCAAAGTGGTTAGACTCCTCTGGCTACCTCTTTTCTGGTGAATTCCGGTTCAGGACATGTCTGGTTATGCTGATTCTTTGTTTCCTTGAGGATATGTCCTATTCGGCTCCACATTCTTTTTTCAATTACCAGTTGTATTTGTTGCCTGGCTCCTTGCTAAAGACCTGAATGTCTGTTATTACATCTTGCTATCTGATATGGAGAATGTGATGAAGGCATCTTCCAAACCTGTCTTACTTTTCCAATTCTTTGTTCTGATCCGGAGACACATACAGTCTTCCATGATGTTTCTTTGGCAGCTAAAGGCAGTGTTCAGCAATTCAAAGACATTCTAGTTCACTGCTAGTTAGTTAGCTATAACATCTCATTAATCTCACCAAGTATTAATGCCCTGGATTTTGCATTTGCTCAATTTTGATCAGTATACAAAATATTACGTTCTCAAAAGCTGCATCTGAACTGTAGGAGTCCGTCTTTTGAACTTAGGAATATTTATTCCTACCATTGTTTACAGAAGGTCGAAAGTGGCTCATATTTGTGATGCAGATAGGCATTTATCTGACAGATTCAGGGAGCTTCAGACATTTCACACACAGCCCAAAAGCTTGCTGCATAAAGGATCTGACAATGCTGGCATCTCAGATATCAAAGTTACTGCAATCTGTTCTTGCAATTCTGATGAAAGAACCGTCTTTGTCCCAGAAAATCATTTTATATGCGAGACTTATAAGTATTTAAACCAATAAAACGGTACTGAATCAGTTTTACAAATAACGGTTCACAAAAAACAAGGAACGTTTCAGGTTATATGAGACTGAATGCCTGACCCCATATGGTTAGAGTATTTAACATCACAGTTTTTTTTTTATAGTCTCCTTCGTGCTGTTTTTTTTCTTTTGCACTATAATCATTTTCCTTTTCTTTCCTTCTTTTCATTCATATATATCCTCTTTTTTTTTTTTTCCTACGCCCGCTATTACTCGAGGCGAAATCTCAGGTTAGTATGTCTAACCTGAGAATGATTTTACGTGAGTATCCCTTTTTTTCTTTGTTATTTCTTTAAGGCTCCACTGGCTGGCTTCTGTTCACAATTTCCATTGGTTTTTCTCAACTTCCTTTTATTAGAAGCAGCACTGTTTCTGTTTAGTTCCCGTCGTGCTGAACCTTGCTTACTTCATTTCACTTCTAAAACTGATATCCTTGATCATTCTTTTTGGGAATTACTTATAAAGGTAAGCATCATTTTCTTGTTATTTGCAGTTTTCTCTTGTTCCTATTTTAAGTTCTGTCTGCTTCATATTTCTGTTATGTTCTACACGCTTACTTATAACTTTTTTCTTGCTTGCTTCTGTTATTCTTACATACATTTTATTTACCTTCACTGTGTCTTTATTTCCTACTGTGACTGAACAGCCGTGTTTCAGAAATAAGATTTTTTCAGTTTCCAGATATCAGCCAAAAGTAGCACAAGTTCCCCAAAAATCAACTGAAAAAACGTTAGACTTACAGAATATTTCAGTTTTCGGATTCTGGGATACAAATCTGTACTACACTTTAATGTTTCATGGAGTAAAACTTCCACATGTACCATTTTTTACTCATCTTGCAAGAGGGCCAACTACTGTGGTAGCATTATGCCCTCTAAAGAGCACAGAAGGGACATTAATTCATTTAGCTACAGCCTTGTTTATGTGTAATTACACCAGAATCCTGGCCCCTGAACACATTCTCCAAAACTGTGGCCCATGTTGACCTATGACACCAGACCTGGCCAGAGGGTGCTGAGCTCAGGTAGAAGCTATGGGGCTTCCACATGGACCTGGAAACGACTGCGGACATTCATCCTGCAGATTTATCATGGCAAACTGAATGCAGAAGAATGTATCATTACAGAAGGACCTAATTTACTACATAGATTCAAAAGTTTTTTTCCCCCCCATGCAAAAACAGGTAATTAAATATATCAACAGATATTACATTTACTATTCCTTATAGAGGAACAAACATTCCAATCAGTACCGTACTCCATACCATGGATAAACATTCCACATAGACTTATTGCATTAGATTTCTCAGTTATTCCTTCTATATGTGAACAGGTCATCAAATATATGGACAGACATTCCAGTAAGTACTGATCCCTTTATATGAACAGACATTCCAATAAGTACTAATTCCTATATAAGAGCAGGCATTCTAATAAGTGCTGTACTCCATATATAGACAGACATTCCAATAAATATTGTACTATCTATACAGACAGACATTTCAATACTGTTCTCCACACAGAGACAGTCATTTCAATCAGTAATGTTGTCTACAAACAGATAATTTCAATGTATGCTAAGCCTCGACAAACAGATCATTTCAATATATGCTAATCCTCGATACACGGGCATAAATTTAAAGGAGTCTGTTCTTCACACGTGGAGATATTTTCTAATACGTCTTCTTCACATATAAACAGATATTCCAACAAATTTGTCTAAAAGAATATTGATATTATAATATGTTTTGTCCTTCATACATGAAAATACACCCCAAAACGTGTTAACTGAAATTAACAGAAGCTCAGAGAGCCATGCCATGTCTTGATCAACATTTAACGAAACTAGCTGCTAGTTCCACTCTTTATTAGGGGGGTGGGGGGGGGTGGGGGGGGGTGGGGGGGGTTGGGGGGGGGGGGGGGGGGGGGGGGTTGTGTTAAGACTGACCTCACATATTTATTTAATCTCCCTCCCCCTTGACACTCCACATATTTATAAAAACATTCAAAGTAAGGGCAACCTCTTACCAAGATGTAATGACGTGATATGTTTACAAGTCCAAAATGCTGTATCAAGTCTCACAGTTTTGAAGTATTTGGGTCCAGAATTTATAAAGCCAAACGTTGGATGCCATGCCATATGACATTAACCAGCATGACCTAACCTTAAAGCAGAACTTCTAGGCATATCACTTTTAATATAAGTGGACATCATAGAAGCACCAAATTTTAAAACACTTGAAAGATTCATTTCATATATCAAGGTGACTGTTGTCATTCACACCTTGAAGTGTAATTGTTACGTTAACCATGAGGTTAATAATATGTCACTTAGATGAATATATGTTGTTTAGATAAATGCATCTAATTTAGATGATGAAAATGACCATATGCAATTTTGAGTCCGAGGAAAGAGGTACAGAGTACATCTTCAAGTATTATAATCTTGGTCTCAGCTTTAACATTTTAGAATGATAAAAACAAAATGCCAGTTTTGATATAGAGAATTACTTTGGAAATTAATATGGCATTATGGAGACCCCCAGAAGATCATTAACCTAAATAAAGAATACATATGAAGACATTAAATGCAGAATTCTTCATGTAAGACAATTTGCAGATTCATAAAAGATAAGAACTGGAGTGTGGCAGGGATGCCTGATCACCATTTATCTTCTAACTGGCCTATAGACTGGGTTATGAAAACAATGGCATCAGTCAACAAAAACAGAATTCAGTGGACTCAAACAGCTTGATGGTCTGGATTTTGCCTATGGCCCGGCTCTTCTTTTCTAAATCCGTAACCAGATGCAACAGAAAATGAAAATACCTAAAAAGAGGGCACAGCAACAAATACACAATGAAAAAGATAAAGATTATGAGAATAAATGCAGCAAATGATAGCAAGATTACACTTGGAAGAAATACCGCTACAAGATGTGAACACATACACATATCTTGGCAGCAATATAGACAATGTTAAGGAACAGACAGTAATATCAAAATAAGAATACAAAAGGCCAGAGGAGCTTTCAGTTCACTGGGAGATACATGGAAATCTAGCCCAACACAAAAATAACAATCTTCAATTCAAATGCCAAGGCAGTCTGATTGTATGGTTCTGAAAGACGGAGAACAACCAACAAGTTACAGATTATGATAAATAGGTGCTTGCATAGAACAGAAGGATTGGTGTGGAACGACATGATTGCCAATGTGGAACTGATGACATGAACCAGACAAGTGTCAGTGTAGCAGGAGAGGAGAAGAAAATGCAGGCACTGGATAGTACATATATTGAGGAAACCAAATGACAGCATTACAGGGCAGTCCTTGTTCTAGAATCTCCAGGGTAAGAGAGACAGAGTGAGACCAAAAACACGTGCAGACGGGAACTTGAGACTGACATTAAAGGGAAAAAGAAGACAATGGAAAGACCCTGAATGGATGGAACTGGGCACGAAAGCTTAAATTGATATCGTTGAAGGCCTATGCTCCTCAGGAAGCTAAATAGTAATAATGCTGATGATACACAACAAATCTGTAAAACATTCAAAGATGGCAAACTGTCCATGGAGAAGGTTTGCTCTACTTCAACAAGAAGAAAATAAAATCGCATGTAGTACAGATCTGCAACCTTTTATTACAAATCTATGGGGACAGCTTTGCTTCAAAAACCAGATTTTTTTTGGTTTTTAAATTGCCCAAATCACATTCAAAAAGTTGCCTAAAATGCTCAAGTTGTCCAAATTGCGTTAGAAAGTAGAACAAAGTCACCCAAAATAGTCAGAAATCACCCAAACTGTGATCAAAAGGTAGCCCAAAGAAACTTCCGATTTTAGAATAATTTGGTTTTCAGATAAAAGTTTATAGATCTGTACTCATATTTCTTAGCCATATATCCCATAAATAACTGGAGGAAACATGAGTAAGGTAGGACATAAAACATAGTATATCCAATCAACAGAACTGAGAGTCTCAATCAAATAGAGTACATGAAATCTAAGAACACATACTCATATAATCACAGGCACCTACTTGACAATGTACTCAATGCAAGATGAACTTCTGTTCACAATTCTAAAAGTCTTGCAGAAACATTAAAAAAAAAAAAAAATAAGAAAGAAAAAAACATGTCATTGTACACACTAGGTCAAGCTCATTCTCAGTGGCTGTTGACTGTGTTTGACTTGGCATAAAGTTGGGTCCACTGACGGGCTGCAAGGGAAGTCAAGAATGGGAAACATTAGCAGACAAATCAAAGACAGAAAAAACTAAATCATCTAATTCAAATCCTACAGCAGTGGAAAAAAAATGTCTATGCCTTCAACATTTTTTAAAAGCTGCTATACGAGCAATTAATGTGTATATAAACCAGCAGAAATTATGGCAGTGACACTGAAAGTAGTGCAATGAACATGAGGTGAACTAAAGAATGTCACAGGGAAAGTCTTAATCAGATACAGGAAAAATACAGGGTATTCATCAAGGATAGCACATATTAAAATAGTACAAGAGAGGAAGTGTAAACTAATCTACATGCCTAAAATAAGACAGAAAGGGCCGCAGCAGCAATATTAAATCCCAGATTAAATCAAAACCTGTTTGTGATAATATAAGCTCTGATGCCAATTTAGAACAGGGAGGTATGACAACATAAAAGGATGCTAGCTGGAAAATTAAAAAGAAAGAAGCAAGGGAAAATGTAGTGATAAGAGAAGAAAAAAGATCAAAAATAGTTTAATATGATAATTAAAACAAATGTAAACAATTTAAAATCAACATATACAATTTTAAAAAATATTTAAGAAAGAAAACAAAAATTATAAATAAATAATGCAGAGTAAATTTAAAACAAAATTTTACATATTGCATAAAAATTAATAACAACAAATAAATATAGAAAAATTAACATCAATAAACAAATAAATGAAAACTAACAAATATTTTAACTAATAAAATACCAGTAATAGTAAAATATATTTTTAAAAAAAACCAAATATAAAATATGAAGGAAAATAACATTAAAAAATAACAAAAAAGATTAAAAATAAATATCAATTAATATTTTTTTTAATTACTAAAAGTATTAGATATAATGATAAAAATAATAGCAGTAAAATATATGTACATATTTACAAAATATGCTAAAAAATCTCACATAAATGAGTGTAATATGTTAGGCCATGCAGCATAAGTCAACACTAAGGAAGATTAAACGGTTTAAAGAGCAAACCCAGTTCTATAATCAGAAGTTCACAATCTGATGGCAGTAACCTGGATGTTAAGTGCATCCTGGTGAAAGCAGGTAGCCACAGGCACCGAAGCTCACAGCGAAATACTGACAAAGATGTTGACAGAAAACTGTCATAAAGCTTTTTCTTCCAGATTCAAAGTTGCAGTCTTTTTGCAATGTTTGTAGATGGCATTTTCTGGACTCAACATGAAAGACCGTAATTGACTACAAGCACATATCGCCACATTTTGCAATGTGCTGTTACCTGATTTGGAGGTAAAGTGCCTATAACTGTTGGTGTGCTATCAGCAAAGTTAACAGATGGTGGCATTAATATCAGGGAAGTTAACAGATGGTTTGATCCCCGTTAAGGTGGGATTGTTTAGACCGCAAACGGCTCCGGGGTCGACCCAGCCTCATAAATTGGGTACCTGAGAAACTCTGGGAAGGTTAAGGCGGCCGGCATGATGCTGACTACATCACCCCTAGTGTGCCGATGGTCAAGAAAATATGGGCCTAACACCATATTCTCAATATGCCTCAATGGGCGTGTAACGGGATCCTAACAGATGGTGGCAGTAATATCGGGGAAGTTAACAATTGGTGATATCAAAGAAGTTAACACATGGTGACAGCAATATCAGGGAACTTAACAGATGGTGACAGTGATATCAAAGAAGTTAACAGATGGTGACAGTGACATCAAGGAAGTTAACGTAACTGAGACCAGGTCATACAGACGAGGTGACACAAGCAATGTGAGCAGTAAGATTTTACACAGATAAGGTGAAGAAAGTATTATAGACTATGAGGTGATGGATGTGACATAAATGAGATATTATTACTGGCTGGATTTTGAAAAGGCTTAACACTGCTACAGGCAGAAAATCCAATCAATAAATGATACTTTAAAGAAAATAGCTGGTATAATTGCAAAATTGATACAAAAATTATCAGTGAACAGTGAAATACCACACCTCAGGTCTAACATCTTCAACAGCACCTCACTGTGTGGAGGACAACATTTTATCCCCTTTTCTAATTTTGACAGCAACTGACATTAATATGAACAAGAGAAGAGTAGGCAGGCCAAAACCAACATGGAGAGGAATGGCAGAGGCCCACAAAACCATTGGGTGAATTAAAGAAGATGGCTGAAAATAGAAACTGGTGGTAAGAAACTGTTGCAACCCTATGTTATACAGGGAAAGAAATAAAAAAAAAGAAGGATTAAGATAATAATCATGAAAAAAAGCTGAATAATATAGAGTCTGTAATGGTGATGATCACCCGTGTGTTACCGGGGTCCAAAAGGGGAGCAAAGAATAGTAACACTGTTCCCTTCCTTGCATGTCATAGAAAGCGACTAAGGAGGGTTGGGCATGGGGCTGGTTACCCCATCCTGTAAAAAATTTAAACCACAAAAAACTTCAACAAACATGGACAAGTCAATTAAGGAAAATAAAACACAGCCATCCAAGACGAGAAGGTTCTCTCACAGGGAGGTGTATGATGCAACACAGAGAAAGCCGAAAGGAGTCTGTGTTACTGACTAACCTTCTTTCTTCTAGAACTTCCAGATTTGGCACCTGGAATGTTCGGACATTAAACGAACAAGGGAAAGTGGCACAAGTTGCAGCAGAAATGAGGGAATATAAAATCGAGGTTCTGGGAATGTATGAAACAAAGTGGAAGGGGGTAGACAAGAAGAAACTCATCACAGGTGAATTGGTGCTGTCCTCAGGACATGAAGACGAAAGTTCACACCACAGTGAAGGGGTAGCTCTTATGATATCTAAAGAAGCACAGAAAGCACTCACTGAATGGGAAGCTGTTGGACTCAGAATAATAACAGCTACTTTTAAAACAGCTACAAAGAAAATAAATGTAAATGTCATCCAATGTTATGCACCAACTAATGACAAAGAAGAGTCCGTGAAAGAAGCATTTTATACTAGACTACAGGAAGTTGTGGAAAAAGTAAAAAGAAAAGACATAACAATTTTGATGGGTGACATGAATGCTAAGATAGGTACAGTCAACACCGGCTTTGAAGAAGTCATGGGAAAACATGGGCTAGGAATAATGAATGAACATGGGGAACTATTCTCAAACTTCTGTGCTTCAAATCAACTGGCTATAGGAGGAAGCATGTTTCCATATAAGAGAATACACAAGGCAACATGGATATCACCAGACCATAGAACAGAAAATCAGATTGATCATATATGCATAAACAAGAAGTTAGATCATCATTGCAGGATATAAAGGTATGTAGAGGAGCAGATGTGGCATCAGATCACCACCTTCTGATAGCCAAAGTAAAAATGAAACTCAAGAGATATGCACCAATGCAAAATTATAGACAACAATTTAATGTAGGACATCTAAGAAATCAAGAAACAAGAGACAAATTTGCGGTCACAATATCCAACAAATTCCAAGTGCTCCAACAGCTGGAAGATGTAGAGAATACAGAAGACTATTGGCAGCAAATCAAAACTGTATGGAATGAGACATGTGAAGAAATACTGGGGAAAGGGAATGACAACAAAAAGCATGGATAACAACAGAAACCATCAATAAGATAAAAGACAGAAAAAACAAGAAAGCAGATTTAAACACAAGCAAAACCAGAAGTTCCAAAGCCAAGGCTCAAGAAGTGTACACAGAAGCAAACAAAGAAGTAAAAAGAAGTATCAAAAGAGACAAGAGGAAGTATATTGAGGAGTTGGCAAGAGAGGCAGAAGATGCTGCAGCCAAAGGAAATATGAGAGAACTGTATAGCAGAACAAAGAAGCTAACAGGGAAATACAAGCAAACAAGTTGCCTCATAAAAGACAAGAATGGAAAACTGCTCAGCAATATACAAGAGCAAATGAAAAGGTGGACAGAATATTTTGAGGACCTTCTCAATAGACCAGCTCCACAAAAACCCCGGACATCCAGCCAGCAGAAGAAGAGCTACAAATTAACAGTGAAAGATCAACAAAGGAAGAAATAAAGAAAGCCATAAAGCTTCTAAGAGATGGAAAAGCGTCTGGACCTGATGGCATTCCAGCAGAGGCCATCAAAGCAGATATCGACACTGCTACAGAGATGTTATATAAATTACTTGGTAAAGTCTGGGAAAAGGAAGATATACCAGCAGAATGGAAGGAAGGTTATCTGGTTAAGTTGCCTAAGAAGGGAAATTTACAAGAGTGCACAAATTATAGAGGAATAATGTTACTATTAGTGCCAGGAAAAGTATTAAAAGGATTATCCTTGAGAGATTAAAAGAGTCCATAGACAAGAAACTGAAAGATGAACAAGCAGGTTTTCGACAAAACAGATCATGTACAGACCAGATAGCCACTTTGAGAATAATAGTTGAACAAAGTCTGGAATGGAATTCACCACTATACATCGGATTTGTGGACTACGAAAAGGCATTTGACAGTGTAGACAGAGAATCACTTTGGAAATTGATGGGGCATTATGGAGTTCCCCTGAAGATCATTAATTTAATAAAGAAAACATATGAAGACATGACATGCAGAGTTCTTCACGAAGGACAGCTTACAGAACCGTTTGGGATAAGAACAGGAGTGCGACATGGATGCCTCTTGTCTCCATTTCTTTTCTTATTAGCAATAGACTGGGTAATGAGATCATCGACAACACAAAACAGAAATGGAATCCAGTAGACTCTGACTAAGCAGTTGGATGATCTGGATTTTGCTGATGACTTGGCTCTTCTGTCCCATAACCATAATCAGATGCAGGACAAATTGAAAACACTAGATGAGAGGTCACAGCAATTGGTCTGAAAATACACAGGGAAAAGATAAAAATAATGAGAATAAATGCAGGTAATGATAACAGGGTTGAACTTGAAGAAACACCAATACAAGATGTAGAATCGTACACATATCTTGGCAGCAATATAGACAAAGTTGGAGGGACAGACAGTGATATCAAACTAAGAATACAAAAAGCTCGAGGAGCTTTCATTGCATTGGGAAATATATGGAGATCAAGAGAAACTGGATCCAACACGAAAATAAGAATCTTCAACTCAAATGTGAAGTCAGTCCTATTGTATGGCTCTGAGACATGGAGAACATGAAAGATAACAACCAAAAAGCTAGACTTTCATAAATGGTGCTTGCGTAGAATAGAGGGATTAAAATGGTATGACAAGTTTACCAACGTGGAACTGATGACAAGAACTAGACAAGTGCCAGTGGAACAAGAGATGAGAAGAAGATGATGGCGATGGATAGGACACACACTGAGGAAACCTGTTGATAGTATTACAAGGCAGTCCTTGTTCTGGAACCCCCAGGGCAAGAGAGGCAGAGGTAGACCAAGAAGCACATGGAGAAGAGAGCTGGAAACAGAGGTGAAAATGATGAGGAGAATGTGGAAAGAACTTGAGATGATGGCATGTGACAGGAGGACTTGGCATGTGTTTGTTGAAGGCCTATGCTCCTTTGGGAGTGGAGGGTTATGAATGAATTAATGAATGATGATGATGATGATATAATCCCTTTAGCTGTGAGCAGGTAGCTCTTGACAGCCCATTCCCTCTCTGACAAAGGTGCAAGTCTTCCTCAGTTGTTCTGATGATGTGTAGAGTGTATTGTGGATGGTTGGGTGCGATGAGAGTAGCTGGTGTCGCAGGTCAGTTAGTCTTGGGCACTGTAACAATAGGTGTTCAACTGATTCCTCATGGTGGTGGCAGTGCCTACAGTTTGGTTCACGTAGTGGGTCTATTCTATTTAAATGTTAATTGACGGGGGCATGGCCTGTTCTCAGCTGGAAAATTAGACTCTGATTTCTCTTTTCAGTTGTTTAACTGGATCTTGAGGGTTTGGTTACGCTTGATGTTTGAAGAATGGACGCCCTGTCTGGGAGGTAGCCCACTGGTTTAGCCATTCTTGCCTATAATTGTTTCTCAGGATCTGTTGGCAGGTTTGCAGTGTGGTACTTGATGGGAACTGGGGAAGTGCTGCTCCTCTTTTGGGTAGTTTATCGACTTTTTCATTTCCTGGGACTCCGACATGCCCAGGGATCCACTGGAGTGTAACTTCGACGCAATAGGAAGTGAACAGTTGGTCAATTAATCTACACATGTTATTAATAGAACCTAGAATCCTAGAGCAGAGACTCCGACGCCTAGCTGAGCCACAATTGGATGAGGTCCAGTGCGGATTCCGAGCAAACCAAAGTACTCAAGACCTAATCTTCACACTCAGACAGCTGAGTGAAAAGGCCCTTGAGTATAAGAGTGAGATGCATCTTTGTTTCATAGATCTGGAAAAGGCGTTTGACAGGGTCCCATGGAGCAAACTTTGGGACTGTTTGGCAAGGAAGAATATTCCAGCACCTCTGATTCATGCTATACAGAGCTTCTACAAGTCTTGCAGAAATTATGTGAGGACAGCAAACCATAAGTCAGAAGAGTTCAGGACCACCACTGGTGTAAGACAAGGTGATATCCTATCACCTTACCTCTTCATACTCCTTATGGACGATGTCACCAAGGCATGTAAGGAGAGAACAAGAAAGTATTCAGTGGGGTACTGGAAGATGAGACAGGTCTATATTTCGGAGCTGGCATTTGCTGATGATGTTGCCCTGATTGCTAAATCAGAGGCACATCTCCAATCCAACCTGCAAGTCTGGAAGGAAGAGCTGGAGAAGAGAGGGATGGTCATAAGCAGCTCTAAAACAAAATCCATGGTGATATCACGAGAAGAAAGAAAACATCAGATTAAGCTGGGAGAACAGGTCCTGGAGCAGGTCGACCACTTTAAATACCTCGGAGCTATTATAGACCGAAAGGGAGGCATCAAAGAAGAGTTGGCCACTCGAAAAGCAGCAGCTGGGAGACTTTTTCAGGCCATAAATCGAGGATTCCTCAGCAAGAGAGAGGTTGGTAAGAAAACGAAGATGGCTGTATACCGCTCCACCTATGTCCCAGTCTTGACATACGGATGCGAGTCATGGGCAATGACTACAACCCATAAAAGCCAGATCCAAACCTCAGAAATGAGGTATCTGAGGAAGGTGGTTGAAGTAACAAGAAGAGACATGGTACGCAACCAGACGATACGTCAAGGCCTTAAATCCTACCCCCTGCAGACCCAAGTAGAACAGTCCCAATTAAGATGGTTTGGCCATGTCTGCAGAATGGGAGAAGATCGGATACCACGACAAGCATGGGAAACAAAGAGCCAAGGATCCAGACCCCGAGGACGACCCAGAGTCCGCTGGGAGGACAACATTAGACAATCTTTGAAGGATCGAGGACTAGAATGGAACCAGGCCAGGAGGAAGACAGCCGATAGGATAGTCTGGCGCTCTCTCTTCCAAACCTCTACACCTCACGGTAGAAGGGGAACGACTAAGTAAGTAAGTATGTTATTAATATTAGGAGACATGGAACTTGATACAATGCTTAGACTATGCAGACTATAATTTTTAAAACAAAGACCATTAGCAAAGCAAAAACCAACAGAATAAAGGAAACAGCAACAACTTTAGGACTAAAACTAAACACAATGAATTCAAAAGTGATGAAGGCATGCACCAAAAAAATTTAAATCACTCAAACCATTAATAAAACTGTGAAATACAAGTTCAACAACTCTGAAAATGCAGTATCAGCAGATGGCAGCTTTTAGTGGAAATCAAGTGGTGAATTTTAAAAAAGCAACCATGTCATGGTATAGACAGAATTGTATAACGAGATCCAAAATCTACAGAGTACACAAATAAAGGCAGAAATATAATCTTGCATAAGAACTCTGTTCTCTTGTATGGAGCATGAATACAAAAAAAAACAACAGAAAATAGAAAGCAGCCTCAGAGGTTTGTGGAAGGCAAAGTTTATGAAACATATTAAGTAAGGAGTAATACGAAAGATTGAGCTAAAGTAATAAATATTAAAAATGCAAGTAAACAAATGACTCATCATCTCATCTCAACCCATAACCCGTCATGGGTCGTAGGGGTGCCATAGTGGAAGCATCAGCAGACAGGGTCCTCCACTGCTCTCTATTCTCAGCAATGCGTACAAGTGTGGAGAAACCGTGTCCTGCCCATTCTTTGATGTTATCAGCCCAGGATTTTCTTTGCCTTCCTCTTCTCCGTTTACCTTCGACTGTTCCCTGGAGGATCGTTTTCGAAAGGGAGTCATGACGAGTTACATGCCCAAACCAGGCAAGCTTTCGACGTTTCACTATTGACAAAAGTGGTTCTTGATGGCCTGCATAGGTGTTTATCTTCTCTCTAACATAGACATTTGTTTTGTGCTCTTTATAGCAAATGCGCAAAATTCTTCTGTAACATTTATGCTCGAAAGCCTGAATCCTTCGCTCCGTATCTGCAGTGAGTGTCCAGCCCTCACACCCATACAAGAGAATAGATAATACAAGTGATTTGTATAATTTGATCTTCACAGGAAAACTGATGTTACTTTTCCAGATCACATTCAACCTTGTCATGGCAGCTGAGGCCATCTCAAGTCTTGTCTTGATTTCTTTATTTGATCTTCCATCACTACATATAGTGGACCCGAGATATTTAAAGGTGTTAACTTCTTCTAACGTTTGCCCATTTAACGTAATGTTGGTCGGAACATGTTTCTTATGGCTATTCACCAATATCTTGCTTTTTTCTATATTAATTTCCATCCCATATGTTCTTGTTACTTTCTCCAGTCTAGAGGTAAGGTCTTGAAGTTCTGATTCTGTTCCAGCTATCAGATCAATATCATCAGCAAAACGTAGATTACACAGAGGTCGGCCTCCAATCGATATGGTTGATTTATAATCGTAGAGAGCCTCCTGCATAATATGTTCTAGATAAATGTTAAAGAGCACTGGTGACAGGATACATCCCTGGCGAACTCCTACAGTTGTTTTGAAAAATTCTCCAATGTCATTGCTTGCAAAAACAGCACTGCTTGCGTCCTTGTATAGTGCTTCAATGATTATGATGTTGGTATCAAAATTGAATTTTCTCATTATTTGCCATAAACCTTCATGCCAGACTCGATCGAAGGCATTTAAACAAAACTCAAGATCAAAAGACTTGAGATGGAGACTGACTAGTCATGTACTAGGTAAACAGTCACAACAAGGAATGGGCAAGAGACTACAGTGACTCACAATGACGGACATCTGAGGCTAAGCTCCAAAATAAAAGACAAAGTGGGAGATAGAGGCCAAGGTATGGTTGAATGGCAGAGTTTCTGTTTCTGGTTTATGTGACTCTGTAGATGATTATGACTTATTAATTATGTTGATGATGATGACGAGATGGGTAAAGCACATTTGGTGAAGGAGGAGTATGTAAATTTAGAAAACCACTACATCACAGCACCCACTACCAAAAGAAAGCTTCTGAAGGTCTCTAACTTTTGGTGTTAAACTTTGGCTGCTGGTCAGGTTAACACAAAGACAGATAACAAGCTGAGCAAAACCTACCTTGTCCAATGGCACTTTTTTCATTTGATTTCCAGTGTTCAGCTACACTGTTGTCTAGAGGATCATCTGGGTTGGGGGCACTCAGCAAAGCTTGGATGGAGAGGAGAACAGTGCGGATTTGTAAGGCTGGGCTCCATTTGTCTGTAAGATAATATTCCTCTCAGTACATGATAATGCTGCTGGCTTTATCTTCTGTGTTAAAAATTCTTTGTAATCAATGTTAATCACTGGATACTTCTAATGCCTGTAATCAATGTAAATTATTGGCTATTTAAAACATGTGTCTATGTGGACAGAGTCTTGACATATGGATGTGAGTCATGGGCAATGACTACAACCCACAAAAGCCAGATCCAAACCTCAGAAATGAGGTATCTGAGGAAAGTGGTTGAAGTAACAAGGAGACATGGTGTGCAACCAGACAATACGTCAAGGCCTAAAATCCCACCCCCTGCAGACCCAAGTAGAACAGTCACAACTAAGATGGTTTGGCCATGTCTGCAGAATGGGAGAAGACCTGCTCCAACGATAAGCATGGGAAACAAAGAACCAGGGATCCAGACCCCCAGGATGACCCAGAGTCCGCTGGGAGGACAACATTAGACAATCTTTGAAGGACCGAGTACTAGAATGGAACCAGGCCAGGAGGAAGACAGCCGATAGAATAGTCTGGCGCTCTCTCTTCCAAACCTCTACACCGCACGGTAGAAGTGGAATGACTAAGTAAGTAAGTCTATGTGGACAGTGGGACCCTTATTGGGAAGCAAAGTAGATGGCAACAAAACCCTGGAAAATATGCTGTATAAGACAACTTTGGAGGATTGTGCATTGGGGTATGATGAGGTAATGTCATCATATACAGACAGACTCACTACATACTATAGCATTGTGCATAGCTGGTGGTCATATGTGTCACAGAGTGCTCGAAGGTTTCGTCTAGATTATGTTAAAATTCCTTACTTTTCTATTCCTTCACATTTTGTCTGTTTTCTCTACGAAATATTTGCACCTGTGATCTGTTCTTTAGCTGTTTTTCAAGTCTTTATTAAAAGTCCTGTCATACGATCCAAATTCTATCTTCTTCTACAAGGCACTTAAAAGTATTTCTTTAACTCTTTAAGTCCCAATCGACTTTATAAAGGCTCAGGGGTTAGACGCGCTTGGCCCAATCGACTTTAAAAAGCCTTTAGTATATGTGCCTCTGTTTGAGACTGTTTCTAATTATAACTACCCACAAAGTCATTTCCGACTGCAAGTATATTCTTTTAAATACCGCACATGTTTAAGAGTGAACGTTTTTCTGTTTTGAGATATTTATTTTAGATTTTTAAAGCGATTTTTTAAAGCGCATATCCTCCATTTTACCTTGAATAACTAATCATTTTTTTAAGCGCATATCCTCCATTTTACCTTGAATAACTAATCATTTTTCAATGAAAGCTTTTATACTTGTAGCACAAGAGTAAAGTACATCCAATTACCTTCAGTTTCATATACAACAACAAAGTTATTTATGCATATGAACATTTTAAAAAATTATTTCCAAACAACAACAATAAAAACGCACTGGGGTGGCCATTTTTGCTTGGGCCAAACCCACTTTTTTGCTTGAGACTGAAAGAGTTAAGGATGTCAATTCAATTTATTCGCTTAGTTGAAACGACAGTGGTTCCCAGAGTATTAAATTTCCGTGTTCAGTGGTCAAATGGAGACCGCCACGATTAATCTTCCGGCATGGCTGAACGAGAGACGGGAAATAATTAACTTGGTGTGGGAACGAAAATGTTTGAACTTCATGCGAACAAATGCTGAGTTTTAAAATGACTTGCTGATAACCGTTGGAAGAGAACGCACGCTTATAGAATAGAGCCTCAAGCTGCCCCCATATCTACAGTATATGTGCCTTGAGTGTGTAAACGCTACTAAGATTCTATCTCTTAAAAAAAGCAGCTGATAAAGTCCTCAGCGGTAAGCAAACTCTCAGTATTCGCTTAATTAGCTAACTCTAATATTAAGGGATTAGTTAATTGATGTAAAGTGTGAAATACTTAATATTGTGGTTTTAATTCTTTACATTAGATTAATAGCTATTTTGCATTTATGTATTATGAATGTTATTGATGCATTATAATGATGTAAGTACTGGCTGATATCTGAAAGTACTACATTCTAATGATTTTGGGAATGTGATGAAGAAAGCTGTTGTGAACGAGAGAAGAACCATGTTGTTCAATGGACGAGTGAATGAACCCTCATTCCTCCAATGCAGTCACGCATGGACGCACACGGCCAGGCATCTGCTTATAACAAAGGTTGACCTGACTGACCCGACCTGATTGTGAGACTACTGCTAGACAGGAATTTGTAAACAAATGAAGTCGCCTTTAAGGAAAAGACTGACGTTACGGTTCAGGTAAATATATTATTAGGCACCATTCTGAGACGAAATGTCCAGAGTGGCTATAGTTAATACATCTCAACTCTAGCGGTGATCACAAGTCAGCAACCCTGAGCAGTCTACAGCATTTAAGCATTCAACACCTCGTCAGCACCTGAACATCATAACCCAACTTCACAACCAGGTTAACGAAAAGCCTAAGCATCTCTTGGACTGTAGCCCCACTGAATCAAATTCTCCAGTTGGTAATCCCTATCTATTGTGACGCCCAGGAGAAGTCCAAGCAGATAAGTCTATCTAAAACCCAGACCAAAATCAGAATTCACTTTTCCAAGAAATAGCCATAGGAATAAACTCTTGTCAGTGAGGAAAATAGCCTCTTATTCTTATCTGAACCAAAGACACTGACAGTTTTAAATTTCCTAGTATTTCTTTTTTCAAAGTACATGTCAACATTGATTTTATTTTCCACGGTAATTAAAGTAATTATGTACATTCTGTAACTCACCATCATTCTGAGTTTGACTTAGTAGATTGTATGTTCTGTTCAGAAAAACATTCTCAACCCTCTTTGTATTACTTGTTACTACTAGTTCATCTTCAAAAAAGATTTGAGTAAGAAAGAGTTAGTCGTCGCCAGAAAAATACAAGAGTTGGTAGTCTAAAAGGTGAGAGAATCACTGACACCAACCTGTGCCCTTCTGTTAACTCTTTCCCTCAACACTAGCTCACATTTGTGAAAACTAGTGTCTAAAGGTCGATGTGTCTTCTTCTACATCAATCTTCCTTTACTTTTATTTACAATCATAAATCTCTATGCGACAATATGGATGATTCCAGATATGCCTCCATGCATGTATAACAAACTGTTCATAAAGCCATCAAAGCAAGAGCGCATAAAGATTGACACAAGTTTTCTGCAAGACGGAAGATGCTGTGGCAGGTCCATGTACCTTAGTACTTTAAAGAACGAGAAAGGGATAAGAAACTTTAAGAATTCAAAACAAAATGATAACACAGTTGCAGACATATTTCAAGCCAGGTACCTACACTTTAGTTGTGGCATACCTTTAATTATACCCAGATATACACATCTCTGTCACAAGAAAGTAACCAGGCTAATGTTAACAACATACCTTTAAGTATATCCAGACATATTCTGCCTAGCTTGTCTATGTTGGGGTGATAAATCTTGGTCATAAACCTCACTTTAGGGGCTGACATCGGGTACTCCTCTGGTAGAAAAAGTTCCAGTCTGAACTGGCCACCCTCATAAGGAGACTGAATGACGAAGAGAGAGAGGGAAAAAATACAGTATTAACAATATCTACATACTTATGTAATAAAAATATGAAATGAGAATTTGTTTATTACATTACTTTATATTCCCTTTGAACACAATACAAAAAATTACCTTCACACTAACCAACTTGCTCAGTGATATACATGTAACATAACACAGTGGATGGGCGACATAAATGTAACATAATATGCTTACTCAGTGATACACTGACAGAATAACACTGGTTCAGATATAGATGAATAACAAAACACAGGATCGATGATATCTATGTAACATGAGATTGGTGATATCTATGTAACCTGACGGACTAACATGAAACACATGAAACATGATATACTAGCTCAGTAAAACACATGAAACGTTGATGTACTAGCTCAGTGTTACACAGGTAGCAAGATACACTAACTCAGTGATACACATATAACAAGACACTATCTCAGTGATATACATGTAACCTGACATACTATGTCAGAGATACACATATAACAAGACACACTAACTCAGTGATACACGCGTAAAATGACACACTAAGTCAGTGAAACATATGTAACATGGCATATTATCTCAATAACAGACACAGCATGACATACTAGCTAAGTGATTCACATGTAACATGACACACTAGCTAAGTGATACAGACGTAACATGACACACTAGCTCAGCGATACACATGCAACATGACACACTAGCTCAGCGATACACATGTAACATGACACACTAGCTCAGTGATACACATGTAACATGACTCATTAGCTCAGTGACATGTTGATATGTCAAACTGGCCCAGTAATGCCCATGCAAAAACGACACACTGCTACATCTTCCCCCCCCCCCCCCCCCCCCCCAATAATGAACAGATCCGCTGCTCTCCCACTAGGCATGTCATTCATAAGAAGCAGACTATGGTACGGTCCTGCACAGGGTTGGCAACTTCACCATGTAAAACAAACTGATACAGAAACTGCTATAGTTAAAGCACATCAGAGCGTTGGTGCAGGCTTCCTGTATGAGGGCTTCTGCAGTAGTGGCCCTTTACTCCATAAAGAATAAAATAGGGAAGGGAAAAAAATAAGAAACACGACACACTGGCTCTCTGACACAGGTTAAAGACACAAGGATTCAGTTATACATAAATGTGATACTAACATTCTGCCCTTCAAGTTTAAAGGCTATAACTATAACATTACAACTATTCAGCACTGGCTTCCTAGCTCAGTGGTCTATGGTTCGATCCCCAGATGAGGTGGGTTTTTTTTTTAGGCCGCAAACGGCTCCTGGGTTGACCCAGCCCCAAATGGGTACCAGAGCAACTCTGGGAAGGTTAAGGCGGCCGGCGTGATGCTGACGGTCGAGAAAATATGGGCCTTACACCATATTCCCAATATGCCTCAATGGATCCTTTACCTTTTTTTAACAACTATATATCTATAAAAGATATTAATATAATGAATAATATTTCATTTCAATTTGTCATTGTGATTTCCCTACCACAGGATAATAAATCATTCCTCCCATCAAGAACAACTAAATTATGTTGTTTGAACTAAGTCAAACAGAAGTAAATATCAAGAACGTATGTATGGTACATGGTTGGAAACAAATGACAGCAATTGATAACCCTTATGGTTCACTAGGAAGTAACAGAATAGTCAAGTACTATTGTTGAATAGATCAAATGACAGAAAATACTAATTTTACTTCAACATCATATCTTTATTGCACACACACTCCGCGCACAGGAAAGCTTTTAAAAAATTTTCAATCGCACATGCCATCTGCTTGTATTATAATAGTTTTATCTGCTTGTTTCATAACATTTCTATTTCTGGTTATGATGCTGATACCACTCACTTTATTGTGACAATAAGGTTATGTGGTTGAAATGTTGCAAAAAATCCCAGCTGGTTAACCATGAAATGGTTTCATTTTTAATCATTATATTCAATTTCCAACACTTGCAGGTCACAAAAAATACTTGTCAGGAAACACATAAAAATGAAAGTTCTGTAATATTTATCTGCAAATTTCTAATTGTTCAAGTACGAAAATGTAGAAAAATCTGATGACTAATGAAACAATTCAAAAAGTATGAATAAAGGAAAAACTAGAGATCGATTTCCAGAAGGAAAAACTAGAGATCAGTCAAAAGGAAAAACTTAATATAAAACTAGAGTAGAGTGACCATATGTCCGGCTTTTCATGCCTAAACTGAGTGTCCAGCTGGATTTTTTTTTCTCAAATGTTGAAACATCCGGTTTTTTCGAGATTTACTAAATTATATGAAAGATGCCATTTTGAAAATTCCCCATTTGAATTTCACTTCCAACAACTGAATTTCCTCAAAATCTATCAAACAATTCCGCAAGCAATATAAAAGACCTTGTGGTTTGCATCCAAAAGTGTGTATTCGCAGATAAATTGAAAAATAAATTTCCATATTTTGCCAGAGGTCTGCAAGATTTAGAAGCAGATTGTCTCGAGGTGGCACATTTGTGCCAGTAGCAAATAAAGTTTCTGCTGATAAAAAAAGAAGAAAACACACACACACACGACAACATGAACGCCACAAGAACGCACTTGTGTCTGAACGTTCGCTATCAAAACTAACATTATTTACAACAACAAACAAAAAAACAAGCACGGAAACGAAAATGTAACTGTTACAGAAGTCCCTTTTGCTTTTCCTACTGTGAAACATCACAATAATTTGAAATCCCAGTGGACTGTACTTTAAAATGCTTTCCATCATTCAGAAGGTGGCAATAAATTTACATGTGCCAGAAAAACTTCTAGTGTAATTTTGTGACAATGTTTGTGTGTGTGTTTAAAAAGTAATCAAGCGTTTTTAAAGACGATTTTTATCATCTTAATATATCAATAGACACAAAATCATGGTGATTTTATGAAATTATTGTTTGATGTGTAATATATAAGTTACACTTCTATGACAAAATAGTGAATATTGTCCCCCTCAAGATAAACTACAGATCAGTCTAAAGGAAAAATTAGAGATCGATCTCAAGAGTGAAAAACTAGAGATCAATTTTTTTTTAAAAACATGTGTTACCGGGGCCTGAAAGGGGAGCAAAGAATAGTAACACTGTACCCTACCATGCATGTCGTAAAAAAGCGACTAAGGAGGGTTGGGCATGAGGCTGGTTACCCCATCTGTAAAAAAACTTTTTACCAAAAAAAACTTCAACAAACATGGACAAGTCAAATACAGAATATAAATCAACTCAGCCGCCCAAGACAGAAGAAGGTCCTCTGGAAAGGAGGCGCATGAAGTCACCCAGAGAAAGCCAAAAGGAGTCTGGGTTGCCGACTAACCTTTTTTCGTCTAGGAAAATCTCCAGGATTGGCACCTGGAATGTTTGCACTCTATGTGAACAAGGAAAAACTGCACAGATAGCAGCAGAAATGTCAAATTACAGGATTGATATCCTGGGTCTCTGCGAGACACAGTGGAAAGGCACAGAAAGGAGGAGATTGATCACAGGAGAAATGGTGTTGTCCTCAGGAAGAAAGAGCTCACCACAGTGAAGGGGTGGCTCTAATGCTGTCTAGGGAAGCACAGAAGGTACTTCTGGAATGGGAAGCAATGGGACCCCAAATTATAACTGCAAGGTTTAAATGAGCCAAAAAGAAAGTAAATATAAACATCATCCATGTTATGCACCAACAAACGATAAAGAAGAATCTGAGAAAAAAGACTTTTACACCAGACTACAAAATGTCTTGGACAAAAAGAAAAGAAAGGACATCACAATTTTGATGGGGGACCTAAACGCAAAAATAGGAATAGACAACACCGGCTTTGAAGAAATCATGGGATAGCATGGATTAGGTATGATGAACGATAATGGGGAACTATAAGCTAACTTCTGTGCTTAAAATCAGCTAGCAATAGGAGAAAGCATATTTCCACATAAAATAATACATAAAGCAACATGGATATCACCAGACTACAGAACTGAGAATCAGACTGATCACACATGCATAAGTAAGAAGTTTAGGTCATCATTGCATGATGTAAATTATGTAGAGGAGCAGATGTGGTATCAGACCACCATCTTCTGTTGGCTAAAACAAAATAAAAACTCAAGAAATTTACAACAGTATATAGCTATTCTTCTTTGATCCTTAGCGCCGACCGTCAAAGCAGTCAGTGGCCATTACGCCTGGTGGCGTCTTGTAGGGCAACAACAAATTGATTCCACTTTGCTCGGTCGGCGGCCATCCTTCGTACAGTGCCCCAACTCTGGTTCATTTTTTGCATCTCAGCCTCCACAGTCCTCCGCCAAGTTGTTTTTGGTCGGCCTCTCTTGCGTTTTCCTTCAGGGGTCCATAGCATAGTATATAGCTATAGACAACAGTATAATGTGGGATATCTAAGAAATCAGGAAATAAGATAAATATTTTCACTCACAGTATCCAACAAATACCAAGTACTCTAACAGCTGGTAGATGAAGCAGATACAGAAGACCACTGGCAACAAGTAAAAAATATATGGAACGAGACATGTGAAGAAGTACTGAGAAAAAGAGAACATCAGCACAAAGCATGGATAACAACAGAAACCATTACCAAGATAGAAGTCAGGAAAAAAAAAGAAAGCAGATTTAAACAGAAGATAAACCAGAAGCTCCAAAGCCAAGGCTCATGTAGTGTACATAGAAGCAAACAAAGAAGTAAGAAGAAACATCAAAAGAGACAAGAGGAAGTATATTGAAGAGTTGGCAAGGGAAGCAGAGGAAGCTGCAGCCAAAGGAAATATGAGGGACCTGTACAACAAAACAAAGAAGCTAGCAGGGAAATATAAGCAAGCAAATGGCCTCATAAAAGATAAGAATGGAAAATTGCTTAGTAATATACAAGAACAAATGAAGAGATGGACAGAACATTTTGAGAAACTTCTCAATAGACCAGCTCCAACTAATCCCCCAGACAAATACTGATTCCTCTACAGAGATATTATGCAAACTACTTGGCGAAGTCTGGGGGAGAGAGGAAATACCAGCAAAATGGAAAGAAGGTTATCTGGTCATGTTGCCTAAGAAGGGAAATTTACAAGAGTGCACAAATTATTGAGGAATAATGTTACTATCAGTGCCAGGAAAAGTATTAAACAGAATCATATTTGAGAGATTAAAAGAGTCCATAGACAAGCAACTGAGATGAACAAGCAGGTTTTTGACAAAACAGATCCTGTACAGACCAGATAGCCACACTGAGAATAATAGTTGAACAAAGTCTGGAATGGAATTCACTGCTATACATCGGATTCGTGGACCTTGAAAAGACATTTGACAGTGTAGACAGAGAATCACTTTGGAAATTGATGAGGCATTATGGAGTTCCCATGAAGATCATTAACTTAATAAGGAAGACCTTTGAAGACATGACATGCAGAGTTCTTCATGAAGGACAACTCACAAAACCGTTTGGGATTAGAATGGGAGTGAGACAGGGATGCCTCTTGTCTTCATATCTTTTCTTACTAGCAATAGATTGGGTTTTGAAAACATCGACATCACACAACTATAAACACAACAAAACTAAGAATCTTCAACTCAAATGTCAAGTCAGTCCTATTGCATGGCTCTGAGACATGGAGAGCAACAAAAACAACAACCAAAAAGCTACGGACTTTTATAAACGGGTGCTTGCGTAGAATAGGACTGAAATGGTATGACAAAGTCACAAATGTGGAATTGATGACAAGAACCAGACAAGTGCCAGTGGAACAAGAGTTGAGAAGAAGATGCTGGCGATGGATAGGACACACATTGAGGAAACCTGTTGATAGCATTACAAGGCAGTCCTTGTTCTGGAATCCACAGGGAAAGAGAGGCAGAGGTAGACCAAAAAACACATGGAGAAGAGAACGGGATACAGAGGTGAAAATGATGAGGAAAACATGGAAAGAACTTGAGCAGATGGCACAGGACAGGAAGACTTGGCATGTGTTTGTTGAAGGCCTATGCTCCTTGGGGAGCTAAAGGGTATTGATTGATTGATTGAATTTCAAAAAAAAAAGGAAAAAAAACTAGAGATAAATTTCAAGAAAGACAAAAAAAAAAAACCAAAGAAGGAAAGACTAAAGATCAATTTCAAGAAAGAAAAACTTCTGTTACGCTCATTATTTTCTGGACATGTCCAAATAAAATATATTCATGCACTCTAAAAATCATCCAGTTTACTTGCCTGGGATGGGCCAGCAACTATTACATGAAAATATCTGGCATTATGATCATCTGGCACAGCCGTTATCCCAGGTACAGGTTCTGCCATAAGCCGCTGGGTTTCCTGAAATGTAAACAACAGATCACATGACAAGATGCTGATACTTTAATACAACCCGCAGTAATTTCATCCATAAAGTAACAGGCTCCTAAATGACAGTTTCGGATACTGTATTTCTGCCCTTAATGTCCCTGGTTAATGGAGGACTTTTTAAAACACAATAAACCTCCCCGTCTTGCGTTTTTTTTTCGATATAATGCTGTTTCTATTTTATGTCATATGCCCATTATACGCTTTGAAAATTTGATCTTACACTGTGTGCTTAATTCCATGGGAGGCAGGAATATAACTTTCACATGCTAATCAAGTTCATTTAGGGTGGTGGGATAGCCAAGAAGCATTGTCATTATTAGCATAATGAAACATGTATCAAAAATGGAATGCAGTTCTATGGTAATCCATAACATAAAACAAGATCTTAATTGCTATACGGTGCTTCATGAAGAGAAAAAGAAAGTAGCAAAGCAAGCTCAATTCTTCTTTTTTTTTTTTTTTTTTGGTCTCCTCGATTATCTTCTGCTTCCATTCCCCACCCCATGCTGGAGAGTAACAGAGAAGGAAATGTCGAAATTGTCCTCTTTTCACACAACATGCCTAAGAAAAATTCACCGAATCTTTTGGCCGAATACCATCACCAACCAAGATCTGCTTACTCGGAGCAAGCAAGAGGACGTGCACACCATCATAGCTGGCAGAAGCTGGAGCTGGGTTGGCCATGTCCTCAGAAGAGACCCCGATGCCATCACAAGAACAGCTATGCTATGGACCCCTGAAGGAAAACGAAAGAGAGGCCGACCAAAAACAACTTGACGGAGGACTGTGGAGGCTGAGATGCAAAGAATAAACCAGAGTTGGGGCACTGTACGAAGGATGGCCACCGACCGAGCAAAGTGGAATCAATTTGTTGTTGCCCTACAAGACGCCACCAGGCTTGATGGCCACTGACTGCCTTGACGATTGGCGGCTAAGGATCAAAGAAGAAGAGCTCCCATTCCCCAAGTAGCAATGCCGTTTACATCTGGAGCCAGAAAAACGTTTTCAATACCTACAAAACCTTCTGTTGACCAGTCGCCGGATGATGAAGACAGCTCTGCTGTGACAACTGTAGCCGCAAGCGATAGCAGTAGTTGTGATTCAAGTCCTATAATACTATGTATATATTTTTTGTAAGTACAGCACACACGTAATATTTCATTTGTGTTCAATATTTCTTATAATTATAGGTAGTTTTTTTAAATCAATTTTTACTTCCATTTAATACAGCTTATGCACATTGGTAACTAATTAATTTGATTTCTATTAATTTTTGTGGGAAATAAATTTTAATCTATCGCTCAATTTTTCAAGAACGATTTAATCAGTGTGAAGCGGGGGATTGCTGGACTGTATTTTCACCCATAAAGTTACAGCTCACTGGAGGACAGTTTCAAATATTGTATTTATATAAACAAAGTAACAGGTTACTAGAGCAGTTTTTTTTAACTGAGGTCAAGTATCATACAAAAAAGGGTTAAAATATCTGCTTTATGATGACAAAATACAGAAATACTGAACGAAAGAAATTATGTTTTTAACAATAAATGACAGTTTTTTTTTTTTTTTACTGTAACAGAATAATAATAGACACACGCACAAATCAAATGCAGTGAAATCAGAAAAATAAAAATATGTAAAAAATATTCTGCCAGCAACCTTGAATATTTCACAAAACACAGATAACCAGCAAAATAAAAGCACACAGTAGACATCATGAACCAGCTGCAGCACACCAACCACTAGAAACTGTAAGTGGCCAGACTATCAGCTTTGCTTTGTACTTCCATCATTTTGCTATGGATGCGCTGAAGATGACAAAAACAATCTGCTAGAAAGCTTTCGTTTTCTCCAATGTAGGCCACCTACCACAACTACAATGAACTGCACAGATCATGTGACATAATTTGCAATAACGCTGTCAAAAACTAAAGGCCAGTGACTGTGAAGAAGTTTTTTTTTTAAATTTATCTGTTCAATATAAATGTAAAATCTGTCCTGCTATATGCTTCAGAAATCTTCTTCTTCGTTCACCCTCAGATGTCAACTTGAATAAGTTCAAAGAAAGCAGTGGTCAGCCTGAGGCTGTTGATATCTCCGTAGATTTTCTCCAGGAATGGTACTGGTGATGGCCATATGCGTTTTCTCTGTTCCTCATATGTTGGGCACCTTTGAAGCAGGTGTTCGGCAGTCATTTTACCAGTGCCACAGTCACACTCATCCGTAGTTCCTATCTTTAATTTGTTGAACAGATGGTATCTCAATCTGTTATGACCAGTGCGAAGTCTAAAGATTATATGCTTCAGAAATGAGGCCTGTCATCCTACATATGGCCAGTTACATTATAACAAACATAGACATATGAAAGAGGACCAAAACAAAACCAACCAGCTATATGCTTCAGAAATGAGGCATGTCATACTACATATGGCCAGTTACATTATAACAAACAAAGACATATGAAAGAGAACCAAAACAATACCAACATTGCTGAAGATTCAAGTGAGAAAATTACTGACAGGGCATTCACTCAAGTAATCAACTGATCAGGATAATCAGACATGCTCTCAAATGGTGCACGGGACCCAATGGGGAAGAGAAGTATGGGGAGCCAATGAGAACATGGAGAAAACTGGCAGGAGATAAAACAACAACATCTTGGGCTACTCTTTGAACAAGGTGTTATGTTTTAACTGTATGTCCAAAATATTGTTTTCCATGACTTCTTTATTTGTTTTCTTCTCTTTCCATGAGATACACCCCATTCTTCTCATCTGTTTAGCTAATTATCAATTTCATTTTCTCTGTGTAAATGTCCAAGCCACATTCATGATTTATGCTGTTTACATGCTTCATTACTCATTGCAATTTTTGAATTTAGTTGACAAAACTGTATCCTTACTCGTTGCAATTTTTGAATTTAGTTGACAAAACTGTATCATCTGCTTATCAAGGTTGTTTATTGATCTTCTACTGGTGTATTGTAAAGGTATTTAAATGTTTGAACACTTTTTTTTTTCTATTTCTGAGTAGTTAAACAGGTAAGAGGATAATATGCATCCCTGATTCACTACTTTTTAATATCAGTACTCTGTGAGCAATTCTTGTCAGGTCTTACTGAAGACAGTGTTCCTAGTAGGTGTATAGAGTATGAAGTATTCCTGTCTTTTCCATCAAGACTATTTCCTCAAAGCATTCAATTGGTTTATCATTATGAACTGTCAAAAGCCTTCTTGTAGTCTATGAAGCACATATAGACACTTTTTTGGATCGCTATAAGTTTTTCTGCTCATTATCTTGTATACAATATTGCTTCTCTTTTTCCACTGTTCTGCTTAATATCAAATATTTCTTCTCGACTTTGTTACCTACTTTACTGTTTGTTCTCACCTATTTGACGCTAAAGCATTATCACAAATTCCTGTGAGCAAGGCACTCTTCGATGATTTTAACTGAAACGAGAACATAAGCCGCTGTGAGGATTCCAAGCTTGCAGATCAACAACAAACACAATTTTTTTCCCTTTCCCCAAGAAAAGTCGAGAGAGCAGAAAAAGCCTTTATACATCGCCTTCATTGACCCCGTAAAGGCAGCTGACCTGGTTTAATAGGGATGGACTCTTCAAAATCCTCCTAAAAATAGGATGCCCCACTAAACTGCTAGAAATGATAGTCATTCCATAAAGACAAGAAGGGAACAGACCATTATGCTGGAAATACACCACAACCTTTGACATATGCAGTGGTGTCAAACAAGATTGTTTCCTGGCTCCGACCTTCTTCAGAATTTTCTTTGCCTTACTCTTGAATCATGTATTTCGGGGTGCAACCGAAGGAATAAGATGAAAACAAAGAAAATTAACTTTTTGTTCTTTTGTTCAAAGCTGCAATTGTCACTCAACATCAACTGGAGCTCCATAGCTTGATGAATCACTTCTCTCAAGTGTGCAAGGACTTTGTCCTCACAATAAATGTGAAGAAAAGACAATTTGCAGGCCAGGATGTGGATGTTGCACCAGTTTTTACTATCGATGGTTTTGAATTAGCAGTGGCGCACTGTCACGAAATGGCTTAACCTTTAGCATGCTGCGGTCGCAATGTTGCGCCAGAGAAACTCTATGTTCTGACAGCTGCAGGCGCAACTCTGCTACTTTCGGATATCGTTCGTTTCCTGCTATAACGTGTGTACACTCATATCTACCCCCGGATGTTCAGTTTTTAATCTTATTTGCGAAAGAATTAGTTTGCTATTCCGGTCTATATTTGTGACGGGGGTGTTAACGATTTTTTTCTGTGCATTTTTCAAATCGAAATCAATCGGCATGGAACAAGCTGCCATTTTCGTTCAAATTGTCGTGGATTCTGACTCCGATGTTTGTTTGCTTTACTAGCGCTGATATCGGTTCTCAGAATATGGGTGATGGCTTTCTCTACTTCTAATGTGTATTTTTGGGCCTAAACCTGGGTGTCGGAATGGCTAAGAGGTATGGTGTCCGCCTCTAATTATAAAGGTACCGGGTTCGGTTCCCAGTACAGGGAATATATTTGATGGAAATTTTGTCAGAACCAGTGGGTCCTAATAATGTCATACTCCCCCCTGATCTCCAGGGTAGTGAGATCGGATGCCTACCCTTCTCAGAAACGGATGAAAATATTGGAGGTCCCATGTGCAAGTTGCACACGTTAAAAATCTCTCAGCAGTTGGAAATTGTAAAAGAGTAGGCTATACAGCCACTGCCCTGGCAAAATTTACAAAACTTAGGAACACCTAGGGCCTACCCACCAAAAAATATATTTACAGAATGTAATTCCTGTATTCACACACTGGTGCTATGGAGTTTGTGCACTGTGCTGAGATATTCCTAGTGTGATCTAAGAGAAGAGATAGGAGCACTGATGCAGTTGTCTGTGTGCAATGAAGATGGTCCCTAAAACAAATGTGTAGGCCTCCATTATTTTATTGTAATGGTGGGTTGCCTTTATTGTCCTTAAATAGTTCTCACATGCTCTGCCCATCTTTCTGATATATCAGAATATTAATAATGCGAAATGATAGCAATAGGGTCTAATGATAAATGCTTGCACTTTCAACTTCGGTGGATGTCGTGGCCAGCGGACACTTGTTAACAATGTGCTGTGGATGTGAAAGAAATAGGCTACAAGCCTAAGCCACATTCAGTTAATTATTTTGCTACTGCTAAGCTGCGATATCCACCGCTTTTATGTGACATTTAACTTGCTATCCATAAAAGCTGCTCAGAAATGTCATGACTATCACACGGCACGGCATGCGCTTGAGAACGGTCGAGAATCACAGTGAGACTGAGGAAAATGTCATGCACATTGAGTGACACAGTTCGGAGTAAGCCTTCAGTGTTATATTTGTTTCCATATAGTTACTAACTGTAATATCATTACAACACAATGTCTATGATACGCTTAGTTAACAACCTTGATTATCCTACGAGGCAACCCGGCCATTCGTGTAGTTATGTAGTTCTAACAAAGGCAAAAATGTCTCTGACAATACAAGCCAAGTCGACGACACATACGATCTCCAATATGGAAGTTCTAACACACGTCCAGATTTTTCTCTTCCTGTTTTTGAAAAGAGGACAGTTACAGTTTTTATAGCGATGAATCGACAGCTTGCTAAATTAAATATGTCTTGACTGTAAATTCTGCTACAAGCAGACAGTGTGTAGCTCGTCCTCCCGAAATAAATTAAAATAAAGATGGAAACCCGATGCCTATAAACAGTAAATAAATAATACACACATAAAGGTATGTTTCAGGCACTCGTAAGAAATAAAGAAGTAGAAAACCAGATAAACATCAGAAGTGAGAGGCTTACCAGAGAATCGAACCCAAGGCTTTCCGAACGGCACCACTGCCTAGCTAAATAAATTAAATTATAACCCATTACTTTGTTTTTTTAAAAATGATATGGTATTAAATCAAAATGCCATGGTTCTTGGGGGGGGGGGGGAGGAAGCGTTGGGCATCGTGTTTGGAGCAGTTGAAACATACGAGAAGTGGCTTACCACCTCACAAGTTAATCAAATACTGTAGTTCGAAAGAGCCACTGACTTTTCCCACAACTCGTAGTGACAACCGCAGAAAGAAATGGAGGGCGAATAAAAATGTTATCTACTTCACGAACCATGTCAGCAGGCGTAGGTGATAATGCCTCTTCATAACTCCCTGTCCCCACTATTCAAGTTGACGTCTAAGGATGTTTAAAACGAAACAATTCTGTTTGTTCTTTTCTTCATCTACAACCGTTATGTCGACAGTGATGCCTTTCCACAGTATATGTTCATATTATTTGGAATTGAAAACAATATATATCCTAATTATAACCTATCAGAGGTTGAACGGGATATTTTTCTTCATTAATTAAAAAAAAAAAAGTATACCAGATATGGCAGAAGCAATATTTCTGGCTAATAAGCCTGTATACTAGAGGATGTTCCGTTTTAATAACTTCGTTGCCGTCATATGTTGACATAGAAGGAAATGGGAAGGCAGATAAAGAAGTTAAGAAAGGCAGCTCTAGTACACCTTTTCCTGACACCATCATTGATTCTTATTGTCGTAAATTTATTTGAGAGGAAGAGTCTTGGAAATAGTGGTCCTGTTTAGAGTGGAGAATGTTGGAAAAGGCTATGTGATAGTAAGGGTTTTAGAAGTAAATAGTTGATTCACAGAGTGCTGGGAAGAGTAAGGACAGACTGTTTTACGACAATTTGCCTCTCAATTCTACTCCAAAAAACTCTTCTGGACAAACAATTATTTGCCAGTTTCCAGACTCACAACTGCGCTCACACCGATTTGGTGCTTCAGACACACAGACGCACGTGAATACAAACTACGATAACGAATATGGGAAAGTTTGGGTTTGGGCCTGCCAACACAAATGCTAAAAGTTTTATTCCTTTTATTTAGGCATTTTAAAAAAATCAAGTCACAAACAATTATCAATTTACATGCAGAAATCGAAGTTTCAAAATACAAAAAAAAAAAAAAAAAAAAGGAGGGGGAGGGGGGGGGGTTGTTAAAGAGTAGTGTTCAATATGCCCTTCCATCTTGTACAGAAAAAAATGGAAAAAAGAACCCGGTCCAAATGACAGGTAGTTAACAGAAGTAGATAAGTTAACCCAACAGTCAATTAATCTATCCTGAAAAGAGGGACTAGGAAACTAGTCCTATTATCTTTAACTGTTTTCCCTTCTACTAAGCAGACTAGGAAGGGGAAATAACAGAGGTTAAGAAATCCCACTTATAAAGTGAACAATGTAAGGAATAACTAACAAAGTGTCTACCAGGTACAGCAATTAAAATAGTTGCACATAAATCTCCTTTTAGTCATGCACGCACGTGCTGGCCAACACACAAACTCACATACAGACTTACCAATCTTAGAGGCAGGCAATCCATAGAATTATACAAAAAAAACTCATCAATTAACACTTGACGTATTGAGAGTGTCTGTTACTTCAATGTCCGGCCCCAGATTTAGCGAGGTTTGGCTGGTAGCAAATATTCCCGCTTATCGCCGGTCGTGAAGACTAATTGTTCTTGTGGTTTATTTTTCTGATATAAAAAAAGTCTATGGGATGGCACCGTCGCAGTTAGATACTGGTGAGAATGGGGTGTGGCTTCTTAGATTTCACCGCTGGTGGTGAACCTTCTGCTTTAAAAAATCCGAGGTGACTACAACTGTCCAGTGAGGTAGGTTTTAAATCCGGTGAGGAAAAACTAGGTACCGTCACAGTTCAGGTAAATATGTACTCTCTCTCTCTCTCTCTCTCTCTCTCTCTCTCTCTCTCTCTCTCTCTGTAGCAGTAATTTTAATATAAAAAAAACTCTGGCGATTGTTCTTCTTCCAGTTACAACTTAATATACTTGGTGAGGTGTTTAAATTTGTCAATGGGGGTGCTTTCTTTCTATTAATTTAGATAGCTGGATCCCAAACATAGGATCGCCTCAAAGATTTAAAATTTAATACACAGTCTCATCAGATTCTGGAAGGGGGTTTAAGAACTGAGTCTGGGGACTCTTTACCAGGTTGTACTTCTTCTTTCTGGGATCGCTAAGGTAACGATCACTCTAGATAAAAGATAGAAAACATGTAATTCATACCGAAAATCAAGTATCATTTCCAAAGCGCGATAAATTTACAGTTAACTATTTATACACTCGCGTCTATAATTTTTTATAAAATTCAGGAAGAACTCCACGCGAATTTAATAGTTAAAACATACGTAAAAACTAGAACTAAACTCAATTAAATTTAGTTATAAATTCCCTCAACTCCGCCAATGCCGGTCCCAAGCCCGGATGAAAAAGGAGGAGGGCGGCCTGCATGGAGGCCGTAAGGAGGCAGCCCCTCCACCATGCAAAGGCACAACAGGCCAATCACCTGTTTGCTTTAAATCACGATTACTAGCAACACAAGAGAGAAAACCGGACGGATTCTAAAGGCGACGAACTGGAATGGACTACGGACTACGACTTATGGAACTTGGAACACAAGAAGTATAAATGGGAAGGAAGAGGAGCTGGTGGAAGAGACGAGGAAAGCAAAACTAGAAATTCTGGCTATAACGGAAACAAAGAAAAAAGGACAAGGAGTCATGGATCTCGATGGCAACACGCTGCTCTACAGTGGTGTACCCATGCCTGAAAGAGCTAAAGGGGGCGTGGGTTGCATTGTGGCCCAAAATCAAAAAGATAGTATCAAGGGATGGAATTCTGTCTCGGAGCGCATTATGGTTGTTAAACTAAAAGAAGGAGAAACCATAGTCAACCTGGCCAAAGTGTATGGGCCAAATGAGGATGAGAGAGCAGAGGTCAAGGAGGAATTCTTTGAGCTGCTTCAAAGGACAGTGGATGACTGCCTAGATGAAGTTATCATGCTCGGAGATTTTAATGCCAGAGTTGGAAATGACCATGCTAGATGGGGTGGAGTTATCGGAAGATATGGAGAAGATACTCTCAATGACAATGGAAAGCGACTCCTTAGATTCTGCAGTGAGCAGAATCTGATCATTACAAACACAAAGTTCCCCCATAAGCGCATACATGCATACACTAGATGTGAACCAACAAAGAATGAGAAGTCAGTGATCGACTATGCCATTGTTCGGAGAAGCTCATTCAAATATGTCCGAGATGCTAGAGTCTGGAGGGGACCAGAGATTGGAAGTGATCACTACCTGCTAACAATCAAAAGAACAACTGAAAGAGTTGCTCAGACTAGGAACTGCCCAACATCAC
The DNA here is from genome assembly GCA_024509875.1 of Oreohelix idahoensis. NCBI lineage: Eukaryota > Metazoa > Mollusca > Gastropoda > Stylommatophora > Oreohelicidae > Oreohelix > Oreohelix idahoensis. Next base: position 554,684 of record JAMPIV010013679.1, on the reverse strand, counting down.
GCAAGAAACCAAGTAAACGAGCAGGAGAAATGAGCATTAGGACCTACAAGCTGAGAGAGCCAGAAATTAAGACCAGATATCAGGGGCTTATTGCTGCAGCGGTGAGCAACACAGAAGAACAACCTGATGACTTGGAAACCCTCTGGATTAAATTCAAGGATATCATAAAGACAGCTGCTGCAGAAGCATGCGGTGAAGTCCGACTTGGGAACAAGAGAAAGAGGACACCTTGGTGGACAGAGGAAGTCAAAGAGAAAATAAGAGAGAGGAAAATGGCATGGAAACAATACTTAGGAGATAAAAACACAACAGGACAAATAGAGAAATATAGAGAATATGTGACACTCAGAACAGAAGCAAAGGATAAAGTGCTAGCAGCAAAACAGAAGTCCTGGGAAGAATTTGGAGAAAAGCTAGAAAAAGATGCACAAGAAAACCAGAAATTGTTCTATAAGACCCTAAAGAACACGAGGAAGGAAAAACAATGCCCTCTCAAATTTATAAAGGACAAGCAAGGCAAATTGCTTACTGCCCCGAAGGAAGTAATGGGAAGATGGAAAGAATATTTCTCAGAACTCCTGGATGGTGAGCATGGTGAAGCATCAGAAATGATAAACACTAGCACAGAAGAGAAAACCAATGATGGTGAAGATGACATAAAGATGGAAGAACTGAAGGCAGCACTAGAGAAAATCAAGATGGGCAAAGCAGCAGGGCATGATGGTATAACACCAGAAATGGTTAAGTTCATGGGAGCATCAGGCGACCTATTACTCTTAAGGGTTTTACAGGCAGCGTGGTACAACAAGACAATACCAAAGGATTGGAAGATTGCCATCATAACACCAATTTTCAAAAAGGGTGACAATCGACAGTGTGGAAACCATAGGGGCATATCCCTTCTCAGTGTCCCTGGTAAAATCTACTCTAGAATCCTAGAGCAGAGACTCCGACGCCTAGCTGAGCCACAATTGGATGAGGTCCAGTGCGGATTCCGAGCAAACCGAAGTACTCAAGACCTAATCTTCACACTCAGACAGCTGAGTGAAAAGGCCCTTGAGTATAAGAGTGAGATGCATCTTTGTTTCATAGATCTGGAAAAGGCGTTTGACAGGGTCCCCTGGAGCAAACTTTGGGACTGTTTGGCAAGGAAGAATATTCCAGCACCTCTGATTCATGCTATACAGAGCTTCTACAAGTCTTGCAGAAATTATGTGAGGACAGCAAACCATAAGTCGGAAGAGTTTAGGACCACCACAGGTGTAAGACAAGGTGATATCCTATCACCTTACCTCTTCATACTCCTTATGGACGATGTCATCAAGGCATGTAAGGAGAGAACAAGAAAGTATTCAGTGGGGTACTGGAGGATGAGTGTAGTGAAATTGACAGAGATACAACGGTAAAATCCCTCCAAAGATAACATTTAAGGATAAAAACATAATGCGTAGGCTGCGAATAGTACATGATCGCCTAGACCGCGGGTCATCATCCTCCATAATAATTGACTTGCTAAACAGGAGGGGAACGGCGGATCAAAAAGGAAAAAAATATGACTGGAAAGATTGCGTGAGACTAGAAAGGCTAAGGAGACGCAATTGGGGGGGAAACGGAGAAAAGTCACGTTTCCCAAGTTGACATAAAAAGTAAGCAACTCGACAGAAGGGACCATAGATATGTACGCCACAGTCATTTATTGGACGCTTTTGCAATACCAAGCCCTTGATTTGAATTCAGCGGCTAAAACGCAGATGTTTGGAATATTACAAAATTTAAAAAGTACTTTTTTCTTAATATTAATGTTAGGAATATAAAAATTAGCTGGCCGGATGGCCTATTCTGAGCAGTGAACTAATATGTTCTTAATTTTACAGACGGATAGATAATATTGAAGATAATGACAAAAGACAGTGTTGTTCACATCATCGACAGACTGTATTGAATCTAAAAGTGTCGCTAATTGCACAAAAAAACACGACCTCGAAACGCAGGTGTTCAAATTTACTTAGTATGGAGGAGAGGGTTTTTGGGTGGTAGCTGTGTCTAAATATAACTTTTAACGACAAAATTTTGGAGGGGAGAGAAAGGTTGGTTCAAAAATCAAGTACATTTTGTAGAAACACAAGTAGAGACGGACAGACTAACAGATAACCATCCATACTTGACTGAAGCATGACTGAAATGACTTTATGGTAGGAAATTTGAAATTTAAAATAAACCTAGGCAGTGATTGGCCACAGACAATCATATCATTAGCGCTCAGACGCGAAAGTGGGGCCATTCTTCAATAGTTGTTCAGTGATAGACACAGATTTTAAAGTGTGGTGATTTCCATATGAAAGAAAGTGTAATAAATTTAGGGACGCCATACTATAGCCAGCAGCTCAGCTGAGTTTTGCTAGCAATTCTGTGTTATTTATTCATAATCTGGTAAGATTGAAATTATTTCCTTATATATTTTGAATATTGTTTCATGTTCGAGTGATTTGATACTGCCATATCGAAATCTAGCCTTACAAACAAGTAGGGATTTGCTCTAGACCCCCCGCCCAAGTCAGGGTCTAGGGACCAACAATGTACATAAACTCCAGCAAGGATTATGCAAGACAGATCAAGTGTTGAGAATAATGAAACATATTACCTATCCTCTTTTAGGGCAGACAACTAATAAATATTTTTCAGAATCTATAGTCTGGGAGGATCTATCTGATGTAAAACCACCATGGTAAATGTGCTGTTTGGTCAGAGAGATCTGACCTGTCTGTATGATGTGGTTGTTGTGTCAGTGTTGTGTCCAGACGTGGGTAGAGAATAGATTTTGACACATGGCCCATACTTTGATTGCAGAGCTGTGAGTTTCTGTTGTCAACCAAGCAGTGTCTATTCAGTTGGTGACTTTACTCGAGTGTATCTGTGCAGTACTTGTGACAGAGACCACCATTATTGCCCGCCAGCACGGAGAGGTGGGACCACCAGATTTCAGCACCAGAGCTACAACTACAAGATGAGTGAGCCTCTGGTCTGCTGGACATTCACCAACGCCCTTTAGTTACTAATAACCCCATAAAAATTCCCACCATTTTCTGGACACTGTGTAGTCAATATAGACAGGTGTGATGAGGCCACCCCAACAGCACAAACATTAACTATCCTCCCAAGTAGATGACTACTAGAACATTTTAATAAAACTAACTAGTATAGTACATATATATGTACACTATTGCATTTATGATATAATATTCCATGCATTTCTTTCATAATCTCTAAATCCTTTTAAGTTCTGGTCAACCTAAAAAATTGATCCAGAACAAAATAAATGTAATATACTTGTATCAAAAATTTTTACACACGTGAGTTAGTTCAGTGTATTTTAACATTTATTAATATTATTAGTCTTGTTAAATATCTGTGGGTATATCTATAACCTATTACACCACACTACATATCATAACCCTAGACACTTTACGTAGCCACATTCATTAAAAAAAATTAAGTGTGAGGTCGTAGTGGTAGCAAGAAAGGCCTTCTGACAATTCACAACTACATTTTATCTCAGGAGCCTTCACAGCTGGCCTCATACAATTACATTTAGTAATATCACCATCATACAATACCATCAACACCACTACATAAATTGGGGTCTTGTCCAGGGATAATTAGCCCAACAGTAATATTAGGATCTCCTGGTGGGAGAAATAAAAGTAGGGAAATAAATTGTAAAATTCCCTTTAAAATTAAAAGTGTCCCTGCAGATAAAAGTTGGTGAATCTTCACAGCCAGTAATAATTAATTAGTTAACTGGTTAGTTAGAATTAGTTAGACTATAGTCATAAGAAGTACTTAGTGTATTTACTGGTTAGAGATTTATCTTGTATATTATTATATTGTCTAAAAAGTATGGCGGAGCTGGCAAAATTTAGATCAGCTGCTGTGCTCACCGCGAAGGAGATGGGAATGGATGGTCAAATTTTAATTCAATACGTAACGGCTGAATGTGATAAATATATTGAACGGGAAGAAAGGAGGTTAGCTGAAGAGAAGAGGTTAGAGGCTGATAGAGAAATTAAGAGGCTGCAGATTGAGGCAGAAGAAAAACGACAGCAAAGGGAGGCAGAAGATAAAAAGGCCGAAAGGGAGGCAGAAGATAAAAAGGCCGAAAGGGAGGCAGAAGATAAAAAAAGGCCGAAAGGGAGGCAGAAGAAAAAAGGTTGACTGCCGAAAGGGAGGCAGAAGATAGAAGGTTGCAAAGGGAGCACGAATTACGACTAAGGGAGCTGGAATTACAAGGCCCGGCTCCTTAAAATGGTGCCAGCCCTTTTGCCTCAGATGCTACGCCCAGTCTGGGAGCCTCAAACTCAGCTATGGGGTTTCATTTAGACCATTTTGTTGAAAAAGACGATGACATAGAGGGGTACCTAGGACGTTTTGAGTTATTAGCTACTACATATGGGTTAGAGAGAGAGAGGTGGAGTTTAAAGCTATCACAGGGATTGAGAGGTACTTCTTATGAAGTATTTGCCAAAATGAACAGGGAAGACCAAGACAATTATGACATGTTAAAGCAGGCTTTGTTATTAAGGTACGAGAAGAATGGTGAATTTTATCGTAAGAAATTTAGAAATGCCAAACTGTTGTCTGGGGAGACATACCACCAATTCTCTGCTAGACTAGAAACCTATTTGGAGAAATGGACGGCTCTGGGGAAGACCCAAGATCTTAAAGAAATGATCATGATTGAGCAATTGAGAGAGTCCATGGCTCCAGACATGAGAAAATTTCTCATGGAACAAGGTGCAGAGAAGTTGGGGGAAATTTTAAATGTTGCTGAGAGGTATCAGGCAGCCCAGGCAGAGGTAAGTGGTGCTAAAAAGAAGCACATAGACAATTTTAAAGCTCCACAGCAATTTAATAAATTTGATAATAGAGAGCAGGGAAATAAAGGTAGGACAACCTTTGAGCGGCCAAGAAATGACTATCGCGACAGAAACTCACAGTTCAATGACCAAAAGTTCAATGAAAGAAAACCGTTGAACCAAGGAAAAAGATGGTGTAAATGGTGCAAGAAGGATAACCATAACACCGAATTTTGTAGAAGGAAACCTTCAAACATTGCTGCAATGAAGTCGGGGACGCAAAGATTAAAGGTTAATCCTAAGGGACAACAGGAACCTTATCACCCCCCAGTTTGTGAGGATGTTATTTGTAATGGGGTCACCATAAGGTGCCTTTATGATACAGGTTTGGATTATGATTCAGTTGTGAAGTCTAGCCTAGTGGACCCAAGTCAGTATACCACAGAAACAGTGGAAATACAAGGGGCGACTAAGGACATACCACTCATGACACTTCCCATCGCAAGGATAACGGTGAAAACTCGCTATGTGGAAGGAGAAATCAGAGCAGCAGTGATAGATGAACCAATCTACCCTCTGATATTGGGGTGTAGATACGTCTTCTTGGGGAATCCCGAGAAACCTGTGATCATGGCGACAGTGCACACCAGGTCACAGAAGAAGGAGGAAGAAGGTGAACCTATAAATGCTCATCCAGAGGAGATGAGGAAGGCGCAGGCTGAGGATAGGACACTCAAGCCCTGTTTTAAAAAATTGCCCAAATGCCACACACCTCCGAGCAAGGGGGAATATTTCATGAAGAACAAACTCTTATACAGGAAGGCCGGAACTGGAACAAATGGTCACAACCAGCTGGTTCTTCCCACTTCATATAGAGATAAAGTGATGGAACTCGGGCATGCGATTCCCTTCAGTGGTCACATGGGGATCAGCGCCACAGGACAGCGTATAGCTTGTCATTACTTCTGGCCAGGGATAACGGAGGATATAAAAAGATATGTCAAATCCTGCCCAGAATGTCAAAGGGTAGCTCCAAAGCACTGGACTGCTCCTGCAACTCTAGGGGAAATGCCCATAGTGGGAACACCTTTTGAGAGGGTTGCAGTGGATATTGTAGGACCTCTCACTCGGACCAAGAGGAGGAACAGTTACATCCTTACTCTGGTGGACACTTGTTCTATGTGGGGAGAGGCGGTAGCCCTGCCATCAATTGATTCAAAACATGTAGCAGAGGCACTACTTACAATATTTACCCGATTAGGATTCCCGCATCAAATCTTGACGGATAATGGTTCTCAGTTCAAGGGGAAACTAACGGAAGAAGTTTTTAAGCTATTTCAAGCCAGACACTTTCATTGTAGTCCGTACCATCCACAAGGGAACGGCCAGGTAGAGAGGTTCAACGGGACTCTCATTTCTATCCTGAGAAAGCTGGCACACGAAAAACCGGATCTGTGGGATCAATTCCTGCCCGCCGCATTGTTTGCGTACCGGGAGGTACCACATAGTTCAACCGGGATGGCTCCCGCAACTCTGCTATTTGGGAGGCCAATAAAAGGTCCATTAGAAGCTCTATTAAGGACCTGGACAGATGAGAAGGCGGAAGAGACTGTTACCTCATCGTATCAATACGTGAACGAACTGACCACTCGTTTGAAAGCTGGATGGAAACTGGCAAATGATAATTTGAAACAAGCCAGGAAGAAACATGCAGCATATTTTAATAGGAAGGCAAAGGACAGGGAACTGGCAGTCGGAGAGAAGGTGCTGCTTCTACTACCCGGAAGCCAGAATAAATTACAAATTGGTTGGCAAGGTCCATATACGGTTCTAGAGAAGGTGTCTAGAACAAACTATAAAATTGACAAAAAGGGGAAGGAAAAAGTTTATCATGTAAACCTGTTAAAGAAGTATCTGGACAGACCACTCCAGGAAAGCACCCCCTTATTGACCTTGGCTATTGCAACCCAGATGCAAAAGGAACCACTCACCTCACATGAATACCCATTACATCCTTGTGAAACAGCAGCACAGGTAAAAGTCAGTAAGCACCTGACTAAAAACCAGAGGAAGAGAGTTCAACAGGTTCTGGAGGAACATACAGATGTATTAACAGATAAACCAGGCCATACAAATTTGCTACAGTATGACATGAAACTGGTAGACTCAAACCCAATCTGTATGAGAGCCTATTCTATTCCGTTCGCGAAGGAGAAGGCATTGAAGGAAGAAATAGAGTATTTGTTGAAGGAGGGGATTATTTCGCACAGTGAATCATCTTTTAGTTCTAGTGTCGTTTTGTTGAGAAAACCGTCTGGGGAACACAGACTGTGCATAGATTACAGGAAACTGAATGCTGTCACAGAAGGACAAGTGGATCCATTACCAGACACAAAACAGTTATTTGCCAGACTGAACAAGGCAAAATACTTTTCAAAGGTGGATCTTAGTAAAGGCTATTACCAGATCCCAGTGAAGCCTGAAGTGAGACCTTATTTGGCTTTTAGCACTTCGGATGGACATTATGAATTCAATATGCTACCATTCGGACTGAAAAATGCTCCGAGTGTGTTTTCAAGGATGATGCGAAAATTGTTGGATCCCCTGAATAACCCATGTATCACGAATTTCATGGATGATATTCTCGTCGCCACAGAGACATTTGAAGAACACATTGAAGCTCTGGAGATGTTGTTTGATAGACTTCGGGAGGCGAACTTAACTGCTAGGCCAACAAAATGTTGTATTGGATGCAAAGAGTTGGAATTCTTGGGACACACTGTATATCAGGGTAATATGACCCCTGATCCTAAGAACTTGGAAAAACTGCAGAGAGCACCTAGGCCGCAAACAAAAAAGGACGTGCGATCATTCGTGTCGTTATGCGGATTTTATCAGAAATACATCAAAAATTTTAACGCTATTTGTGCTCCTCTGACTGATCTGACTCGCAAGGGACTTCCAGATAAAATTATTTGGACTGCACAATGTGAACTAGCGTTCCAAGAGTTAAAGGAAAAACTCACTAGCAAGCCTATTCTCAAACTGCCTGATTTGACACAGGACTTTGTCTTAAGAACCGATGCAAGTAATGTAGGACTCGGAGGGGCTTTGTTGCAAAGATCATCTTCACCTGATGGGGAACTGAAACCAGTCGCTTATGCAAGCCGCAAATTGAATAAGGCGGAACAAGGATACTCCACAAGCGAAAAAGAATGTTTAGCATTAATCTGGGCAATAAAGAAGTTTCAAATCTATCTGTATGGTAGGACTTTTGTGGTGGAGACGGACCATCAGCCTCTCGTGTTCTTGTCTCAGGCTAAGCATGAAAACGCAAGATTGCTGAGGTGGTCTTTATTGCTTCAACCTTATCAGTTTAGTATCCAATATATCCCAGGCAAATTGAATGTCGGTGCAGATTTCCTCAGTCGGCACCCCTGTGATCAAAATTAGAGTAGTGGCAGACGTGAGGAGTAATTTTACCTATGTGTATCGCTGGTTTTGGAACTTGCCATAGGCATGTTTTCAAGTGGGGAGATGTGTAGTGAAATTGACAGAGATACAACGGTAAAATACCTCCAAAGATAACATTTAAGGATAAAAACATAATGCGTAGGCTGCTGATAGTACATGATCGCCTAGACCGCGGGTCATCACCCTCCATAAAAATTGACTTGCTAGACAGGAGGGGAACGGCGGATCAAAAAGGAAAAAAATATGACTGGAAAGATTGCGTGAGACTAGAAAGGCTAAGGAGACGCAATTGGGGGGGGAAACGGAGAAAAGTCACGTTTCCCAAGTTGACATAAAAAGTAAGCAACTCGACAGAAGGGACCATAGATATGTTACGCCACAGTCATTTATTGGACGCTTTTGCGATACCAAGCCTTTGATTTGAATTCAGCGGCTAAAACGCAGATGTTTGGAATATTACAAAAATTAAAAAGTACTTTTTTCTTAATATTAATGTTAGGAATATAAAAATTAGCTGGCCGGATGGCCTATTCTGAGCAGTGAACTAATATGTTCTTAATTGTACAGACGGATAGATAATATTGAAGATAATGACAAAAGACAGTGTTGTTCACATCATCGACAGACTGTATTGAATCTAAAAGTGTCGCTAATTGCACAAAAAAACACGACTTTGGGACGCAGGTGTTCAAATTTACTTAGTATGGAGGAGAGGGACATTGGTGGTAGCTGTGTCTAAATATAACTTTTAACGACAAAATTTTGGAGGGGAGAGAAAGGTTGGTTCAAAAATCAAGTACATTTTGTAGAAACACAAGTAGAGACGGACAGACTAACAGATAAACATCCATACTTGACTGAAGCATGACTGAAATGACTTTAGTGTAGGAAATTTGAAATTTAAAATAAACCTAGGCAGTGATTGGCCACAGACAATCATATCATTAGCGCTCAGACGCGAAAGTGGGGCCATTCTTCAATAGTTGTTCAGTGATAGACACAGATTTTAAAGTGTGGTGATTTCCATATGAAAGAAAGTGAAATAAATTTAGGGACGCCATACTATAGCCAGCAGCTCAGCTGAGTTTTGCTAGCAATTCTGTGTTATTTATTCATAATCTGGTAAGATTGAAATTATTTCCTTATATATTTTGAATATTGTTTCATGTTCGAGTGATTTGATACTGCCATATCGAAATCTAGCCTTACAAACAAGTAGGGATTTGCTCTAGACCCCCCGCCCAAGTCAGGGTCTAGGGACCAACAATGTACATAAACTCCAGCAAGGGTTAGGCAAGACAGATCAAGTGTTGAGAATAATGAAACATATTACCTATCCTCTTTTAGGGCAGAAAACTAATAAATATTTTTCAGAATCTATAGTCTGGGAGGATCTATCTGATGTAAAACCACCATGGTAAATGTGCTGTTTGGTCAGAGAGATCTGACCTGTCTGTATGATGTGGTTGTTGTGTCAGTGTTGTGTCCAGACGTGGGTAGAGAATAGATTTTGACACATGGCCCATACTTTGATTGCAGAGCTGTGAGTTTCTGTTGTCAACAAAGCAGTGTCTATTCAGTTGGTGACTTACTCGAGTGTATCTGTGCAGTACTTGTGACAGAGACCACCCTTATTGCCCGCCAGCACGGAGAGGTGGGATCATCAGTTTTCAGCACCAGAGCTGCAACGACAAGATGAGTGAGCCTCTGGTCTGCTGGACATTCACCAAAGCCCTTTAGTTACTAATAACCCCATAAAAATTCCCACCATTTTCTGGACACTGTGTAGTCAATATAGACAGGTGTGATGAGGCCACCCCCAACAGCACAAACATTAAATATCCTCCCAAGTAGATGACTACTAGAACATTTTAATAAAACTAACTAGTATAGTACATATATATGTACACTATTGCATTTATGATATAATATTCCATGCATTTCTTTTATAATCTCTAAATCCTTTTAAGTTCTGGTCAACCTAAAAAATTGATCCAGAACAAAATAAATGTAATTCTATCAAAAATTTTTACACACGTGAGTTAGTTCAGTGTATTTTATCATTTATTAATATTATTAGTCTTGTTAAATATCTGTGGGTATATCTATAACCTATTACACCACACTACATAGCATAACCCTAGACACTTTACGTAGCCACATTCATTAAAAAAATTAAGTGTGAGGTCGTAGTGGTAGCAAGAAAGGCCTTCTGACAATTCACAACTACATTTTATCTCAGGAGCCTTCACAGCTGGCCTCATACAATTACATTTAGTAATATCAACATCATACAATACCATCAACACCACTACAATGAGACAGGTCTATATTTCGGAGCTGGCATTTGCTGATGATGTTGCCCTGATTGCTAAATCAGAGGCACATCTCCAATCCAACCTGCAAGTCTGGAAGGAAGAGCTGGAGAAGAGAGGGATGGTCATAAGCAGCTCTAAACAAAATCCATGGTGATATCACGAGAAGAAAGAAAACATCAGATTAAGCTGGGAGAACAGGTCCTGGAGCAGGTCGACCACTTTAAATACCTCGGAGCTATTATGGACCGAAAGGGAGGCATCAAAGAAGAGTTGGCCACTCGAAAAGCAGCAGCTGGGAGACTTTTTCAGGCCATAAATCGAGGATTCCTCAGCAAGAGAGAGGTTGGTAAGAAAACGAAGATGGCTGTATACCGCTCCACCTATGTCCCAGTCTTGACATACGGATGCGAGTCATGGGCAATGACTACAACCCATAAAAGCCAGATCCAAACCTCAGAAATGAGGTATCTGAGGAAGGTGGTTGAAGTAACAAGAAGAGACATGGTACGCAACCAGACGATACGTCAAGGCCTTAAATCCTACCCCCTGCAGATCCAAGTAGAACAGTCCCAATTAAGATGGTTTGGCCATGTCTGCAGAATGGGAGAAGATCGGATACCACGACAAGCATGGGAAACAAAGAGCCAAGGATCCAGACCCCGAGGACGACCCAGAGTCCGCTGGGAGGACAACATTAGACAATCTTTGAAGGATCGAGGACTAGAATGGAACCAGGCCAGGAGGAAGACAGCCGATAAGATAGTCTGGCGCTCTCTCTTCCAAACCTCTACACCTCACGGTAGAAGGGGAACGACTAAGTAAGTAGTAGTATAAATTCCCTCGCGTCTTTAAATGTTACTTTAAGCATTTAAGTATCTATCATTTTGGGAAATAATATAATAGATATTTCATTACCTATTCCACTGGAACTATCTGAGATAAGTTTAATTTAAAGCTTTAAGTTAATCACAAAATCCAGTGAAATAAAATGAATGAATGAACTAGACCACTGATCACTTTAAAACAAATATATTATACTGTTTAGCACAGAATAGAATTCACTGCAAATAAGTTGAGTATCCAGAGTGAATCAAACAGGATTTCACTATGCTAGTGCTTCTGTCAAGGTCTGGCGAAACGAGTGATAAAGTTGCATTTCTCAGTGTCTGTATATATCTAAATGGAATTCAAGATGAGTGGGACCTGTTAGATTCTAGCGCCTATTTAGAACCCAGGAAAAGTCGAGGTTTCTAGCCGTCGTGTTAACCGCGATTGCCCCCTGGCTTCCGATCTCCGTCTCTCCTGTTTCTCAGTCTTTCGGGCAAGTCTGCCGGTTGCCACAGAAGTGCGAGGTCTGCAAGAAGCTTTCTTCGTCTACTCTGGTTCGCACTACCGTGTCATCTTCCTGCGAGACGTTGCTCTGTTCGCTGCCTCCGCTTTCTTCTGACCGGTCTGGTCCATCTTGCGAGTGGTTCAGTGTTCGCACGGAGATGAGATATTTCTACGAGAACTAGCTTCTCTGTTCTGGGGATCGTCTCAGTGTCTTTAGATCTCATGCCGCATACTTAATGAGCCTCGGTGGAATCGGTTCGCTCTGGCGAAACAACAAAATTACAACAAATGTTCAGGGGTTCTAATGTTATGAAAAGCTAAAAGTCCCTTTAATCATCCATCAAATCAGGGAAAATTCACTTGTCGAACTAGACGTACGTCACACTTATATATTCATTTTAGTTCTTGTTATAAACTGTTAGAATATGACAAGTATTTAGGAAATTGAAAATTCCCAGCAAGAGGAAACTTCTAATTCTACAACCGGGAGTTTTTTTATTTTTGTAAATTATCATTTGTATTTATTTAATTATTTTTCTGTTTACAGAACAGATGAACCTTACTGTGCCGAATGTCTTGAAGACAATAATATAGGTAGAGAGCATTTCCTGTTAAAATGTAAGAGTACGATTATTTACAAGCATACAATTCAACCATAACTATAGAGCAGGTGTCAAGAATAGACAAACCAAAGGAACTACACAATGCCCTCAATCAGCATTTAACAAGAACAAAAAGTAATATATAATGATTAGCAGATTATTTCTTTTCATTAAAAAAACGTTAAGAATGTAGTTTTTTAAAGAATGAATTAGCGACAAAATATATCCTAATTATAACCTATCACAGGTTGAACGTGACATTTTTTAAATTATAAAAAAAAAAAAAAACACACACGTGCGCGCACACACACACGCACACACTCTCACACATAAAGAATGTAATTGCAGTAACACAGCAAAGAATATCAATTTTAAAATAATATGGACACCCTCCACTTCTGTTTATCGTTTCTTTTCTTCAATGTCTTACATGCCTTATTGTTGAGCTGTCCTGTCTTTTTCTCTTTACTCATCAGGTTGTAACTATGTCATGGATCCGAAGTAAATGTGCTCCTTTTTTTTAAATATTATTAATAACGTTTTAACGAGGCGCGTCCCGTTCAACCTAGTCGGTTATATTAGGGCGCATGTCCAAATATAAAAGACTCTTAGGTCTGGGATGTATGTGTGTGCTCCTAATTTTCGTGACAGCAAAGCCTCACGTGACAGTATGCTGTCCTTTTTAAACAAACAAACAAACAAACATATATACGTCTGGATTCAAAATAGTACGACGCAGTACTTAAAAACATGTAGTTTTGTCATCCTAGCGTAGGCGAGCGTTCCTATTCACAACTTTGTCTTTGGTGCCGCCTAAGGGGGTCGTCCACGTATGATGTTACGTAGTGAGGGGGGGAAGGGGGGGGGGTCACTATTTTGTGACGATGCGTGACGACAAGGGGAGAGGGGTTTTGAAAAATGTGATGTCACTAAAATTCGAATGAGGGTCGCTTTTTTCGTAAATCATGTGGGAATAAAATAGACTTTGTTACCTCTATCTTCATAGTTAAGGTGACCTTATCGTTTTTAACAAAAAGAGGACATTTTCTGACTTTTTGGTGTAGGCTACAAAAGAGGACAGTATAAGACCAAAAAAAAAAAAAATAGGACAAATAAGAGGACTTATTAAATTCGATCTATTAATGCATGATTGTGATGAACAGAGCTAGTTCTAATGTTATAAGGGTTAGAAACAAAGATTGTATGTCCTTTAAACGTGTTTTAAAACCATTTTAACATTAACAAATTAGCTTTCGTTAACTCAGTATTGATAACATTATTATTATCTATTTTATTTGTATGTGGACACTATCTTCTTTCACAGTTCATTATTGTCTTTTCAATATTCATGGAATTGACCGTAAGGGTAAGTCTTTTAAATTATATTGCAGAAGCAAAGTTCATTGATGGAATCCATATTGAAAATATTTCTCTTTTGTCCAGCAATTTTCTTTCAATGAAAAACGTCTGTCCGCGTTTGCATTGTGACCAGGCACAGCAAGCAAATGTTGTGCGATCATTAAAAGTTCAGAATGATATCCAACATGTACTAACTGTGTTAATAATGTGGTTCGCTTTTTATGTGTCAGTAAATGTATGAATCCTTCGTAACTGATGTTACTTTCAATAAATATTGTCTGGTAGTTGATCAAAACACTTACATCGTCAAATGCAACATCTTTATCAATTAAATATTGTCCAGAAGCTCGCACATCAACAATGTTGGCACGTCATGTAAGGCCATCCATGAAAAATGTGTTACATAGTCTAATGGTTTCGTCGATATCTCTAAGTTTTCTAAACCAGTGGTTCTGAACATATTTTTGCTTATGGCCCCACTTCTGAGCCCCATTTACCTCTGTGACCCCCCCTCCCCCCACATATCCACTGTTAGCTGGAAAAAGGTACTTTACCATCTTACTGTGGCCCCGTAGAAATATGATATGGCCCCCTGGGGAGGGGGTATATGGCCCTCGTTGAGAACCACTGTGTTTTATTATCCCCATGAAACTTGTCACACAAACTATGAAGCCCGCCTTTTCGTTTTTTCAAGAAGCATATTCGGAATCTTTTAGGGTAAAGACGCTTGACACAGACGCTGCTTAAGAATGTCAATCACATATTTAATAAAGTTTAGCACTTCAACAATTGAACTACATTCCTTTGCAATAAGTTCAAGATTTACTTGAAAAATACTCCTTACAGAATATACTTGCATAAGATAGACCTCTTTGAAGTCATGTTCAGTCTCACAGGGGAAAACTCCGGAAAGAATTGCTTTTTTGAAATTTAAATTGTTTTAAATTATACATATATATATATATATATATATATATATATATATATATATATATATGAAAATATATATATATATATATATATATATATATATATATATATATATATATATATATATATATATATATATTTGTGTGTGTAGTATAATACAGTATATCCCATAAAAAAACAAAATGCAGACTAAATAAAGTGTACTGTTGATTAAAATTAGACTTAAAAGAAAAAAAAAAACAAGTTATCACCATCCCGGCTGTCACATTAGAATTGGGTCGATCTCTTTTCCTCTCCGGCAGTATTTAGTTACTATTTTTGTGTATACTAAATCACTTGCAATTTCCGTGTTCGGCCCATTTTTTTTCTCTGCTATCAAGCAGATAGTAGCTATTTTTAAAAATCAATTTTACACCCCCTTCAGTGATAACTGATCATGTTTGCTTTGCGCTTCTTGGCTTTGTTAAGATTAAGACGCAGGTAAAACCAAGATGGGCTCGGTCAATATTCGTATAGTGAACGTGTCATGTTTACCTAGAAGTGCCCCGCGATAAATTTTCGACCTGTCGGCATGCACTCGGCGGAAACGAATGACATAATCATTTCCTGTACACCTTGTTACAAAGACTACTTTAGATGAAAGTAAGATGTTGTATTTGAGAAAACATTGCCTAGAGAGGATCGGATGTTTTCATTCCATATTTGGAAGACATGACCTTTGTATTAATGCACATAAATTTCCTAGTGGAAATATTTTGAATAACCCCATCCTAAACACGCATGTTTGAAATTATTGGCTGGCACTCGAGATGTAAACATAACTACATTTCTGATTGAGACCTGGTCTAATAGTAAACAACACGTGCCAGGAACGAAATAACCTGACACATTGGTCGGTTGAAAGCACTGTGAAAATTCACACGCACCAAGAAGACAACCAGACCTTACTAGAGTTAAGAATAGTACCAAACCGGACCTGTTAGAGCATATTGAGGACTTAGAGCCCAGGAAAACGCTACCATTTGAACACGGAAAACCAGAATATGAGGGAACGGAAACACAAGTCAAAATGGGAACTTATTGCCAAAGTAACAACACCCCAGACCAAGTGTAAGAGGCCTCTACAGGTGCCTTTATTTCTCTGAGCCAGCAGTCTGTGAGCCTAAAGATTGGTGTAAGCTTTACATTTTGAATTCTGTATTTTTTCATTATTAACGTGAACTAATATGTATATATTGACATGTGAATATTAATATGTGAAAATTGCTAGTGGATGTCCAAGTCATTTGAGGCTGGCAACCTCAGCATATAGAATGATGATTTCATGAACCACCACTGCCAGGGCAGGTGATTGCTTTACTGCGAGTTTCTTATAAAGAATCAAAAGCAGAGGTTATCCCAAGTTCCATATGGAGCAGGGAGGGAATGATGAAAGAAATGATGTACATACTTGTTATATTATTAACCTTTTCAAGCAGTGTACATGTACAACAACATATTCACTCTAAATGTAATGAAAGTTTCGACCTTTTCAACCAGTGTAAACATAAAACATATTCACTAACTCAACTGTAAAATGCACCATCATCAGACGGGTCTTAGAGATGCAGGACCAGCTTTGCAGTTACTCCCTGATTCTACTTGGAAGGTGCTGCAACTCTTAAATCTTGACCAAGTGCTCATCTATTTGCAAAGACCAAACTTCAGCGGGAGCAAAAACAACTATTGGCAGCTAAGTAAAACTTAAAAGCTGCCAAGTGAACTGTCCATTTTCAAAAACCATAACATCACACTGTGGTGAATACTTTTTTCTAAACAATTATTCATTTTTATAACTGTTAAGACTTAACTGATTATTAAATTTGTTACTTGTATACAGACAACCCTAAAGTTGATTTAATCATTTTGAATGTGCTACAACCGTATGTCTCAGACAGTTTTTAAAATATACGTAAACAGAGCTAAATAATTACTTACTTACTTAGTCTTTCCCCTTCTACCGTGAGGTGTAGAGGTTTGGAAGAGAGAGCGCCAGGCTATCCTATCGGCTGTCTTCCTCCTGGCCTGATTCCATTCTAGTCCTCGGTCCTTCAAAGATTGTCTAATGTTGTCCTCCCAGCGGACCCTGGGTTGTCCTGTGGGTCTGGATCCCTGGCTCTTTGTTTCCCATGCTTGTCGTGGTAGCCGATCTTCTCCCATTCTGCAGACATGGCCAAACCATCTTAGTTGGGACTGTTCTACTTGGGTATTCAGGGGGTGGGATTTTAGGCCTTGACATATCGTCTGGTTGCAGACCATATCTCTTCTTGTTACTTCAACCACCTTCCTCAGATACCTCATTTCTGAGGTTTGGATCTGGCTTTTGTGGGTTGTAGTCATTGCCCATGACTCGCATCCATATGTCAAGACTGAGACATAGGTGGAGCGGTATACAGCCGTCTTAGTTTTCTTACCAACCTCTCTCTTGCTGAGGAATCCTCGATTTATGGCCTGAAAAAGTCTCCCAGCTGCTGCTTTTCGAGTGGCCAACTCTTCTTTGATGCCTCTCTTTCGGTCTATAATAGCTCCAAGGTATTTAAAGTGGTCGACCTACTCCAGGACCTGTTCTCCCAGCTGAATCTGATGTCTTCTTTCTTCTCGTGATATCACCATGGATTTTGTTTTAGAGCTACTTATGACCATCCCTCTCTTCTCCAGCTCTTCCTTCCAGACTTGCAGGTTGGATTGGAGATGTGCCTCTGATTTAGCAATCAGGGCAACATCATCAGCAAATGCCAGCTCTGAAATACAGACCTGTCTCATCTTCCAGTACCCCACTGAATACTTTCTTGTTCTCTCCTTACATGCCTTGATGACATCATCCATGAGGAGTATGAAAAAATAAGGTGACAGGATATCACCTTGTCTTACACCAGTGGTGGTCCTGAACTCTTCTGTCTTATGGTTTGCTGTCCTTACATAATTTCTGCAAGACGTGTAGAAGCTCTGTATAGCATGAATCAGAGGTGCTGGAATGTTCTTCCTTGCCAAACAGTCCCAAAGATTGCTCCAGGGGACCCTGTCAAACGCCTTTTCCAGATCTATGAAACAAAGATGGATCTCACTCTTATACTCAAGAGCCTTTTCACTCAGCTGTCTGAGTTGCATATTTGGAGAATCCCCTTGGATGGTGGAAAATGCACAGTATGCCATGCACTTCTTCCTCCTAGCTTGGAACCAGATGTGATGATTCTTTAAATGCAGACCAAGCTGGAAAGAATGGAGCTCATGACTTCACCTCAACACATTTTGAAAGGGCAGAAAAGCCACAGGAAAGGCCTAGATCTACAGTGTAGATAATACCAAGGAGTCTTCAACTTGGTATTGGCTGCAAAAGAGCTACAAGCTCAGCACCCCTAGTTATAAACAACAGTATGTCTATTGTGGACTCAGCACCCCTAGTTATAAACAATAGTATATCTATTTGACTCATTTAACATCGGCGGGAACTCCGCCTATGCCGGTCCCAAGCCCGGATGAAAAAGGAGGAGGGCGGCCTGCATGGAGGCCGTAAGGAGGCAGCCCCTCCACCATGCAAAGGCACAACAGGCCAATCACCTGTTTGCTTTAAATCATGATTACGCGAACTACAAGAGAGAAAACCGGACTGATTCTAAAGGCGACGAACTGGAACGGACTACGGACTACGACTTATGGAACTTGGAACACAAGAAGTATAAATGGGAAGGAAGAGGAGCTGGTGGAAGAGATGAGGAAAGCAAAACTAGAAATCCTGGCTATAACGGAAACGAAGAAAAAAGGACAAGGAGTCATGGATCTCGATGGCAACACGTTGCTCTACAGTGGTGTACCCATATCTGAAAGAGCTAAAGGGGGCGTGGGTTGCATTGTGGCCCAAAATCAAAAAGATAGTATCAAGGGATGGAACTTTGTCTCGGAGCGCATTATGGTTGTAAAACTAAAAGAAGGAGAAACCATAGTCAACCTGGTCATAGTGTATGGGCCAAATGAGGATGAGAGAGCAGAGGTCAAGGAGGAATTCTTCGAGCTGCTTCAAAGGACAGTGGATGACTGCCTAGATGAAGTTATTATGCTCGGAGATTTTAATGCCAGAGTTGGAAATGACCATGCTAGATGGGGTGGAGTTATCGGAAGATATGGAGAAGATACTCTCAATGACAATGGAAAGCGACTCCTTAGATTCTGCAGTGAGCAGAATCTGATCATTACAAACACAAAGTTCCCCCATAAGCGCATACATGCATACAATAGATGTGAACCAACCAAGAATGAGAAGTCAGTGATCGACTATGCCATTGTTCGGAGAAGCTCATTCAGATATGTCCGAGATGCAAGAGTCTGGAGGGGGCCAGAGATTGGAAGTGATCACTACCTGCTAACAATCAAACGAACAACTGAAAGAGTTGCTCAGCCTAGGAACTGCCCAACATCACACAAGAAACCAAGTAAACGAGCAGGAGAAATGAGCATTAGGACCTACAAGCTGAGAGAGCCAGAAATTAAGACCAGATATCAGGGGCTTATTGCTACAGCAGTGAGCAACACAGAAGAACGACCTGATGACTTGGAAACCCTCTGGAATAAATTCAAGGATATCATAAAGACAGCTGCTGCAGAAGCATGCGGTGAAGTCCGACTTGGGAACCAGAGAAAGAGGACACCTTGGTGGACAGAGGAAGTCAAAGAGAAAATAAGAGAGAAGAAAATGGCATGGAAACAATACTTAGGAGCTAAAAACACAACAGGACAAATGGAAAAATATAAAGAATATGTGACACTCAGAACAGAAGCAAAGAACAAAGTGCTAGCAGCAAAACAGAAGTCCTGGGAAGAATTTGGAGAAAAGCTAGAAAAAGATGCACAAGAAAACCAGAAATTGTTCTATAAGACCCTAAAGAACATGAGGAAAGAAAAACAATGCCCTCTCAAATTTATAAAGGACAAGCAAGGCAAATTGCTTACTGCAATGATAGTGAAGAAGACATAAAGATGGAAGAACTGAGGGCAGCACTAGAGAAAATCAAGATGGGCAAAGCAGCAGGGCATGATGGTATAACACCAGAAATGGTTAAGTACATGGGAGCATCAGGCGACCTATTACTCTTAAAGGTCCTACAGGCAGCATGGTGCAACAAGACCATACCAAAGGATTGGGAGATTACCATCATAACACCAATTTTCAAAAAGGGTGACAATCGACAATGTGGAAACCATAGAGGCATATCCCTTCTCAGTGTCCCTGGTAAAATCTACTCTAGAATCCTAGAGCAGAGACTCCGACGCCCAGCTGAGCCACAATTGGATGAGGTCCAGTGCGGATTCCGAGCAAACCGAAGTACTCAAGACCTAATCTTCACACTCAGACAGCTGAGTGAAAAGGCTCTTGAGTATAAGAGTGAGATCCATCTTTGTTTCATAGATCTGGAAAAGGCGTTTGACAGGGTCCCCTGGAGCAAACTTTGGGACTGTTTGGCAAGGAAGAATATTCCAGCACCTCTGATTCATGCTATACAGAGCTTCTACAAGTCTTGCAGAAATTATGTGAGGACAGCAAACCATAAGTCAGAAGAGTTCAGTACCACCACTGGTGTAAGACAAGGTGATATCCTATCACCTTACCTCTTCATACTCCTTATGGACGATGTCATCAAGGCATGTAAGGAGAGAACAAGAAAGTATTCAGTGGGGTACTGGAAGATGAGACAGGTCTATATTTCGGAGCTGGCATTTGCTGATGATGTTGCCCTGATTGCTAAATCAGAGGTACATCTCCAATCCAACCTGCAAGTCTGGAAGGAAGAGCTGGAGAAGAGAGGGATGGTCATAAGCAGCTCTAAAACAAAATCCATGGTGATATCACGAGAAGAAAGAAAACATCAGATTAAGTTGGGAGAACAGGTCCTGGAGCAGGTTGACCACTTTAAATATCTCGGAGCTATTATAGACCGAAAGGGAGGCATCAAAGAAGAGTTGGCCACTCGAAAAGCAGCGGCTGGGAGACTTTTTCAGGCCATAAATCGTGGATTCCTCAGCAAGAAAGAGGTTGGTAAGAAAACGAAGATGGCTGTATACCGCTCCACCTATGTCCCAGTCTTGACATATGGATGTGAGTCGTGGGCAATGACTACAACCCACAAAAGCCAGATCCAAACCTCAGAAATGAGGTATCTGAGGAAAGTGGTTGAAGTAACAAGAAGAGACATGGTCCGCAACCAGACGATCCGTCAAGGCCTAAAATCCCATCCGCTGCAGACCCAAATAGAACAGTCCCAACTAAGATGGTTTGGCCATGTCTGTAGAATGGGAGAAGATCGGCTACCACGACAAGCATGGGAAACAAAGAGCCAGGGATCCAGACCTCCAGGACGACCCAGAGTCCGCTGGGAGGACAACATTAGACAATCTTTGAAGGACCGAGGACTAGAATGGAACCAGGCCAGGAAGAAGACAGCTGATAGAATGGTCTGGCGCTCTCTCTTCCAAACCTCTACACCTCACGGTAGAAGGGGAACGACTAAGTAAGTAAGTAACATCGGCGGGTACCAGATCCCGGAAATCAGATATGCTGACGACACAGTCCTCCTATCGACCAACCCAGAAGGACTTGAACAATTAATTCTGTCCACCAAAAAACACAGCGAGGCCCAGAATCTATACCTAAACACCAAGAAGACCAAAGTATTGACAACAGACAAAGTGAAGACCAAACCAGAAATTGAAATTGATAACGAAGAACTGGAAAGTGTTAATGAATTCGAATACTTAGGATCAATCATCAACAGCTCTGGCGACTGTGCAGTAGAAATTAAAAGAAGACTCGCAATTGCTTCACATAAACTAATACAGATGAAAAACCTATGGCAAGGCACAAGCAAAGAAACAAAGTTACAACTGATCAGAGCATGTATATTCCCAGTAGCAACATACGGCCGCGAGACTTGGACACTCAATAAAACAGTTGCAAAAAAGATCACATCATTCGAAATGAAATGCTACAGAAGGATGCTGAGAATACCCTGGACAGAAAAAAAAAAAGACCAACAGAGAAGTACTGCACTCACTAAACGTACAGGAACATTGGCTCCTAAATACCATCGCAATAAGGAAGCTGAAATTTTTCGGTCATATAAAAAGACATAATAGTCTGGAAAAAAACAGTGATGGAAGGCATTGTCCCTGGAAAAAGGGGAAGGGGTCGACCTAGACGACGGTGGACCCAGGACATCACAGAGAGTCTGAACTTGTCTTTGGCTGATGCAGGTCGACTTGCCCAGAATCGTGATGCGTTCAGAGCAGCTGTAATGGAGACAACGTTCTGGAAAGAATACGTCACATGATGATGATATCTATTGTGGACTCAGCAGCCCTAGTTATAAACAACAGTATGTCTATTGTGGACTCAGGCAGTTATGAACACAGATTTATGTTGGTTGCTGATTCAACATTTATTATACTAATTCATTCAAATAAGGATTCCTCATTACCATTCAGCTTCCTAAGGAGCACATGTCTTAAATTAATCCAAGCCAAGCCTTCCTGCCCCCTGACATCCAATCCAGGTATTTCTGTCTTCTTTATCTCTTTCATGTCTCTCTATATTTTCCCTCTCCAAATTGTTTTTCGTTCTCATTCTACCTTTCTTACTATGGGGATTCCTGAACAAGGACTACCCTGTAATGCTATCAATAGGTTTCCTAATGTGTGTTCTATTCAAAGCCAGTGTTCTTCTTCACACCTCTTGATTCTTCAGAATCATGCAAACACCATAATTGCTACTATTTTTTCCCCTTACTGCAGCGGTTCCCAACCTATGGTATGCGTAGCCCTGGGGGTATGCGACAGGACGTTCAGGGGTACGCGAAAAAAATTGAGTAATGGCGGAAAAAAGATACATATGTCAACAGTGTAAAAGACAAGTCAAAAGTTGTGAAATTAATTCAACGCTATACTATACAACATGAACTGTGTGAGACAATCTCCGCCGTTTTTCTAGCGCGCCACTGGCGTGCTGTCTGCTTGGACTGGCGTGTGTAAAAATCTATGGCGTTTCGTGTAACCACAATTCAATATTTTTACACAATAGTCTTCATTACGATGACTTTGGGATTATAGCTGTCAAGTACTTCTCAGGACATGCCTAAGACTTTGGTGCAGGATAGTGAAAAGACACGATCTTCAGTTTTACAAAGAGCTAAAAAGAGAAAATACAGTGACGAATACATGAAGTATGGGTTTTCGTTTATAGGAGATGAGGACTGTGCTAAGCCCCACTTTGTAGTGTGTCGGGAAGTATTATCTAATGGTAGCATGAAACCTTCGTTACTCTTGCGGCATTTACAAACAAAACACACCAGTTATAAAAACAAGGAACGCAATTTTTTCAGCGCCTATCGAAACAACAGAATTTGTCATCGTACTTGTCGTCAGCTAACAAAGATAACGAAAATGCGTTTGAAGCCTCCTACCGTATTAGTTATCGTATTGCTAAATGTGGTAAAAATCATACTATAGCCGAGAATTTAATTTCTCCTTGTATAAAAGATGCCGTTCTGAACATGTTTGCAAAATGAACGCTATCCCTCTTTCGAACAATACAATTTCTCGAAGAATGCAGGATATGGCTGACGATGTTGAAGCGACAATAATAAGTAGAATTAAAAATAGTAAATTCTTTGCTATTCAAGTTGGCGAAAGCACAGATATTGCTAATTTCGCTGTTTTGCTTGTTATTGTGAGGTATTTGAAAAGCAATGAAGTTGAAGAAAACCTTTTGCTTTGTCATCCTCTGTCAGGGCTTACAAGAGGTGAGGATATATTTCATGCTATTGATTCTTATTTCAAAGAAAAGGACATTAATTGGTCTAATTGTTGTGGACTATGCACTGACGGAGCCAAGTCTATGTCAGGTTGCTACTCCAGTCATCGCGCTCGTGTCACGAAGGTAGCCCCCAATATAACCTGGAGCCACTGCTGCATCCACAGCCAAAGCCTTGCATCTAACCGCCTTCCTGGTGAATTAAAAGTCGTTTTTGGTGAAGCTGTGAAAGTGGTTAATTTTATAAAGTTAAAGTCCACAAACTCGAGGCTTTTCAAAGCACTGTGTGAAGAGATGAATAGTCTTCATTCTACCCTGCTCCTTCATACACAAGTAAGGTGGCTCTCTCGTGGTAAAGTCCTTACCCGGCTGTTCGAACTTAGACATGAAGTCCAACTTTTTTTTTGAAGACCATCCTTTCCAACTTACTTCAAAGTTACACGACTGTGATTGGCTTCAGAGTCTTGCATACTTATCGGATATTTTCCTACAAATAAACAAACTAAATTTGGCACTTCAGAATAGCTCGGTAACGATCTTCAATGTTTCAGTCAAAATTGAATCTACGATTAAAAAATTAGATTTTTGGAGGTCGTGTGTTGAAAAAGGTCAGCCTGAGGTATTTAAAACTCTGCACAATTTCCTATCTGAGAACGAGCTGCACCTCTCCCAGGAAATGAGCGAGAAAATAATTGAACACTTGAAAGGGCTAAAATCATCTTTCGAGAAGTACTTTCCGAAACCTGGAAAAGAGAACTACTGGATTGTAAATCCCTTTGAAGAAGAATATTTCCAAGCACGTTTTTATTATTATTATTAATAAATTAAATGTGTTAATTTTTATTGTAACTTCTGATTTTTTAAATGTAAAAATATATGCACTGCTTGTTCACCTTTTTATTACATTGTTTTTTAATCCCGTGGTTGGCCCCTTTATTTCTGGTTATAATCTATAAATTTTGAATAACAGCAACTATATTAATTTCAAATATTTCTCTAATATTGGGGGTACAATTTATAGAAATGGGCTGCCAAGGGGTACGCAAGTGAAAAAAGGTTGGGAACCGCTGCCTTACTGTATCACTCACTCTAGCCGTCACAACTGCAAAAAAAAAAAAAAAAAACAAACAAACAAAGAAGGAAAAAAAAAAGGTTCAACAAAAAAAAAACCTCAGTTCAATATTTTACTATCATAGACTTTAATTTTTCAGTACAGTATAAGCAAGCTCTTGCAAGAAAACAACACCTGGAAGTGGACATGCTGAGATAACCCAAGAGGCACCATTTTAG
Organism: Oreohelix idahoensis; assembly: GCA_024509875.1. Classification (NCBI taxonomy): domain Eukaryota; kingdom Metazoa; phylum Mollusca; class Gastropoda; order Stylommatophora; family Oreohelicidae; genus Oreohelix; species Oreohelix idahoensis. The sequence goes on along the minus strand of JAMPIV010013679.1, from coordinate 529,690 downwards.
TAGCAACAAGCAAAAGTGAAAATACTAGGCAAAAAAAAAAAACTGTCATAATAATGATGATAACAGAGTTTTGCTGAATAAGAGCATATAATCCATAATTCATCAATGAACATTACCTCCGAAATCGGCGAGTATCTGCCTGAATGGCGAGGGACACCTGTCTCTGTACAAGAAAAGGGATACTCACGTAAAATCAATGTCAGGTTAGACATTACCAATAACCTGAGATTTCGCCTCGAGTATTAGCGGGCGTACAAAAAAAAAAAAAAAAAAAAAAAATCAATGAACATGATCAACAGGATACACCCTATTCAAACAAAATAATTCCTGAAAACTCTTTGGCGTGTAACAGTTAAATGTGGATGAATAAGAGATAAGGATAAATGAAAGAAATGTGGATGAATAAGAGATAAGAATGAATGAAAGAAATGTGGATGAATAAGAGATAAGGATGAATGAAAGAAATGAGGATGACTGAAAGAAATGTGAATGAATAAGAGATAAGGATGAATGAAAGAAATGTGGATGGATAAGCGATAAGGATGAATGAAAGAAATGAGGATGACTGAAAGAAATGTGAATGAATAAGAGATAAGGATGAATGAAAGAAATGTGGATGAATAAGAGATAAGGATGACTGAAAGAAATGTGGATGAATAAGAGATAAGGATGAATGAAAGAAATGTGGATTAATGAGATAAGGATGACTGAAAGAAATGTGGATTAATAAGAGATAAGGATGAATGAAAGAAATGTGGATTAATAAGAGATAAGGATGAATGAAAGAAATGTGGATGAATAAGAGATAAGGATGAATGAAAGAAATGTGGATGAATAAGAGATAAGGATGAATGAAAGAAATGAGGATGACTGAAAGAAATGTGGATTAATAAGTGATAAGGGTGACTGAACAAATGTAGATGAATAAGAGATTAATGAAAGAAATGTTATTGAATAAGAGATAAGGTTACTGAAAGAAATATGGATGAATGAAAGAAATGTGGATGAATAAGAGAAAAGAATTACTGAAAGAAATGTGGATGACTGAAAGGAATATGGATGAATAAGAGGTAAGGATGGCTGAAAGAAAAGTGAATGAATGAAAATAATGTGGATGACTGAAAGAAATGTACATGAATGAATGAAATGTGGATCAATGAGGGAAATGCAGAATAATGAACAAATTGTCAATGTATAAACATGGAATTTAACATAGATCTGGGGAAAGCCAAACATTTTTGTCACAGCTGATGAACAATTTAATGACTAAACATTTGTATTCATAATCAGTGAAGAGGTAGAAAAATACTCAGAAGCATAGTCTCTTGACTGGTAAAATATATTAGATTATAGACATCTGTCTCCTGACGAGATACATTTTAAACTGGTAGCCATTGTCTCCTGACTAGTCAAATCTCAGACTCGTAACCATATCTCCTGACTAGCCAAATCTCAGGAGTGTGTAAGGGATAGTACCTCACGGTGAGAGGCAGCCACATCCTTTTGGGATGGCCTGGATCCTATTTGGTTCCCCCGCTCCTGCTCAGCTCGCGTATGGCTCCCCGAGTCTGCTTGTGCACGGCAGCGCCACCCCACGGGCAATGGCTTTGGCTAGCCGGCTAAACTAAGCTCAGCAAAGTAAAGAAGTGAGTCTCCTCTCATTAGTACACACAGCTGCTGGCGGAAGAGATGGATGATCGATTTACTCGACAACGACTTGGAAGGCAGGAACTAGCCCGGCCTGGTATCGGGCTTCAGGGCACACCAGGGATCAAAGTTGGTAAGCGGCCAGAACTGTTCAGAAAGCAATGGCAAACTACTGAATGTATATTGCCAAGAAATCATGACAGCCAAGAATGATGAAACTCGAAACTCAAAGATCTGATGGTGAGGCCCCCAGGCCAGGCAGATCGACCATGCGAACTGGGGAAGAGAACGATGCCAGAGCAAGTGCAAGTAATGGTGATGACGGCCAAAAACCTGACTGTGTTACTGCGGAAAGCCCTGACATCGGGCTTAAAGAAAAAATTGAGAATAGGCACGTAGAATCGAGGTCCATTTGGTACAGGACATAGAAATGAAAGAGGAGAAAAACTAATCAAATTTTGCTTAGAAAACAACCTCTCTATTACAAACACCCTATTTAGACAACATCCCAGAAGGCTCTACACATGGACCTCACCAGATGGCAACAGCAGGAATCAAATAGATTACATCTTGATACAACAAAGATGGAGGTCATCTATATCATCTACAAAGACACTCCCAGGAGCAGATTGTGATTCAGATCATGAGCTACTAATTGCAGATTTTAAGTTAAAATTTAAAAAAGTGACAAAAGGAGCTTGACCTCTCTGTCTCGATGTAAGCGCCATACCACCTGAATACTTGTATAACATAGAAGTACAAAACAAATTCGAAGTGCTGATGGCTGTACAAGAGGATATGACACCTGATGAGCTAGTCACACACGTGAGAGATATTCTCATTTCATCAGCACAAAACATGATCCCTAGAAAAGTGCACAAGAAGCAGATATACATCACGGAGGAAACATTGAGGCTCATAGAAGAAAATTAAAGCAAACAGGGGTAGAACGCAACAGTGTCAAATACAAAAACTGCACAAGAGACATTAGGAGAGAGATAAGTATAGACAAGAAACAGTACATAACGAACACCTGCAATAGAATAGAAGATCTGCAACTGCAGGGAAAAGATGGGGATACGTTCAAGGAAATCAGAACGTTAACAGATGATTTTAGACCATCATTACATGTAATCAATGATAGAAATGGTAACATATTAACAGAAAGTAAGGATATACTTGGCCAGAGTATACATCAAAAAGAATACCATCACCAACCAAGATCTGCTTACTCAGAGCAAGCAAGGTCACATGCACACCATCATAGCTGGCAGATGATGGAGTTGGGTTGGCCATGTCCTCAGAAGAGACCCCGATGCCATCACAAGAACAGCTATGTTATGGACCCCTGAAGGAAAACGAAAGAGAGGCCGACCAAAAACGGCAGAGGACTGTGGAGGCCGAGATGCAAAAAATGAACCAGAGTTGGGGCACTGTACGAAGGATGGCCACCGACCGAGCAAAGTGGAATCAATTTGTTGTTGCCCTACAAGACGCCACCAGGCATGATGGCCACTGACTGCTTTGATGGTCGGCAGCTAAGGATCAAAGAAAAAAGAAGAAAAAGGATATACTGCAGAGATGGAAGGAGTACTGCAGAGAAATGTATGAAGATAGTACAAAGACTCCAGATATGCCGATTGAAAGTGAAGAGAGAGAGCCAGAACCTATGTTAGATGAAGTACGTGCGGCAATCAAAAGCCTGAAGAAAGGGAAATCACCAGGATGCGATGACATTCCAACTGAACTAATTCAAGCAGGAGGAGAGTCCAGCATCCGCGTTTATCATGCACTATGTGTGAAGATCTGGAACAGTGCAGTCTGGCCCAAAGCATGGAAAAGATCTGTGTATATCCCTCTCCCAAAGAAAGGCAATTTAAAACTGTGTACCAACTATCGTACTATTGCTTTAATAAGTCATGACAAGCAAAATCCTCTTGCGGATTATCATGAAGATGATAGAAAGGAAGTTATAACATGAAATACATGAAGTACAGGCAGGTTTTAGACAAGACAGAGGTACGAGGTACCACAACATTTTTAATGCGAGAAACATCCTCAAAAAATGCAGAGAATTCAATGTAGATCTTCACACCTGTTTCGTAGATTGCATCCAAGGCCTTTGACTGCGCATAACATCTGAAATTGTGGAACATCATGAGAGGCATGGGGTTTCCAGCACATTTGATCCATCTAATCGAAACACTATATCACGAACTAGCAGCTGTCAGAGTAGTGGGAGAAACATCAGGATGGTTTGAGGTGAGAAGGGGAGTAAGACAGGGTTGCATTCTCTCTCCATACTTGTTTAAGAAATGTTAGGAGTGACCAAGAATGTGAAAATTACGATCTGTTCACAATTGGTGGAAATGGGATCCCAGAACTCAGGTACGCAGATGACACAGTTATTCTTTCAAACAGTGCCAAGGGACTAGAACAGTTAATCCTGTCTGTCAAAAGACACAGTGAGGATCAGAACCTTTTTTTGAACACACAAAAAAAAAAAAACTAAGATAATGTCCACTGACAAAACAAGATGCCAACCAAAGATTACCATCAATGATGAGGAAATTGAAAATGTCACAAATTTTGAATATCTTGGCTCCATAATTAACAACAATGGAGACTGCTCAAAAGAGGTCAGAAGGAGACTGGCCATCGCAATGCAGAGGTTAAATAAAATGAAGAACCTAGGGCATAACACAAGCTAATTAATAAAAGTAAAACTTCTGAGAACATGCATCTTTCCGGTGGCAACGTACAGATGTGAATCATGGACCATTACACAAACATTAAAGAAAAAGATCGAATCTTTCGAAGCAAGTGTTACAGAAAAATTCTCAGAATATCTTGGACCAAGAAGAAGAAAAATATAGACATCCTACACGACCTGAACATCGAGGAAAACTGGCTCATAAACAATATCATGTCCCGGAAAATGAAATACTTTGGCCACATTAAACGTCATAGTGGTTTAGAAAGAGCAGTGATGGAGGGTATGGTACCTGGAAGGCGAGGCAGGGGCCGACCAAGACGATGGTGGACACAGAAGACACCTTGAATACAACAATGGAGGAGGCAGGAAGGCTGGCTAGAGATCGAGTCTTTCAGGCGGGCTGTGATGAGAGTGATGTTCTGCAAAGGACATGCTACATAACAGGTGAGAGTCAAATCTCATTTAGCCATATCTCCTGACTAGTCAAATCTCAGACTGGTAACCATGTCTTCTGACTAGTAAAATCTCAGACTGGTAACCATGTCTTCTGACTAGTCTAATCTCAGACTGGTAACCATGTCTTCTGACTAGTCTAATCTCAGACTGGTAACCATGTCTTCTGACTAGTCTAATCTCAGACTGGTAACCACGTCTTCTGACTAGTCTAATCTCAGACTGGTAACCATGTCTTCTGACTAGTCTAATCTCAGACTGGTAACCATGTCTTCTGACTAGTCTAATCTCAGACTGGTAACCACGTCTTCTGACTAGTCTAATCTCAGACTGGTAACCACATCTTCTGACTAGTCTAATCTCAGACTGGTAACCACATCTTCTGACTAGTCTAATCTCAAGACTGGTAACCATGTCTTCTGACTAGTCTAATCTCAGACTGGTAACCATGTCTTCTGACAGTCTAATCTCAGACTGGTAACCATGTCTTCTGACTAGTCTAATCTCAGACTGGTAACCATGTCTTCTGACTAGTCAAATCTCAGACTGATAACCATGTCTTCTGACTAGTCTAATCTCAGACTGGTAACCATGTCTTCTGACTAGTCTAATCTCAGACTGGTAACCATGTCTTCTGACTAGTCTAATCTCAGACTGGTAACCATGTCTTCTGACTAGTCTAATCTCAGACTGGTAACCATGTCTTCTGACTAGTCTAATCTCACACTGGTAACCATGTCTTCTGACTAGTCAAATCTCAGACTGATTATACACATCTCAGAATGGTACCTATGTCTCCTGACTTGCCAAATCTCATGTAAACATGTCTCCTGACTAGTCAGATCTCATGTCACAGATATCCACCTACTGGATAATCAAATGTTAGAGACTGATAAGCATCTATCTCTTGACTAGTCAGATTTCAGACTGAGAGACACATCCAAATCTCAGACTGGTAGGCATGTCTCCTGACTACTCAAATCTCAGATTCCCAGTCAGTCATAACTGCCTAGAACCATAAACACAATGAATTAGACAGCCTCTCAAAAGCAACAAAAGAAACCAGCTATAGTTATTGTTATTCAGAATCAACATCATTGCACTCCAGCCAAACCCATAGGTGCTCAGTCTCCCTCAGTATATGTCGAAGAGTGTGAATGTTAACTGTTCCTGTAGCTCGCTGGTTGTATACATGACGGATGCATCCTCTCATACGTCCATCTCTGGTAGGTTACATTTGGTGCCAAATTCCAACACTTAACCCTGATGACTCATCTATTGCAGTGTCATTCTCTAACAGGTGATCATTAATTGTTCTCAGTATCTCTCCCTTATCCATATCCAGTGTCCCCACTGTGGGTGATCTTGATGCTACTCTCTTTACTGCGAACCCCTGCAAGACAAGCTTTAAAGTGAAAGTATTGTGGATCCTTGCCTACTGTAATATATATATATATATCTGGGAATGAAAAAGCAGATAAACAAGCTAAAGGATTAATTAAAACTGAGGGAAGGGCATCACATTAAGAGATAAAAGCACTAATAAAAAATAGCTTAAAATATAAAAAAAAAGGCAAGGCAACACCCAGAGCCACACATAGCAAGCATACTATATTCACCAAGAAGAGATCAGGTGATAATTTTTGTCAAGCTGATTCAAATACCCTCTATTCAACAAATTAACAATCAGCCAGACAGACATGTGTCCATGTGGTGAAGACAAGCAAATAGTAGAATATATCCTCCAAGAATGTCCACTCAATGAAAGGAGCTGATTGTCAGAATTTGGCCTTCACAAACCCCAGCTGATGGAAACAAAGCTGTATTGCAATGAGAGACAATGGAACCAAGCCAGGAGGAAGACACCCGATAGAATAGTATGGCTCTCTCTCTCTTACCAACCTCTACACCTCATGGTAGAAGAGGAACGACTAAGTAAGTAAGTAAGCAAGCAATGAGAGAAGCCCGAGACAGACCGTCAACTTTACAAGAGAGAAATATATGACTATAATAGAGCAAACACTGAACACAACAACATTAATAACATACTGTCCTGTTTACTTCTGCACCAATCAAAACATATAGAATAAGGCCATGGCCATGTCAAGCAAAATATATGCAGGAACCCTGAATAAAACACAGCAATACTATGAAAATACAGAGATAAATATTAAGAAAAATGTAGTCTCACTACTACTAATTTAGATAATGTATAAAGTTGTATTATTTTGAAAAAAAAAAAATCAATAATGATTAAAAATACAAAATTTAATGAACATGTAATTTTTTTAATTATTTCAAAAAATACACCATTAGTTATTAATAACTAACAGTGTATTTAAAAAAAAAATTAAACAAATAATAGTATATTATACATCTGAATTATGGAATATGTAAAAACATAAAGTTTTTTTATTGTTAAAACAATTTATTTATAATCTGAAATGCAATTATAGAATATGTTAAGCTCTTGCTTTAAAACAACCAATTATTTATCGCAAATAATAGTTATGGAACATATTAAATGTTCATTCTTTGGGGAAAAGGCTCATTGTTAGTTACAATTAACAATTATGAAACAAACTTATTTATTTACTAAAAATACCATATATAAATTATAATACTGGTCTGAATCCTTTCTGAAATCCTCGAAGACAGCTTTGTTTCAGATAGTGATTTTTTTTTTCAGTTTTCTGATGTCACTCAAATTGTGTTTGAAGCAGCCCAAATCACCCTAAATGCGTTCGAAAATAGCCCAGTTGCCCAAATTAATCAGAAATAGCCTAAATTGTGACCCCAAAGTCATCTAAAATAATAATAAATCGCCTAAATTGTGATAGAAAAGTTGCCGTCGCCAAATAATCAGAAATCGCCTAAATTGCGACAGAAAATAGCCCAAAGTCACCCAAAATAATCAGATATCACCTAAATTGTCTGCCATCACCGGTGTCAATACCTTGTCGAGGTATGGCGGCTTGCGTACCCTGATTACCCCCAGAGCTATGCCAGCGGGAGTTTTACTCCTGGAAGGTTCTACCAAGCTGGACAGGTTTGCGTGTGCAGGGGTCAGACGAAAGCAGACACCCTGGTCCTCCAGGTTGGGGGTTTTAGCATAGGGCTGACACCCCTGTCTATGTAAAAAAAATTGAAGTTACGGAAACGATAACAAATAAACAAACTTTGCTGCAGGACGGACATCTGGAGTCTGAGGCTCGTATGACTGTCAGTGGTGAAAGCCGAAAGGAAGCCACTGACATGAGAACGGACGTCCTGACCGCAAAACATGATACAAGAATAGGATTTTGGAATGTCAGGACAATGAATGAGACGGGTAAACTAAAACAGGTCACGGCAGAAATGAGAAACTATAGGTTACACATTCTAGGGATAAGCGAGAGCAGATGGACAGGGGCAGGAAAAGTTAAAACAGCAACAGGAGAAACAGTACTTTACTCTGGAAGAGAGGATGGACAGCACAATGAAGGCGTAGCCATTATTTATAGAAAGGAATAGAAAGGACATTACTGGAATGGAAACCCATCAACAACAGACTGATAAGATTAAGATTGAGAGGTAGATTCACCAATACTACAATAATACAATGCTACGCACCAACGAATGACAGCGATGAAGAGGTCAAGGATGAATTCTATCAACAACTGCAGAAAGAAATGGAAGACACACCTAGATATGATCTTATTATAGTAATGGGAGACCTCAATGCGAAAGTTGGTACACACAATACATATAATGAAAGAGTAATGGGGAAATGCGGCAGCGGAACAGCAAACGAAAATGGGGATAAATTAATAAGTTTCTGTAGTATTAACAACCTGGTCATTGGAGGAACACTTTTCCCACATAAAGAAATTCACAAATTAACATGGGAATCACCAAATGGTCGGGACAGAAACCAGATAGACCACATCATGGTTAACGGTAGATGGAGACATGCATTACAAGATGTGAAGGTAAGAAGAGGTGCAGATGTGGGAAGTGATCACCATTTAGTAGTAGCAAAACTGAAAGTGAAACTAAGAAGGGCTGGACCAACTGTAACTACACAGAAAAGGTTTGACATCAGCAAATTGAAGGACCCCCTTACCAGAAAAGCTTTTGCGGCTGACATAAAGAAACGATATCAATTTGCCAAAAGTCAGGAAAAGACATTGACTGATGATATAGACCAGAAATTCAACACCATTTCAACAATATATAAGGAAAGCAGCAAATCATGCTTGGGATTCCAGGAAAGGAAGAAGCAAGACTGGATAACACCAGAAACATTAAACACCATAACACTGAGAAAGGAAATGAAAAGAAAGAAAACAGAAGCGAAGTCCCCCAGGTTAAAGCAACTATATAGCGAACAGTACAGTCAGCTGGACAAGGAAGTTAAACGCCAAACCCGAGCCAACAAAAGGAATTTCCTAGACGATCTTGCAAGACAGGCAGAAGAGGCAGCACTGAGAAATGAACAAAGCACAGTATACAAAATAACTAAATTCATCAGCGGAAAACGAGGTGCAAACAATATTACATTAGTAAGAGATAAGCAAGGAAATCTCATCACGACAGCAGAGGGACAGGAAACAAGATGGGCAGAGCACTTCAGAGAAACTCTGAACAAGGAACCACCAGAGACACAATTGAATGTTCCTGAGGCTGAAAACGATCTAGATGTAAATACAGACATTCCACGAAAAGAAGAAATCATCACAGCAATCAAAGGGTTAAAGAACGGAAAAGCTCCTGGCCATGATAACTTAAATGCAGAGCTATTTAAGACAGACCCTGAGCTAGCAGCAGAACTATTAGAACCACTATTTGCACAAGTCTGGAAAACGGGGACAACACCATCAGAGTGGAACAAAGGAATAATTGTCAAATTGCCCAAGAAGGGAGATCTTGCAGACTGCAATAATTGGAGAGGAATCACTCTTCTCTCAGTTCCCAGCAAAATACTAGGCAGGATAATTATACAGAGAATTTCAAAAGCAGTAGACCACAAACTGAGGAAAGAACAAGCAGGATTTAGAAAGAACAGAAGATGTGTAGATCATATATTCACTCTCAGGAACATTATAGAGCAGTGCTCAGAATGGCAAAGACAGCTGTACATTAATTTCGTTGATTTTGAAAAGGCTTTTGACAGTATACATAGGGACAGTTTATGGAAAATACTGAGGGCTTATGGAATTCCAAGCTGCATAGTGTCAATCATAAAAAGCCTCTATGCCAACTTTACGTGTAGTGTTGGGCAGAGCAACCTAACCTTTGAGGTGAAGACAGGAGTACGACAGGGATGCCCCTTATCAACCACTCTATTTTTAACAGTCATAGACTGGGTGATGCGCCAGACAACAGAGGGCAGTCCAAGAGGAATAAGATGGACTACATTTTCTACATTGGAAGATCTGGAATATGCAGATGACATTGCACTACTAGCACATTCACATCAACACATCCAGGAAAAAACGGATAGACTTAATAAGTTTAGCCAGCAGGTGGGCTTGAACATCAATTTAAAGAAGTCAGAGGTCATGACGCTCAATGTGAGCAACCCTGAGCCCATATCAGTAAGGAATCAGCAACTGGTACAGACAGACACCTTCACATACCTAGGATGCATAGTAACACCAGACGGCGGGGCAGGCAAAGACATCAACATCAGAATGAATAAGGCAAGAACAGCCTTTTTTAGCCTAAACAACATCTGGAAGTCCTCTCAATACAGCACAAGCACAAAATTAAGATTATATCAGAGCTGTGTGCTTTCTGTGCTTCTCTATGGTGCGGAATGCTGGAGAGTTACAGAGAAGGAAATGTCGAAATTGTCCTCTTTTCACACAACATGCCTAAGAAAAATTCACCGAATCTTTTGGCCGAATACCATCACCAACCAAGATCTGCTTACTCGGAGCAAGCAAGAGGACATGCACACCATCATAGCTGGCAGACGCTGGAGCTGGGTTGGCCATGTCCTCAGAAGAGACCCCGATGCCATCACAAGAACAGCTATGCTTTGGACCCCTGAAGGAAAACGAAAGAGAGGCCGACCAAAAACAACCTGGCGGAGGACTGTGGAGGCTGAGATGCAAAGAATGAACCAGAGTTGGGGCACTGTACGAAGGATGGCCGCCGACCGAGCAAAGTGGAATCAATTTATTGTTGCCCTACAAGACGCCACTAGGCGTGATGGCCACTGACTGCTTTGACGGTCGGCGCCTAAGGATCAAAGAAGAAGAAGACCTAAGTTGTGATAGAAAATTAGCCCAAAGAAACTTTCTATTTCTAGAATATTTCTGTGTTCAGATAACAGGATACAGAACCTGTAATGTAAGCAGGCAAAATGCACATTTATAATATTGAAACCTAATCAAGTATTTCTTTACTGTGAAAGCTTACAATCACTGAGACAAAGTTTACTGAACATACTTTTAAAAAAGTCTGCACAAAAAACAAAACTTTAGAGGCACGCAAAATCTGAAGTCCATTGTTCCATGAAAAATTCTGTTGATGATGATGATATAGAAAATATTTCTGCATAAAGAAAACATTCTCTCAGTGAACACAGACTACGTTGTTGTAAGCTGTCATATCAGTTAACTCTTTGTACCCAGTGAGCCATATAGTGCGTCACAAAATGGTACCTTATTCTTCTAAGGTAGCTATTCCCCAACCAGGGTTCTGCAAGGCGTTCTGTGAGACATCTTGAATACATAAATAATACATTGAAATAGTGAGGGATTATCAATAAATGGATTAATTTTCATGCCCTCCAAAATTCCTGATTCATTTGTTCACTTAATATGTAAAGTTGCTGGAAGAAGGCTGAAACAGAAAGACGAGCCCTGTGCCAACCAGAGTTGGAACACATGGCAAAACTTTCTAGAAGCTGTGTCTCTTTCTGTTGTTAAGTTATGGCTATTCTTTTTGCCAACCAACATCTCAGCAGAATTATTTGCTTTTACTGGTATTTTCTTCATGGAGAAGAGAGCTGGAAACAGAGGTGAAAATGATAAGGAGAACGTGGAAAGAACTTGAGATGATGGCACGTGACAAGAGGACTTGGCATGTGTTTGTTGAAGGCCTATGCTCCTTTGGGAGTGGAGGGTTATGAATGAATGAATGGTATTTTCTATATTTGTTGATTTCTTGAAAAGTTTTTGTTTTTTTTAACTTAAAGCATAATGATCAAGCAATAAGACAGATATTAGTAAGTAGTTCAGTGAATCTAACTGATACTAATTCATTCGTTAACATTCAGCCCAATAAGAAGTGATGGTCTTCAAAAAATTCATGCCAAATCTGCATGTCCAGTGCCATCTGTTCAAAGCCCTTCCATTCTCTTTTCTATGAGTTTTCCAGTCTCCCTCTGCTTCTTTTACCCTGGCATTTCCAGAAAAAGGACTGCCTTGTAATGCTATCAACAGGTTTTTATTTTTTTTCCATCCCGGGTACTATCCAATGTCAGCATATTCTTTCACCACTTGTTCCACTGGCACTGACAGTGATACTCAAGAGTGATTTGTGTGCCTGAGTGATTTCATGAGTTAATGTTTAGTACAGATTATGGGACCCAAAGATGCAGCAATAGTGAATGCAGTCAGTGACCCATAGCTTGACTGCTTGCATCAGGACCAGCGAACCAGAGCTGGTCAAGACCGCACTCCACCTCCACGTGGTGGTCCTGGAAACAGTCTGCAGCAGTGCAGTCTGGCTGAGCGAGTATGGATCGAAATGGGAAGGCAAACCCGGTCCCTAAAAAATGCCGTGCTGAAGTCGGATGTGTCGACCGAAAGGTGCAGATATCACAGCTTAGGCGTAAACAGACACAACGCAACCACTGTCCTTTTCAGGGCAAACGAGGAAGAGGAAGAGAAGAAGAAGAGTACAGATTATGGGTCAGTTGCTATTTTGAAGCTCTGTCATCTTCACACGTGTTTGGGATTTAATGTTTTACCAAGACTGTATCTATGTGCACTTTCTCTATACCTGTGTAAAATTCAAGCAAGGTAGCAGCATTTTTATTGGCAGGGGTTCTGTGGGTTTTGAAAACTTACGTTATGGGTTATGCCATTGTAAAAAAGCTGGGAAACACTGTTTGAACGGTTGCCTAGTATGCCCGTATGGGTCATGCAATTTATTGACAGTGCTCTTTTTTCTTAATTTCACTGATAAAATTAGTATTTCTTTTAAATTACATAGAGCAGGGATGAATGGTGCAGTGCACACAGGAAGTGTGCATAGAAAAAAAAACTGGATGTGAAACAGGTTGAAGACAGTTTTTTTTAAAATGAATAATACTGCATGTGTGCGCTTCCAGCAATGTCAGTACCATGAGCTCAGCATGTCGGAAAAATACATAACTTATCTCAAATTCAGGCCAACAGTCTTCACTGGTCAGTCATTTTGAGTACACACTGTACCATGATCCAGTAATACTCTGACAAAAGTTTGAACAATGGTAAGAAATTGTATTATGTTACAATATTTGCAGAATGACAGCAAGGAATTACAGCACATTGTAAAGGTATATAAAAAAAACAAAAACTTTAGCAGTACTAAAGTAAGTTACTGAAGCAGTATTGCAATAAATTATTGTAGCAGATTTACAGAAAGCAACTGTAGCAGCATTACTGTAACATTAGAAATATGCGGAGCTAGAAGAACATTTATAAAACTGTTTTCGTATGTGATGAACAAAATGAGGTCAGAAGAAAGTTAGCTATTTTGATATGCCAGCAGTAACAAGTCAATGTTTGTCAAGAATAATTTATACAAATCAAACAAGTTAAAAAAACATAACTGCAGATAAAATAAATAATCATAAAAAGAATGCAAGTGAAAGGAAAAAAAAACCCACATTAAAAAAAACAAATGACACTTTTAACAACGATATACCAAATAAGCAAGCACAAAATAATCATACAAAAAGCAAACAACCCAGTACATAATTAACAAACACATACAAAACAATCCCACTTATTTGTTCTTGTTCTATGTGCACACAACATAGCAACAGTTCTTTATGTGTTCAGCCACCGTAAACAAAATATGGTTAGAAGCAATCACGAAATGCAGTGTATGTGTTTCATTTATTAGTAATGTTAGTAGCTTCCTCCAGTCGTAACTATGGGGATGATGCACCCTTAAGGTGATAGCCCTCAGCTGTTTTTGTTTTTTTTGCATGGTACTCCTTTCGGCATGTTCTTTTCTCTTCCTCTTGTCCTCTCCAGGGCGCACGCTTGGGCACAGCTGGTAGGTACAAAGGAACGGCAGTTGCTGATACAGTCTGGTACCAGTGACGTCACAGAAGTTGCCAGAATAATATTAATCAACATTAGACTTCCTCAGGGAAAGTCGAACTCCGGATTTATCGCCAGTGTTTACTCCCGAGCCTTTCTGTAAACGGATATTCCCACAAGGCAGCAAAAGTTTTAAATCAGAGTTTAACTTCTGTATTTCACTTATACTGTGACAAATGAAGGGATACACTAACACGACCATATATGCACTAACATATCCACAAACGTAAAACTCCACCAGGCAAGGAAGGTTTTGCATGGGGAAGTTGTCTCACCATGTAACATAATTTGCTTCTGAAACCACTACTACCAGAACACAAGCAATGCCTTGATGCAGGTTTCTCCTTGGGGCTCAAATGCAGTGCCAAACATTGGACGTTCATCCAGACACAAAATGAGCAGAAACATATAAACAATGATATATGTAATTACATCATTATCATTTCCCTTTTTGCTCCTTATGGAGCATGGAGCCACCACTACAGCTGGCCCCCCTTTCAGAAATCCTGCATAAAAGCATTAGCGTACTACTGTAGTGGTGGTTTCTGAAGTCATAATTTTTACATGCCCCATGTACAATCATATATTAGTCATCTGTTATGAAATGGTTGAGGGAGCTGTAGCCTGATTCTTTCATTGTCTTCTTAGAGACCCCTGGAAATTACATGGGGGCACACAATTACATGAGCACCCTCAACCATACATGCATACAGAAACAAGACCCCTGGAAATTACACTGGGGCACACAATTACATGAGCACCTTCAACCATACATGCATACAGAAACAAGTGAAACTGTATTTATTTCTATACAAATATGAATAACAGCAAGTGGACAGAGAATTAACAGCATACAGTAAATAGGAATATAAGAATACTGAATAGCTAACTGCATGTTGATAGACAGAAGAGTAATTAGTACAAATACATATAGTTTACAAGTGAATAATACATATAAAAGCATAGATATATAAGCATAAGGTATTTCCCTAGACCACTTTCACCAGTTCATTATTTTACTGTGTATCCTCTTCTTTCTCCAACTTTCTTCCCATTTATCTTTTTTCTGTATCAAGAGTGAAAGGGCTGTACATCATATCTGGTATGCTCACAGTACTACATAGTCCTTGTAAAATAAATCTGATTTGTTTGAAGCTTATTTACGTCAAGGACACTTGGAACAGACAGGCAATCATTTTGAAAACTAATGAGGCATTCAATTCAAATGTTAGGTCAGTCCTGCTGGATGGCTCTGAAAGATGAAGAAGAAAATAAATAGACAACCAAGAAGTTGCTGACTTTCCTAAATGGGTGCTTGCATACAATCAACCAAAATTGTAGGACAACATCCCAAAAGCACTGAAAAGAAGAAGCCTTATTTGTTCACAATATAATGAATACTCCATTACGAAATACAACATTTGTCAGTTTATTAACTCTTTCAATAAAGCTGTGTTTGTGAAGGTTTCACAATGTGACAAGAGTACAATTATTTCTGTAATTAATGGCAGCTGAGTCTTCACTTAAAAAAAAAAATTAATGTGCTAGTGCATTCAAAAACATCTTTATCTGAAAACGTGCAATTCAGATTCTGCTGAAAGTAACAAACTGGCCAGCCACTCGTTACCTGTGGCCATGTCAGACTAGATAATTCTGAAATCTTCATATATGCATCCTGAATAACAGAGACAATGACTTTAGGGAAAGAAAATGGTGACAATGACTTGAGAGTGACTTCGCTGTATAATGTTGCTTAAGGCTGGTACGGGGGTGGAGGTTCCATGGGCGGCATGCTTTGTTGTGGGTAAGGTGGAATATGCTGTCCAGGTTGTGAAACTGGTGCACTGGATCCTGGAATAGGACTGGGTTTAGGTGGTCGTGGTTTAATGTTATAACGCTTCATGTATGAAATGATCTGGTCTGGTATCTCTGCCAAAACTTCCTTGGCAAGGAATGCCTGAGACACGTGCATGATTCCTCCTCCGCTCAGGAAGTTTCGGAATGGAACAAACTGCAGATGCAAGGAAAAGTAATTTACACACTACATTAACAACAATAAGAGTTAATATTTCTTGATTTCTGACAAATAATAGGACATTCCATTGAAAACTCATACAGTAAGTAAATAAATAAGGGGGGCTGCTGTAAAACTGGTAAGGGAAGTAATATCCTATTTAAAAAAAGAAAGCCGAATGGAATCAGTTTTACAAACTCACTGAACACAAAAATCATGGGACGTTTTGGGGTTCATCCTTCATCAGCCACAGTTACAAACAGGCGACAAATACAATAAATGTAGACAGGTAAGAGAAAAAAAAAACAAAGCAAAGGACACTGCAAACACATAGAAAAAATTATGAATAAATTGTACTTTTCCCTGAACAAAAAGTACTTTTTCCTAGTGTAACCATCTTTTCTTCTTTCTGTATCGCTCATTATATTGTTGTTCGATTTGTTTATCATTTTTTCTACATGTTTGCAGTGTCTATCTTTTTCTCTTCTGACCTGTCTGTATTTTTTGTCTTTGTCACCCGTTTGAAACTGTGGCTGATGAAGGGTGAACCTTGAAAAGTCCCGTGTTTCTAGCGTTCCGTCAATTTGTAAAAATGAATCTATACCATTTTCTTTTTTTTTCATTACGTTGAAAACTCACAAACAAAGTATTTCTTTCATTTCTAATTTCTCAAAACATTTTTCTTATTCTTACTTCCTAAACCTCTTCATTGATCCATTAACCTTTAGCTCCCCATGGAGCATAGACCATCACTAAATTCATGCCAAGACTTTCTGACCTATGCCATCAGTTCAAGGTCCTTCAATGTCTTCTGTCTTTTCATGTCAGTATCCAAATCCCTTCTTTGTGTATTTTTAGGTCTCCCTCCATTTCTCTTACCCTGTGGATTCTGGAAAAAGCACTATGATGTCATGATTTCAGCTGGTTTCCTCAATTTATCCAGTCAAACGCCGCTTGCCTTTTACTCACTTACTGTTTCAATCATATTTGCTTGGCTCTTTCCATCAGTGATTTTTTCATACCATTTTAATCATTCTATTCTGCATAAGCACCCATTTAAGAAAGTCTGTAATATGATGCTGTATTTGTTGCTCAAGAAAGTCTGTAATATGATGCCGTATTTGTTGCTCAAGAAAGTCTGTAATATGATGCCGTATTTGTTGCTCACGAAAGTCTGTAATATGATGCCATATTTGTTGCTCAAGAAAGTCTGTAATATGATGCCATATTTGTTGCTCAAGAAAGTCTGTAATATGATGCTGTATTTGTTGCTCAAGAAAGTCTGTAATACAGTATGATGCTGTATTTGTTGCTCACAACAGGAGCTAAACAACAGGACTGCCTGACATCTGTGTCAACATTTGTATTTTTGTCTTGAACCTGATTTTCATTACCATATACTTCTAAATACAATTACCACTTGTATTCTTATTTTGATATCATTGTCTGTTCCTCAATCTTTGTCTATATCACTGCCAATATTTCAGTCCACATCTTGCAGGGATGTTTCGTCAAGTGCAGTCTTGCTATCATTTGTTACATTTATTCTCATAATCTTTGCCTTTTCCCCTGTATATTTTCAAATGCATTTGCATACTAAGTGTTCTCATTTAACTCTTTGACACCAGACCAACGCTTTGAGCGTTGCAAAATTCAATGCGCCGTGCCAGCGCAACGCTCAGAGCGTTGTTTTTAGTTTATCACGGATAAACCCCAACAATCGTCCGTTTAATGCAGTTCATATTTTAAAACTCGTAGAATGACCCGCTACTATTTAAACAGCTAATTTGACTGTAGTTAAGCAGCACATGTGCGTGTTTTGATGTTATTATCACAATTTGTGTGACGATTCGCGTGTTTGCGTTTTTTGTTGTTATTGCTAGAGAAATATGTCACGCTTTATATTTACATTTTCTAAGTCTCCTAAGCAAATAATTGTGTCAAACTACTTTGAAACATTGCTGACATTGATGATGATTGTTTGGTAGTCACAGTTTGTTGTCAAAATACGGAATCGGTGCAGAAAAGCTAGACACATTAGGTTTAGTTGATGAGTGGGCGTAATCATATTCTGGCCGATCAAAAAGCAACAAAACTAGACCTACCGTAACATCTAATCACTAGTCCTAGCTAGAAGATGAGGCTAGGGATACTATTAAAACATTAAACAAGTGTAAAAATGTTTTTATATGACGTTATTCTTCTTTATTTGTTTGAAAATTACTTAATGCACGATTGCATAATTTATTTTTGTCTTACAAGGGACCACAGTAAAAACTGGTGTGAATAACACTAAATGTACTAATTGTGGCCATAAGCAATGTTCTTTTTACTTTGTATATGGATTAACTTGATGTTTAAAGACTAAAAAGAAAGTTTTATTGTCTACAACAGTAATTTGTCTTTGGTAAGATCGTATTCTACAGTTAACTTTTTAGTGTTTTTCAATGTTACATGCAAAATGTTTTAAGTATACCAAACACACTTCTGTTAATACTGCCAAAGACGTTATATATTACAATTCTCTATCCATTTCCCTACAGTTTGGTATATAATATGTACATGTTCACAAAAAAAGATTAACATAATATTTACACTAAAAGACAGTACACTTCACCGTTTAGAATTCTTCAAAAAATAATTATGGCACAGGTTGGAAAATAATTATGGAGTCAAAGAGTTAAATCTCCTGATTTCCTTGAATATTTGTGACTTGCACAAGTAACGATCATAAAAAAATAAATTCCCAGCAAGTTAGTACAGCCACATTGTGTCTGCTGGCAAACACAGTACTTATCTCATGTCACATTTAAGCACAGAACATTCCAGCTTCTTTACTAAAACACCTAAAAGCTCAGTGGTTCATGGTTCGATCCCCAGTTGAGGTGGGATTTTTAGACCGCAAACGGCTCCTAGGTCAACCCAGCCTCATGATTTGGGTACCAGAGCAACTCTGGGAAGGTTAAAGTTGGCCGGCGTGATGCTGACCACATCACCTCTAGTGTGCCGATGGTCAAGAAAATATGGGCCTAACACTAAATTCCCAATATTCCTCAATCGGCGTGTAACGGGGTCCTTACTAAAACACCTAAGATGATACTGACAAATACAATCTCAATAAAACTCTTGTAGATTCAAAAGCTAAGGTCACAAACACAGATAAAATACCTGAACTATGTCCCTTTCTGCAACACGACCTTGTGATGATATTCTAACATCATCTCCGTCTAACTCCTCCATTGCTGACAGGAAGATAAAACACACAACATAATCATATGCAAGCAGTGTTTAGTCAGAATTGGAGTAAGGAAAATATATATACATATGGGTACAGCTGCAGTAAGTGTAATAAAGTTAGTTGCTTATCCTTTACAGGACGTGGCAATCAACTCCAGCTTTTATTGGCTGTTTGTGATTTTTCTAGGCAATTTTTTTTCATTCAGTAGTTTGCCATTGCTTTCTGAATGGTATGGCGCTTATACCATTGTTAAAAATCCACACAAAGCGATCTGTTACCAAACTGCCTGCAGCAGGTTTCGAACCTGGTATATCTGGATTATGAAACTGTGTTCATATCCATTAGGCCACAGATGCCGACAGTAAGGGTAATACATGGTTGTAATTACAGAGTTATCCTATTTCTCTTATACTTTGCTGGTGTTGTGGAGTACTTGCAGATGGCTTCAGATGTAGTGCATGTACTGCAATATGTGTAAATAATAAAGGGGGCTAACTGATAGAGGGAGTAAAAATAATGAAAAACGGTTTTATATCAGTTTTTTTTATAAATGAACCGCACAGCAGAACATGTGGCACATCAGTATAAAATCTTTCTCAGCCACATGAGAAAAATAGGTAGGCTATGATAAAATCAGATACCTTCACATACCTAGGAAGCATAGTAACACCAGACGGTGGGGCAGGCAAAGACATCAACATCAGAATGAATAAGGCAAGAACAGCCTTCTTTAGCCTAAACAACATCTGGAAGTCCTCCCAATACAGCACAAGCACAAAATTAAGATTATATCAGAGCTGTGTGCTTTCTGTGCTTCTCTATGGTGCGAAATGCTGGAGAGTTACAGAGAAGGAAATGTCGAAATTGTCCTCTTTTCACACAACATGCCTAAGAAAAATTCACCGAATCTTTTGGCCAAATACCATCACTAACCAAGATCTGCTTACTCGTAGCAAGCAAGAGGACATGCACACCATCATAGCTGGCAGACGCTGGAGCTGGGTTGGTCATGTCCTCAGTGTAGCGAAATTTGGTTCCTCTTGCTTTGTTGTGGAAAAAAAAATGTGTAGCGCGACACCCACACACACACAGCGCAAGGTCAGCGCGGCGGTCTTTCTTTGAAGTTTGAAGACGGGAAATGTGAATTACGGTTAAAGCCAGACAATATTACTGAAGAATGAGGAAATAGCTATATAGGAATGTATGGCGGACTTTAAAAGTTTGCATTTACTGGACATTAAATTATTCACTACAAGAGAACGCCTGGTTGGAATACAATTAAATAAAAATAATTCAACAAAGGAGATAGACTAGGAATTATATCCAAAAGGATAATATTCAAATATAAATAGTTTTAAAGATAATTAATATTTTTCACCTTCATCACATCTGCTAAAAGTTAGCTAATAATCTTTAAACATTTATTATAACTACATGCCTAAATGGATTTAAATATAAATTGGATAGAATGAAAGCCTCATATGGGGAAAAGGAAATGATACCTAGGAAGGAAGGAAGGATATAAGTGTGTAGTGAACAGAAGAGAAAACAAGTACAGGAAAAGCACAGATTGCTTCAAATCGCCTCAAATCAGGAGATGAAACTAAAATCTTTTGGGGAATTTAGGAGGTGCTTTCTCGGACGGGTGAGAGAATGAAATATAAGGACAGAGCGGCGCATTGGAAATCACACACACCAAATCCAGAAGCCAGAGTGAGAAACTGGAAGACAGTATCTGCAAGAAAAGTTATTTTTTCACGCTGCATGCAGGGCAGATTAACTTCAACCAAGACAGTCTCACCGTGAGCTTATAAATCCTAAGAGGGTTTTATGATCAATGTTTATGATCATTCCTGATCGAGAAACTAAAGACTTGAAGAAGTTGATCCAGCTCACTGAAGCCTAGAGGTCAACCAATCTTCAACACCGTAGTCCCCCGTAGTTATAGGGTGGGCTGAAGGAAAGTCTTCCGTACTCCAGTGTGTCTCAGGAACCTCGAGCAGACGTGGCTAATAACATAAGATGAGTTTATGTGTATCCATCCAACAAATCCTGTGAGCAGTTTCTAAAACGACTGTTTAATGATGACAACTAGATGGCAATAGATAATGTGACAAACTTGTTTTATAAGTTCAGTGGAAGATAAATCCAAGACTTTTTAGCTTGTTTATTTGATTTGTAACTGTAAATAATCATACATTTTACCATCTTACAACAACCATTTCTCATTACAAGAATATATAGATGTACATAAAAATTGGATAATTGTACTCATTTGACTTGTTAAATTTTTAACTGTTAAAATTTTGAGTTACCTTTTCAAATTTAATTATATTATCACATAGGGTTACGATAGCGAAAGTAGCAACGTATACTTCTGAAGCCTAATCTATTGTCCAGCTCAGAGTATTCACAGCTGTAACTCACTTGTGATACCAGTGTACTTCTCGGGCGCTGGAACTTCATACTTTCTGGAGAGAGATTCTACTTCTGCTCTACCACTATTATCATAATAGGAAAACCTTTCGCTACACTCAGAAGAGACCCCGATGCCATCACAAGAACAGCTATGCTTTGGACCCCTGAAGGAAAACGAAAGAGAGGTCGACCAAAAACAACCTGGCGGAGGACTGTGGAGGCTGAGATGCAAAGAATGAACCAGAGTTGGGGCACTGTACGAAGGATGGCCACCGACCGAGCAAAGTGGAATCAATTTGTTGTTGCCCTACAAGATGCCACTAGGCGTGATGGCCACTGACTGCTTTGACGGTCGGCGGCTAAGGATCAAAGAAGAAGAAGATGATGATAAAATGAAAAAAATGTAGGGAACAAAATAATAAACAACCAGATAAAGATGAGTGACGCAGAAAGGTATAAATAAAGTGTCAAAGAACATGACAAACATGAGGAAAAAGCAAAACTAAAAAAGCAAGTCAAAATACAGAACAAAAAAAGAATGTTCAAGTAAATTTGTTTTTGAAAATGTTAATGCAGAAAAATGGTATTGTTATAGGAGAACAAAGTAATTTTTGTGTTTGCGGGTGGCTTTACAGATCTCAATTACAGGTTTTACATATTAAATATGATTTGGAAAGTGACATTGGTCAGTGTGACCTCTTAACAGAACCTTACTTACTTACTTAGTCGTTCCCCTTCTACCGTGAGGTGTAGAGGTTTGGAAGAGAGAGCGCCAGACCATTCTATCAGCTGTCTTCTTCCTGGCCTGGTTCCATTCTAGTCCTCGGTCCTTCAAAGATTGTCTAATGTTGTCCTCCCAGCGGACTTTGGGTCGTCCTGGAGGTCTGGATCCCTGGCTCTTTGTTTCCCATGCCTGTTGTGGTAGCCGATCTTCTCCCATTCTGCAGACATGGCCAAACCATCTCAGTTGGGACTGTTCTATTTGGGTCTGCAGGGGATGGGATTTTAGGCCTTGACGGATCGTCTGGTTGCGGACCATGTCTCTTCTTGTTACTTCAACCACTTTCCTCAGATACCTCATTTCTGAGGTTTGGATCTGGCTTTTGTGGGTTGTAGTCATTGCCCACGACTCGCATCCATATGTCCAGACTGGGACCTAGGTGGTGCGGTATACAGCCATCTTCGTTTTCTTACCAACCTCTTTCTTGCTGAGGAATCCACGATTTATGGCCTGAAAAAGTCTCCCCGCCGCTGCTTTTCGAGTGGCCAACTCTTCTTTGATGCCTCCCTTTCGGTCTATAATAGCTCCGAGATATTTAAAGTGGTCGACCTGCTCCAGGACCTGTTCTCCCAACTTAATCTGATGTTTTCTTTCTTCTCGTGATATCACCATGGATTTTGTTTTAGAGCTGCTTATGACCATCCCTCTCTTCTCCAGCTCTTCCTTCCAGACTTGCAGGTTGGATTGGAGATGTGCCTCTGATTTAGCAATCAGGGCAACATCATCAGCAAATGCCAGCTCCGAAATATAGACCTGTCTCATCTTCCAGTACCCCACTGAATACTTTCTTGTTCTCTCCTTACATGCCTTGATGACATCGTCCATAAGGAGTATGAAGAGGTAAGGTGATAGGATATCACCTTGTCTTACACCAGTGGTGGTCCTGAACTCTTCTGACTTATGGTTTGCTGTCCTCACATAATTTCTGCAAGACTTGTAGAAGCTCTGTATAGCATGAATCAGAGGTGCTGGAATATTCTTCCTTGCCAAACAGTCCCAAAGTTTGCTCCAGGGGACCCTGTCAAACGCCTTTTCCAGATCTATGAAACAAAGATGGATCTCACTCTTATACTCAAGGGCCTTTTCACTCAGCTGTCTGAGTGTGAAGATTAGGTCTTGAGTACTTCGGTTTGCTCGGAATCCGCACTGGACCTCATCCAATTGTGGCTCAGCTAGGCGTCGGAGTCTCTGCTCTAGGATTCTAGAGTAGATTTTACCAGGGACACTGAGAAGGGATATGCCTCTATGGTTTCCACACTGTCGATTGTCACCCTTTTTGAAAATTGGTGTTATGATGGCAATCTCCCAATCCTTTGGTATGGTCTTGTTGCACCATGCTGCCTGTAGGACCTTTAAGAGTAATAGGTCGCCTGATGCTCCCATGTACTTAACCATTTCTGGTGTTATACCATCATGCCCTGCTGCTTTGCCCATCTTGATTTTCTCTAGTGCTGCCCTCAGTTCTTCCATCTTTATGTCATCTTCACCATCATTGGTTTTCTCTTCTGTGCTAGTGGTTATCATTTCTGATGCTTCACCATGCTCACCATCCAGGAGTTCTGAGAAATATTCTTTCCATTACTTCCTTCGGGGCAGTAAGCAATTTGCCTTGCTTGTCCTTTATAAATTTGAGAGGGCATTGTTTTTCCTTCCTCATGTTCTTTAGGGTCTTATAGAACAATTTCTGGTTTTCTTGTGCATCTTTTTCTAGCTTTTCTCCAAATTCTTCCCAGGACTTCTGTTTTGCTGCTAGCACTTTGTTCTTTGCTTCTGTTCTGAGTGTCACATATTCTCTATATTTTTCCATTTGTCCTGTTGTGTTTTTAGCTCCTAAGTATTGTTTCCATGCCATTTTCTTCTCTTAACAGAACCTAATAGTCACAATTTTCAGAACAGGACTGTTATTTATGTTCTCTTGATTAAAAAAAAAAAAAAACTTAAATATGTAGCCTTCCAGAGAGAAATGTAAACTAAGTTCTCTGTTAACTGCCTGAATTAAGCTACAGGTTTTTTAGGATAAGATTTACCATATTCAATTTTCTGATTCAAGGATGACTACAATACATTTATTTCATACTACAATTTGAAATATCACCTGCAGTAAATTCAAACTTACCACTAAAATCTGCATTTCCCACTCCAACAATGATTATTGACATGGGTAAGATGGATGCCTGATTGAAGACAAGGTACATGATAATAAGTGCCCCACAAAAGTCAAATTATAGACATTAAACGTTATCATTAGAAATAACTGAGCACTGCATTAAGTCTCCACTGTTTTACTGATGAATGAAAAAACTACTCATGCTGTCAATATGGAAATTCTACGCTATTTTGCATATTCACAGCACAATTCCTGCTGATGAATGGGTTGCATTATTTTAATGCATTTGTCACGTTTCTTGCTTAGGTTTTGCTTTCTTTCTTTACCGTGTTTGTTTGTCTGTCCCTGATGAAGGCCTTGCCGCCACTGCATAGACAATCTTATTTGCCGTTTGTGGTAGTAAGATGCATTACCTTTTTTTTTTTAACCAACTGCTTCTTATGACAGCAGCACTTTACTGTAGCCCATCCCCACCCCCCTTTAACAACAACTTGTTGAAAATCTACTCACTATTCTTATCTCATAATAATGACCCTGACCTTTAGCACTGGTTAATTTTGCTGTTAAAACCAGATTATGGTATCCTAAATTGTAATCAGTGTTAAAGATATGACCTTGTTAGAAATATTACTGTTATATAAAGATATGACCTTGTTAGAAATATTACCCTGTTATATAAAGATATGACCTTGTTAGAAATATTACCCTGTTATATAAAGATATGACCTTGTTAGAAATATTACCCTGTTATATAAAGATATGACCTTGTTAGAAATATTACCCTGTTATATAAAGATATGACCTTGTTAGAAATATTATCCTGTTATATAAAGATTTGACCTTGTTAGAAATATTACCCTGTTATATAAAGATATGACCTTGTTAGAAATATTACCCTGTTATATAAAGGTATGACCTTGTTAGAAATATTACCCTGTTATGTAAAGGTATGATCTTGTTAGAAATATTACCCTTTTATGTAAAGGTATGACCTAGTTAGAAATATTACCCTGTTATATAAAGGTATGACCTTGTTAGAAATATTACCGTTATATAAAGGTATGACCATGTTAGAAATATTACCCTGTTATATAAAGGTACGAAAGTGTAAGAAATATTACCCTGTTACATAAAGGTATGACCTTGTTAGAAATATTATCCTGTTATATAAAGGTATGACCTTGTCAGAAATATTACCCTGTTATATAAAGATATGACCTTGTCAGAAATATTACCGTTATATAAAGATATGACCTTGTTAGAAATATTACCCTGTTATATAAAGATATGACCTTGTTAGAAATATTACCCTGTTATATAAAGATATGACCTTGTTAGAAATATCACTTGCGTCCTTTATGAGTCCTTAACATTCACAAGTAGTCATCAGGTCCTACTTTTGTTAAGAGAGTACTTACCAACTAAGGTGTTAGTAATAGGCTTTATATATTTAATTTATCGCGCACGTAAACACACAATTTTTAGTATGGGAATCTTCGGGCACGCTTGTTGCCAAACAAATCAGATGACGTTGCAGCTTGGATGGAACAAGCCAGCATCTGTGTGAGACCTAAGGTCTATTGATATTCTAGTCCCAAGTGTTGGGCAAGTATTATTTGGCAACATGACTTATTGATGAAAGTCAGTGTCAGCTGTTACAAACGTAAGTCGTATTCCAGTCAGTTAAGAAATTGGAATTTTATTATATATATATTTTGTCGTGACATGTCACCCAAATGACATCTAGCTAGAACCTACGCTCTATGGTACTAGAATGGAGGAACTTGGGGAGTCTACTCACGGAAAGCTTACATGTATCCTAAAGGAATCATTATATTAATATGTATGTTATTGCGATGAATCATTGGACTGCAGTCAAGCAAGTCACGGCTGTAAGGAGAGGTTAATCAACATATAATAATTAACCGTTTGGATAGGAGCAAAGGTTCCAATTTAATGATTTTGAGGCCATTTAGGAGGACAGATCTTTGTCATATATATATATATCTCAAAATAATGCGATGGATAATAAGGAGGGTCTCATGTCTTGACACAAGGTCGACCGTTACATGATTCCATAATTTATGATTCAAACTGCTTGATCATGTATGCACATTGCCTTTATGAATTCAAATATCAAGCAATCAATTGTTCTAAGGATGTTTGTCTGGAACTGTCAAACGATGTGGAATATATTGTCTCGTCAAGCGTATTGTCAAAATAAATCGTTGATTGCATTCTTAATCAAACCATGAGTTCCAGTGTCCTTCCCTTGACACTGCTGGAGTTGATGTGACTATTGAAAAGTAACTGTTGCCTATTTACCCTGCAACTGTACATTCGCATAAGACACACAAATAGTTAGTTGTCATCCTTACACCATCACCATCTATACCCAAAGAATCAAGTAAGGAAAAGGTTAGCTACAATTACCCTGTTATATAAAGATATGACCTTGTTAGAAATATTACCCTGTTATATAAAGATATGACCTTGTTAGAAATATTACCCTGTTATATAAAGATATGACCGTGTCAGAAATATTACCCTGTTATATAAAGATATGACCGTGTTAGAAATATTACCCTGTTATATAAAGATATGACCTTGTTAGAAATATTACCCTGTGTCACGAAATGGATTTAGGACTAGAGACTGTCTACATATAGTGACAAGACAATAGTAAGAAGAAAGACTGAAATGATAGATTCAGATAGAAATATAGTGCAAACTGTGAAAAGTTGAGACCATTGGCTCCGAGGTTGAGAACCGAGGTTGATTCTTTCCTCGCCACTTCGGACGTTTAAATTGCTATGGCCTCGAACCACCTCTAACTACCCTATGGGGATAAGGTTCAATTAAGATTCACAAACACCAAGGTACAGACAACATATAGCTACTGTACTAAAGGAAATGACTGATGCCAGCTACAATTTATACAAGTTTATTATACACCTATAAACAACAAACATATGCATGTCCCATACATCAAGTGCGAGGATGCACTCCTGAAAACAAAATCAAGCACAGTTTAAAAAAATGCATCCACCCCAACCCTTCTCCCACAATTGCAACCTGTATGGAGAAAGAAGGTAAGGTTAACTGAAATGAACTACACTGCACTTGATGTCGCCTACACTCCAAACTAGCTGTTCTAAATTCTAACTCTAAGTCCACTGATAGCTGGAACGACGGCGAAGTGACTACACAATCTCTGCACAGACTTCGGTTCTACACAGCCTATCCTGGAATCTCCTGAACACAACTAACTGCACCTCTAAACTTCAGCAGCTGTCCTCTGCTACGATTCACCAAAACTAACAGTTCTGCCTATCTGTGCTGACTTCAGTAGAGAGAATGTTTACCCTATCTCTCTCCACTACTCTGGATTTGACTGAGGTTTAACAGAACCCCCCCTGGATTCTGGACTGGAACTGTAGCTGACTTCTACCACTCTGAAATTACCTGCCCGAGTATCTATAACTGGGCCGTCGGCTTTATTATGGCCGTGAAGAAACGAACATAAAATTACCACACCGCGGGCAGCATGCCCATCTGCGTGTGTAACCGAATGAGCGTCAGAGCTCAGGATTTATCCACAAAAAAATCCTATTCGCTGGAAAATGTCTTCCCCTGGCTGGAAAAACGTATTTTCTTCCTCTCCTTCCACCACTGGCAATTCATGCGAGACTCTGGGTGTCTGCGAACGCCACCACTGTGCCGTGGGAGAAATTTTGAGGTATCAAAAATTCTGCTCTTCCCCACAAAAAGCCGGCACCTGCAAATCTCGAATGTCCTACTGAAGGCAATCGACTTGACTGGCAACCGGCTTGGCAATTAATTTTTAGAGACCGAACTTATGAAGTTCGGGCGTATTTATTCTCAAGCCCCCACGCGCCGACTTCATGACGTCATATGCGCGGCGTGGTTCTAAAGCCAATGGGCGCTCTGCATTTCAACTGCAGTTAGCTCTCCGCCAATCAGAACCTTAGATCTTTCTGATGCAACCAGTCCCCCCTAGACAAAGAACCGGGAATTGGTCCTAGCCCTATACTGCGGAAATGAAGCAAAAATGGCCGCAAATAATTTAACTCCCGAAAAATGCGTATATGGCCACGCAATATCTTTAAAAAAAAGACACTGGTGCAAATTCTGATCCAGCCTCTATAATCTCAATCTAGAATAATACTTTCTAATTCCCTACACCCCCATTCTAAACACATAAAGAAGAACCATAAAGCAGATGAGATCAAACTCCCTCGTGATCTCATCTTGAAAAAAAACGTAAATAATAGAAGGAGAAGAAACATGGAGAAGGATTACCTGTAATCCCTCCTAAAATATTGAACAAAATGCCAGGAGAAAAAGACATGGGCCATTTGAAAGACAGAATCTCAGTACTTTCGTCACATCACTCCCCCCTTTCAAAGATTGAGCAACGATCTCCTTACTGAAATCTCTGTGTTTCACATTGGCCCTTATTCCTGTCTACAAGGCTGTCTGTCCTTACCCCTCCTATTCAGTGTTCTTCGACCTTCCTCTTTTGCGTTTCCTCCTTCTTCCTCTCCTAGAATGAGCTCCTATGCTCCGTTGGGAGAGTTGATCTCTCTTCAGACCTGTGCCGTCTAATGGCGGGTCTGAACTTTCCCTTGCTATGACCGTCAAAAGGCTGTCCTGGTCAGCTGATGTGACCGACGGGCGCTGTGGCGACCTGGCGATGACGACTTCCTCGCTGCGCGTCAGCAGGGTTGTGACTGCTGGTACCGTGCGAGAACGATGCAACGTCTCGGGTTCCTCTGGTGTAGAGCCTCCGATTTCTTGCTGGGTGTCTATTGGATCACGATCGACCTCAATAGCTTCTACCTTTGAAGAAAGGTAGGTAAGATCTGCCCCTGGCAGTGGTTCTGGACTCGCTCTTCCCTTACCAATCTGAAGCGGGACAGAGCTCTCCAAAATCGCTCCTTGCGAAGTTATAAGGCAGTTTCCCTCACTAATTCCTGGCCTGGAAAGTTTGTGAGATGCCCGTATAGTTCCAGAGAGTCCTCCGTCTAAAACTCTGGTTCTAAGAAAATTCTCAACCTTGCCCTCCCCGTCGAGAGTTGCTGGCGTCAGTTGGAATGTGTCCTGCAGTGACACTTGACGGTTTAAGATCCCGTTAGATCGCGGAGAATCTGAGATAAAGCTCTCGGTGACTGGTTCCAATGTTCCGTGAAACGAATTGGAAAAGATAGCCAATTTTTCAGGCTGCTCGTTACAAGAGTCGTTTCCTGTAAACGAGATACGAGAGTTGTGGGGCCCATCTCCGTTTATAGGCAAACGGATACTCAGATCACTGTCCTCCTCCGTTTGAGTAAAGTGCTGGTCGGATGGGGCTCCAGGGCTGGTTGGAACTATATGCTCGCTCAGACCGCTATCTTGTGCCCTATGAAGATGGCGCTGGTCGTTGACATATGTAATACCGCTCTTGTCAGTATGTCCTTCACTTGAAGGAGCTAATACCATCGGGGGCCTAATTCCCGACAACAAAGAGTGTACTTCCTGAATCAGAGGCGTTACCCCTGTTTGGCCGTTTGGCTGAACAGGGCTGGCAGGCGAATTTGCCTCTGCAAATAACATACCACTGTCATCAGAGGTGTTGCACCTCTCCTTGGCACGACAGCTATGTTTGAGCTCGCTCGGGGCTCCGTGAATTAGGGGTTCTCCTTTTTCACTTATCTGGCCTGCAGTAGGCCCCCTTGCATCAGCAAGGATCGGTGTGGTCGGGTTCCCCAAAACTAAATATGGGTTACCGAGAATGAAGTCATAGGCTGGCTGAGCCGTTACAGCTGCCTTGATGGTGCCAGACACGAACCTACATTTCACCTCAATATTGGCTACCGGAAAGCACTGTGAAGTCCCTTTCCTTAAAACTCCACCAATATTCACTTTTTCTCTGGTCATCTGCCAGGGCTTCACCAGATGTCGGGCGACTATGCTGGGGTATGTAAGCCCGCTGTCAAATAAACATGTTGTCTCAGTCCCGTTCACGTTGGCTGGTCCACTGTTGGAGAACAACTTCTCTGACGGGAAGGGTTTCCACTTCTTCCCTTGTTTCACCCTCACAGGCCTTAAACAAGCACCTGATGAGCGGGTTGTTTGTTTGGGCACCGTGTTGTCCAATGAGAAGTAGTCCGACAGAACCTACAATATCTCTCATTATCTCCCCGGTTCCTGACGGGTTCATGAGAAGACGGCCCCTGTGTTCTGTTAGGCGGCTGGGAGCGCATGTTATGACTGGGAGGGGGCTCCTTGCGAGACGGCCCTTGCTGCTGGTGAGCTGAAGAGGAAGGCGAATGCGATGAAGATGCTCCTTTGTCCGGGGCTGGCAGGTCAGGGTGTTTTCTTTTCTGGCCCAGTACTTCGGCCTGTGCCGACTGGAACCTTTCTGCAAATAGAATTATCTGGTCCAGTTGCTGGGCGCCCTGCTCCGCCAGGTACTTCCTTAAGTCCGGAGACATGTTGGCCTTTATCTGTTCGCACATGATGAGCTCTTCGAGTCCTTCAAACGATTTAGCCAAACCCGACAACTCTCTCCAGCGAGTGAGGTAAGTCCTCAGCCTCTCTGCGAACTGGGGAAAACTTTCTCCTTTCTCCAGTCGACTTTCCCTAAACATTGTTTGGCACTTCCGGGGAGTCCATTGGAATCGCTGTAACAGGGCGTTCCGCAGTGCCTCAAAGTTATTCTGGTCATCCACTAGCATCTTGCTATAGACCTCATATCCATGTCCTCTTAGAGATTGAGATAATTTGAGACACCAAAGACTATCATCCAGCCCGTATGCCTTTGCCATCCGTTCAAATTTTTCTAAAAATACCTCAATTTTCTCATTCCCGTTAGGAAAAGAGTCCATCGGAAAATTCATGGCTGCCATCCGGGGCCCTCCGTTTCCTGAGGTGTCTGTTGCCCCTGCTCCGGGAGAATCTCCGTTAGCCGAACTGCCTTCCGAAGATCGGTACTGCAGTTCCAGTGAACGCAGGGCAAGTTCATGCTGTCTCTCTGCTGCCTTCTCCCTCTCTTGGGCTTCCCTCTGTGCTAACTTCTCCTGGGCTTCCCTCTGTGCTATCTTCTCCTGGGCTTCCCTCTGTGCTATCTTCTCCTGGGCTTCCCTCTCTGCTATCTTCTCCTGGGCTTCCCTCTCTGCTTTTCTCTCCTCTGCCTGTCGGGTCTTCTCTTCTTTCTCCGTCTGCCGGTCCTGTTCCCTCATAATGTAAGCCCTAGTCTCGGCCTCATTCATCCCCATGCTTTTAGCTGCGTCCTTCCATGCAGTAAGTAGCTTGACCAATTCAGCCATCTTACCTGACAAATCAGCAGTACTCACAATGAGGGGAAATGACAAAAAAGGAACAAGAAAAATTTACTGTTACCTACTAGGAATATGCTGTCGCAAAAACCCGCACTCAGACTAGCACCAAGTCTGACTAATAACTACCTGAAAAAAATTCAAGTTATCCAGCTACCCAAAACCCGAATTTACTTTCCTGTTAAGAAAAAAAATTCAATTAGCCATCAATTACCTCTAAGTCATAAACAACCTTACTACAACTATCATCTAACTAACTGTAACCTGTGGAAAAAACTTTTAGCTGGATCAGTCTTAATATAGCTCAAGTCTAGGGGATATTATAAAGAAAATCTATTTTTCAGAACTTCCTACAGAGACAATCTATGAATCTAGAATTGATCCCAACAAAGATGATCCCAAGGACGACGCCACCCACTTTGTCACGAAATGGATTTAGGACTAGAGACTGTCTACATATAGTGACAAGACAATAGTAAGAAGAAAGACTGAAATGATAGATTCAGATAGAAATATAGTGCAAACTGTGAAAAGTTGAGACCATTGGCTCCGAGGTTGAGAACCGAGGTTGATTCTTTCCTCGCCACTTCGGACGTTTAAATTGCTATGGCCTCGAACCACCTCTAACTACCCTATGGGGATAAGGTTCAATTAAGATTCACAAACACCAAGGTACAGACAACATATAGCTACTGTACTAAAGGAAATGACTGATGCCAGCTACAATTTATACAAGTTTATTATACACCTATAAACAACAAACATATGCATGTCCCATACATCAAGTGCGAGGATGCACTCCTGAAAACAAAATCAAGCACAGTTAAAAAAAATGCATCCACCCCAACCCTTCTCCCACAATTGCAACCTGTATGGAGAAAGAAGGTAAGGTTAACTGAAATGAACTACACTGCACTTGATGTCGCCTACACTCCAAACTAGCTGTTCTAAATTCTAACTCTAAGTCCACTGATAGCTGGAACGACGGCGAAGTGACTACACAATCTCTGCACAGACTTCGGTTCTACACAGCCTATCCTGGAATCTCCTGAACACAACTAACTGCACCTCTAAACTTCAGCAGCTGTCCTCTGCTACGATTCACCAAAACTAACAGTTCTGCCTATCTGTGCTGACTTCAGTAGAGAGAATGTTTACCCTATCTCTCTCCACTACTCTGGATTTGACTGAGGTTTAACAGAACCCCACTGGATTCTGGACTGGAACTGTAGCTGACTTCTACCACTCTGAAATTACCTGCCCGAGTATCTATAACTGGGCCGTCGGCTTTATTATGGCCGTGAAGAAACGAACATAAAATTACCACAACGCGGGCAGCATGCCAATCTGCGTGTGTAACCGAATGAGCGTCAGAGCTCAGGATTTATCCACAAAAAAATCCTATTCGCTGGAAAATGTCTTCCCCTGGCTGGAAAAACGTATTTTCTTCCTCTCCTTCCACCACTGGCAATTCATGCGAGACTTTGGGTGTCTGCGAACGCCACCACTGTGCCGTGGGAGAAATTTTGAGGTATCAAAAATTCTGCTCTTCCCCACAAAAAGCCGGCACCTGCAAATCTCGAATGTCCTACTGAAGGCAATCGACTTGACTGGCAACCGGCTTGGCAATTAATTTTTAGAGACCGAACTTATGAAGTTCGGGCGTATTTATTCTCAAGCCCCCACGCGCCGACTTCATGACGTCATATGCGCGGCGTGGTTCTAAAGCCAATGGGCGCTCTGCATTTCAACTGCAGTTAGCTCTCCGCCAATCAGAACCTTAGATCTTTCTGATGCAACCAGTCCCCGCTAGACAAAGAACCGGGAATTGGTCCTAGCCCTATACTGCGGAAATGAAGCAAAAATGGCCGCAAATAATTTAACTCCCGAAAAATGCGTATATGGCCACGCAATATCTTTAAAAAAAAGACACTGGTGCAAATCCTGATCCAGCCTCTATAATCTCAATCTAGAATAATACTTTCTAATTCCCTACACCCCCATTCTAAACACATAAAGAAGAACCATAAAGCAGATGAGATCAAACTCCCTCGTGATCTCATCTTGAAAAAAACGTAAATAATAGAAGGAGAAGAAACATGGAGAAGGACTACCTGTAATCCCTCCTAAAATATTGAACAAAATGCAAGGAGAAAAAGACATGGGCCATTTGAAAGACAGAATCTCAGTACTCTCGTCACACCCTGTTATATAAAGATATGACCTTGTTAGAAATATTACCCTGTTATATAAAGGTATGACCTTGTTAGAAATATTACCCTGTTATATAAAGATATGACCTTGTTAGAAATATTACCCTGTTATATAAAGATATGACCTTGTTAGAAATATTACCCTGTTATATAAAGATATGACCTTGTTAGAAATATTACCCTGTTATATAAAGATATGACCTTGTTAGAAATATTACCCTGTTATATCTTCTTCTTCTTCCTTCTTCCTCGTTCGCCCTGAAAAGGACGGTGGTTGCGTTGTGTCTGTTTGCGCCTAAGCTGTGATATCTGCACCTTTCGGTCGACACATCCGACTTCTGCACGGCATTATTTAGGGACCGGGTTTGCCTTCCCATTTCGATCCGTACTCGCTCAGCCAGACTGCACTGCTGCAGACTGTTTCCAGGACCACCACGTGGAGGTGGAGTACGGTCTTGACCAGCTCTGGTTCGCTGGTCCTGATGCAAGCAGTCAAGCTATGGGTCGCTGACTGCATTCACTATTGTTGCATCTTGGGGTCCCACCCTGTTATATAAAGGTATGACAGTGTTAGAAATATTACCCTGTTATATAAAGGTATGACCTTGTTAGAAATATTACCCTGTTATATAAAGATATGACCGTGTTAGAAATATTACCCTGTTATATAAAGATATGACCGTGTTAGAAATATTACCCTGTTATATAAAGATATGACCTTGTTAGAAATATTACCCTGTTATATAAAGATATGACCTTGTTAGAAATATTACCCTGTTATATAAAGATATGACCTTGTTAGAAATATTACCCTGTTATATAAAGGTATGACCTTGTTAGAAATATTACCCTGTTATATAAAGATATGACCTTGTTAGAAATATTACACTGTTATATAAAGATATGACCTTGTTAGAAATATTACCGTTATATAAAGATATGACCTTGTTAGAAATATTACCGTTATATAAAGGTATGACCGTGTTAGAAATATTACCCTGTTATATAAAGGTATGACCGTGTTGGAAATATTACCCTGTTATATAAAGATATGACCGTGTTAGAAATATTACCCTGTTATATAAAGATATGACCGTGTTAGAAATATTACCGTTATATAAAGATATGACCGTGTTAGAAATATTACCCTGTTATATAAAGATATGACCTTGTTAGAAATATTACCCTGTTATATAAAGATATGACCTTGTTAGAAATATTACCCTGTTATATAAAGGAATGACCTTGTTAGAAATATTACCCTGTTATATAAAGATATGACCGTGTTAAAAATATTACCCTGTTATATAAAGATATGACCGTGTTAGAAATATTACCCTGTTATATAAAGATATGACCATGTTAGAAATATTACCCTGTTATATAAAGATATGACCTTGTTAGAAATATTACCGTTATATAAAGGTATGACCTTGTTAGAAATATTACCCTGTTATATAAAGATATGACCTTGTTAGAAATATTACCCTGTTATATAAAGATATGACCTTGTTAGAAATATTACCCTGTTATATAAAGATATGACATTTTTAGAAATATTACCCTGTTATATAAAGATATGACCTTGTTAGAAATATTACCCTGTTATATAAACGTACGCCCTGAAGAGACAAAGAAAGAATGGGACTCCTGCACCTTCAGGCATGTCGTGGAAGGTAACTAATATGAGGTTGTGCATGAAGGCTGGCAGCTTCATCATGTAAAACCAATACCACAGAGACCACTGCTACAAGAGCATGTGACTGCTTGGTGCAGACTTCCTGCAAGGGAAACAGCTGCAGCTGTGAAGCACAAATGAAAATAATGACATGAAGAAATTATCAGGCATGAAATGTCTCAATGTCCCATCTCTGTGCGGGACCCAAAGACGCAGCAATAGAGAACGCAGTCAGCGACTCATAGCTTGACTGCCTGTGTCAGGACCAGCGAATCAGAGCTGGTCAAGACCGCACTCCACCTCCACGTGGTGGTCCTGGAAACAGTCTGCAGCAGTGCAGTCTGGCTGAGCGAGTGTGGATCGCAATGGGAAGGCAAACCCGGTCCTAAAAAATGCCGTGCAGAAGTCGGATGTGTCGACCGAAAGGTGCAGATATCACAGCTTAGGCGTAAACAGACATAACGCAACCACCGTCCTTTTCAGGACGAACGAAGAAGAAGAAGACATCTCTGTGCTCTCTTGTCAGAAAGTCCACAGATGCTCAAATCTATTTGTCCACACCTGTCCAGTTTCCTGACCAGACAAGTGACCTCATTTAAGCTTCATCCTGCGTCATCAGCTTTTCCTCTTTTGGATCCTTATGGAGCATGGAGCCACGCCTGCAGCTGGTCACACTATAGGAACCTGCATCAAAGCACTCATGTGCTCTTGCAGAGATGGTTTCTGTTTGACAAGATGACGTGCACAATTTCATATTAGTTGTCTCTTACAACATGATCAGTTGTCCTATTCTTTCATTGTCTCCTCAGAGACACCTGGGAACTACACGTCAGCGTGTATAGTAGTAGTAGTAGTAGTAGCCCCTTCTGTAATAAATGACTATGGGAATGCGCCACTGAGGTGACAGCCTTCAGCTGCTTTTTTTTCCTGGTATAGCCCTCAGATGCTTTCTTCCCCTGATGTTCCTTTCAGCGTGTTCTTTTATCTTCTGCTTGTTTTGAGAGCTTCTTTTAGCCCAATCTGAGGTGGCGCTGTATATCAGCGTGCACAGCGATACAAATATAGGAATGTCAATTTTTACTCACATTAACAATGGCTGCCTTCGTCTGAGGCATGTCTGTGATGATGCCATCTGTTATAATGAGAAGAACAAAGTACTCTGAGCCATCTCGTACTGCTGAGGCAAATCTGATGAAGAAAACAAATGGGTACCAACTATTATGATGATAAATCTACACTGTAAACTTTCACAACAATAAACTGTTTTGTTAACTGTGCTCTAGTTCGACTGACAAGAGTGGTTCAAGTGCTTGGCTCTCGTGGGATCGAATCCTGATAAATTCACGCTCTAGTCTACAAAGTTGTAAATGAGTATCTGAATCTGCTCTAGAGTTTGAGAAGGCAAAGGCAGTGAGAAAGGGAAATGACCCCCTACTGCATAAAGCTGGACCTAGTATAGTAGTCTCTAACACTTCACTCCCCTACAGCAGTATTTGCTATGAGACTACCTTAACCTTTGCCTGCTCTAGTCAATGTTCTGGACTGATAAAGTAGGTGGTAATGTTAGTCAGGCTGCCCCAATTTCCTTTTTTTTCTTCTAAATTCTCATGACCTCAAACCAAACAAAAGACAGTTTAGTACCAGTCAATTAATATGATCTATATGCACTACCAATTTAGTAGTATTTAGTTAGTACCATAATAATAATTATGTAACTTGATGTGGCATACCTTTACTTTTCACTTCATGGGATCTGTTTGCGCAGAATAGTGACTTGATTATGAGCAGTAAGATACACATAAGAAGTAATGAACATACATAATATACAGGGTGTTTTTACAAAGTCCTTGTGCAACTTTAATAACTCTGCACACTGTGAACGGCATATAAAAGCATAATTTATAAAGTTACAACTGTTGTTTACTCATTTGAAACCACATTCTTTAGATGAATTTAAGGTCAGGATCACAAATGCAACTCACTAAGCTGCAACTGAAGAATGTTTCCAACAAAATTGAAAATTGGATTATTTTGAAAATTGGATTATATGGTGTGTCATGAAAGCCGATGGTTATGTTGAAGCCTAACAATTTCAGCTGTATTGTTGTGGCGAGATAGATGTTGAATCGCTGAGATAGTATAGTACTTCCCAGAAGTGGTGAACTCGTGGTAGGAGTAGCACAAGATAATGTCAGGTAGTCAACCTCACAGTTCAGATGTACCGAAGAAGAGAACTGGCAGGTAAGTCACCTTCTCGCTGGACCTATCCTATGCTCCAGGGGATGTGAATGTAGCTCAAAATTAAACCCTACCACTTTAAGATTACTTTAAAATACTGAACATTGAAAATAAATTCAGGTATAAAATTAAATCACGGTACTTAAATGATTTAATTTTATATATTCAAGAAAATAATGGCACCTAATATAATTTTGTTTTAAATAATTACACAATGGGATTTCAGTAAAGAGTTTGTGTCATCACACACACATTTCTAAATTGGTTGTATGTCCTCGCTTGAGTGGAGTTAACTGGTTATCATGTTGATAAGACTCCTGGTCCAAGAAATCACAATGCTGAGGCCAGGTAACAGTGGTGGTCCACTGTTTCACATTCCACCCTTTTCTAGTGTCCTGTGTTACACACTGGTTAAACTCTCAGACACGTAGTACTATGCCGACGGCAGCTGTTATAAAGCTTAATTGTGCACAATGGCAGAATTTCTTCACTTTCGTATCATGGTGTGGTGGCTTTTGATGACTATCAATAAGATCTCAGGTCTTCTCAACTCACTGGATACTTTTGGCAGCTTTGTTGACTAGTTTTATGAAGTGTGTACTGATTTCAAATCTGAGCAGTCTTATACAGTCGACTTCCCTACGAAACAAAGACATGCGGACACAACTTCTTCTGTCAACTCAATTTTTTTACAGAGATTCCGCTGGCATGTGCTAATTTTGCGGCAATCTTTACAATATCTTAAACATAAAACCCGTAGAGTTATTTCCAACTGTTACTCTTCGATGTATTGGTGGCTGTAGTTTATATTCTTGAAATATGATCCGAAATGAGGTATCTGAGGAAGGTGGTTGAAGTAACAAGAAGAGACATGGGCCGCAACCAGATGATACGTCAAGGCCTAAAGTCCCACCACCTGCAGACCCAAGTAGAACAGTCCCAACTAAGATGGTTTGGCCATGTCTGCAGAATGGGAGAAGATCGGCTACCACGACAAGCATGGGAAACAAAGAGCCAGGGATCCAGAGTCCACTGGGAGGACAACATTAGACAATCTTTGAAGGACCGAGGACTAGAATGGAACCAGGCCAGGAGGAAGACAGCCGATAGGATAGTCTGGCGCTCTCTCTTCCAAACCTCTACACCTCATGGTAGAAGGGGAATGACTAAGTAATAAAGAAAGAAATATGATCCGATTCCAAGTGATCATCACCGAGATAATTCAAATACACGTGTGTTAGAATTAGGCGAACATGGGTCAAATAAGGAAATATCACGATAAGGCGATACATAAGTCCATCGGGTTTTCCCATAATTTCCGTGCTTCCCCGACAAGCGAAAGGGAGGTAAGTGTCAATATAAAAGAGGATGTCATAAATCAACAAAGAATTTCACCAATAATATCATGACAATTGTGTTAAAAACGTGATAGATTATTTTTTTTAATACATCATTTACAGTGTACTTTGACCTTCTGTCCATCGAAAAGTTATTAAGTTCAAATTTGCTTAAGGACTTTATAAACAGCCTGTACTATCCGCAGAAGCAGCAAAAACAGGATAATACATCAATGTGAACAACATCAAGAAAATGAGAAGAAGTGATGGACAAAATGAACCTATAAAAATCAATGGTTAGATAATTATAATTGAAGAAGTAAGTTCTCTGTTTTATCTATTTGGGAAGTGATGCCAACACTGAGGAAGGATCAAGCCAAGATATCAAAACCAGAAACAGCAAAGCCAGATTCGCCTTTAAAGCTCTCTAACCAACATGGAACTCTGCAGCTTTTTTCTTAGGAAAATAAAATTAGGCCATTTAACACAAATGTAAAATATGTCACATTCTACGTCTGAAAATGTGTCACATCACCAAGATTATCACATCCAAACTTACACCTTCACTAACAGATACCTTCTTCACACCTGGCTGCATAGTTAATTTACAAACGACCATCTTAAGTGATACAAATATAGATGTGCTTCAGGATGCAAAATTAATACTAAAATACCCCTATGTGATACACACTTAGTGATATGTTATAAACGCATGCCCACAATGTTGTCAATACATGACTACATGATTCAGTCATGGCAACACGTAATTCAAGCCTGCTACAATGTTAATACACTGACTGCTCTATGTGATACACACCAGGCATATTGCTACACAGAAAATCTATCTACACGGTGACACACACTACATGATCAATGCATAC
Source organism: Oreohelix idahoensis (assembly GCA_024509875.1). Classification (NCBI taxonomy): domain Eukaryota; kingdom Metazoa; phylum Mollusca; class Gastropoda; order Stylommatophora; family Oreohelicidae; genus Oreohelix; species Oreohelix idahoensis. The sequence continues at coordinate 489,318 of JAMPIV010013679.1, read as the reverse complement.
TTGGCTACATGGTTGATCACAGGGGCAAAGTTGGTTGGCCCATAAAGCTGAACATTGTTGAGAGCATGATAGTAAGCTGCCAGAATACCATCCACACCCGCACAGAAGGGGTTTTCTGGCTGAAAATTCTGAAAATAAAAATAGTATAGCTGCAAGAGCAAAAAATGAAAGCCCCCCCGTGTTTTTTTAACACGTGAACAATCAGAATATTAAGTTATTAACAGGGTTCATAGCAAATGTCTTCAAGCATTTTCCAGGTTGCTACGAACCCTGTATTAAGTAGATGAATGACTTTTATTTATTTGTGTGTGTGTGTGTGTGTGCTTCTTATGGAGTGTAAGGCCATCAGCTGACTCCCAAGACAGGATGTCTGTATCTGTACTTTATATGCCCTTGTGGTGGCTATTTTGTAGTCACTGGTTGTACATAGTGAGCTTGATAATTCCACATACAACCTATCTTAGTCACTATTGTGACCAGACTAGTGGGAACACTGATCTTATTCCTCATCTTCTAAAAGACCATCAGGAACCATAAGGGGTTTGTTGTTTAACTAGGGCTTCTGAGCTTCTTGATCTTTTGCAGCCAATACCAAGTTGAAGACTCCTTGATATTATGTACACTGTAGATCTAGGCTTTTCCTGTGGCTTTTCTGCCATTCCGAAATGTGCTGAGTTGAAGTCATGAGCTCCAGTTTCTTCAGCTAGGCTTGCATTTAAATGTTCGTCACATCTGATCCCAAACTAGGAGTAAGAAGTGTGCGGCATACTGTGCATTCCCTGCCATCAAACGGGGCTCTCCAACTATACACTATACAGAGCTAAAATACTATGCTCTGGTTCTGGGCTCTCCCAAGGAATTGTCATGTCCTGCACTTAACCACTTCTCAGCTCCCCCTGCCTATCACTGGGTCTATAGTCAGATCCTCCTGCATGCAGTCAACCAGGTCAAAGGCAAAGAGTTACGTCTGGGGCTCAAGTGACTTCTCCAAGCTTAATGTGCAATGCTGGGTTCTCAACAAGTTTCATCACAGGGGAAATCCCTGGAAAAGTGTGGATGATTTCAAGAGTCAATGAGAGTGTAATTAGCACCACAGACAGAGGTTCACTTCCACATATGTATATTGTAGCATTGTGCATAGCTGGTGGTCATATAAGAATGCCTCCAGCATAACCACAAGGGGTAAAATGTTAGTGTGAATATTTCAAAGAAAGCAGTGGTCAGCTTGAGGTTACTTGTACCTCCATAGAGTTTTTCCAGGAATGGAACTGGTGATGGCCATATGTGCTTTCTCTGTTGCTCATAAGTCATTTTATCGGTGCCACAGTTACACTCATTGGTAGTTCCTATCTTTAGCTTGTTGAATAGATGATATTTAAGGATAGAATTCAAAAGCAAAAGATTAGAAAAAAAAAGTGCCAACTAAATCATGAATGACTGCTGCCATGTTAAGTGTCAAACTTTCAAGTGACATTCAGTCGTACGAAAGTCGTTATTGTTTGATATTATCGTCATCATCACCCTTTAGCTCCCTGTGGAGCGGAGGCCTTTAAATAATTTATGCCAAGCCACCTTGTTTATGTTGTTGCAGTCTTTTGTGGCTTTTAGCTTCTTCCGAATGGTGTAGTTTATGTTGTTGCAGTCTTTTGTGGCTTTTAGCTTCTTCCGAATGGTGTAGTTTATGTTGTTGCAGTCTTTTGTGGCTTTTAGCTTCTTCCGAATGGAGTAGTTTATGCTGTTGCAGACTTTTGTGGCTTTTAGCTTCTTCCGAATGGTGTAGTTTATGTTGTTGCAGTCTTTTGTGGCTTTTAGCTTCTTCCGAATGGTGTAGTTTATGTTGTTGCAGTCTTTTGTGGCTTTTAGCTTCTTCCGAATGGTGTAGTTTATGTTGTTGCAGTCTTTTGTGGCTTTTAGCTTCTTCCAAATGGAGTAGTTTATGTTGTTGCAGTCTTTTAGCTTCTTCAGAATAGAGTAGTTTATGTTGTTGCAGTCTTTTGTGGCTTTTAGCTTCTTCAGAAGAGAGTAGTTTATGTTGTTGCAGTCTTTTGTGGTTTTTAGCTTCTTCAGAATGGAGTAGTTTATGTTGTTGCAGTCTTTTGTGGCTTTTAGCTTCTTCAGAATGGAGTAGTTTATGTTGTTGCAGTCTTTTGTGGCTTTTAGCTTCTTCAGAATGGAGTAGTTTATGTTGTTGCAGTCTTTTGTGGCTTTTAGCTTCTTCAGAATGGAGTAGTTTATGTTGTTGCAGTCTTTTGTGGCTTTTAGCTTCTTCAGAATGGAGTAGTTTATGTTGTTGCAGTCTTTTGTGGCTTTTAGCTTCTTCAGAATAGAGTAGTTTATGTTGTTGCAGTCTTTTGTGGCTTTTAGCTTCTTCAGAATGGAGTAGTTTATGTTGTTGCAGTCTTTTGTGGCTTTTAGCTTCTTTAGAATGGAGTTACCAGCCCCACAACAACTCTCTTTAGTCACCTCTTATGACATGCCTGGCAGGTTCTTCTTTCACCTTTCAGCTGCCCACGGAGCATAGACCTTCAACAAACCTATGCCAAGTCTTCCTGTCCTGTGCCAGCAGCTCAAGGTCTTTCTGTCTTCTTCATCCTGCTCATGTCTCTCTCCAGTTCTCTTCTCCAATGTGTTCTTAGGTTTTCCTCTACCTCTCTTACCCTGGAGACTCCAGAACAAGGACTGTCTTACTTGTCACAGTGTTATTATTCTTTGCTCCCATCTTGGGCCTCGGTAACATATGGTCAGATTTGTCATATAAATAATGAAAAACTGCTATGTGACACAATTATAAATTACTGAAACCATCATGTGGTGTCGTATAAATAATATAAAAAATGTCAAGTGACATTTAAAAAACTATAAATATTGGTACTTGATATACACAAATTTACACGAGGCTGGCATCATCATCATGTAAAATAAACTGCCACTGAAACCACCACTGTAAGAGCATGTGACTTGCTTGTTGCCAGCTTCCTGTGGTGGAGGGACCAGATGCAGCAGTGACTCCATAAGGAGAGCAAAGAAAAATGATGATGATGATATACAACAATGAATACTAAACCTTAAATAAGACAAGATAAGACAAGACAAGACAAGACCAGACAAGAATACATTTTGCAAACAAGCCTTTTTTTAAATGAGGTGTGTTTTATCAAATTTGTGAGACAATTCACCAGAGACCTTAGAAATGTAGCTTACTACTAATTTCACAATGCAAGCCTGTGACAATGGCAGCTGCATTAACACAGAACTAACACTGACTCGCTAGTAATATCATCTGTTTGTTTCACTTACCAGGGCAAATTCATGGGATACTGTCCCATCAGGCAACCTTGCACCAAATCCTAATGCTGGATACATTTTGTCACTGCAGAAAACATGTCAAAACAATGATAGATTTGCATAACTACACAAAATATAAGGGGTAAAGGAAAGGATCCCGTTACATGCCCATTGAGGCATATTGGGAATATGGTGTTAGGCCCATATTTTCTTGACCATCGGCACACGAGGGGTGATGTGGTCAGCATCACGCAAGCCACCTTAACCTTCCCAGAGTTACTCTGGTACCCAATTCATGAGTCTGGGTCGACCCCGGAGCCATAGTTATGGGTTTTCTTTGTGCTTAGGTCAAGATGTTCTTCCCAATAGAAGGAATGTTCTCTTTCATCTCTGGGAAGCTCTGTTATCTCTAAACAGAAAATCTGTTATTACAGTGGACAGACTTGACAACTGTTACAGCATTTATGTGATCTGTTCTCACTGGTAATTTTAATGAAGCTATTTATTTACTTTGCTTCAGTCTTACTCTGCCCAGTCCATTTATTCTCTAGCACATTAAATGATCAGTCAGCCTTCCTAATTTTTCTGCTTGCTGCTGAGCCTTGGTAACACTTCTGTTTTCCACTGGTTGTAAACGTGCAATCTTTTCCACTTCTTCAAAGAAAACTGTCTTCAGGCAGCTTGTTATGATTCTCATAGCTTGGCTCTGGAGTTGGTTAACATGATCAAAGTTGGACTGGGCTACTGTTACCCATGCTGCTATGCCATATTCTAGAATAGGTCTCACAACTCTGGTGTACAGCTTCTTAAGTGTATTCTCATCTGCTCTCCTAGTTGTGCCAGTGAGTGTTGTCATCAGTCGTAGCATTGCTCACACAATTTAAAAAAAAAAAATCTGCTCTTTTCCTATTAGTCCGCAATCAAAAATAATACTAAGCTAGTCTGAGTTTTCTTCCAGGTGTACATTTTGCCATTTAGCATTAGTTAGGGGATCTGTGGCTTGATTAAAGAAGAGAACACTGTGTTTACTCATCCGTTTATTTTGACTAGCCATGTTCTGAACTACTCTAATGACAGTAGGTCTTGCTGCAACTTAGTGCTTGCTGTGATGGTATATTCTTCAGAGGTCAAGGATAGGCTTCCAGTGAATAATGGGCTCTTTTTAGGATACCTTCTATTATTTCATTTATGTTTATAAGGAACCGCGTGGATGATTAACTCTTTAAAACTGCCCGATAAAAGATACAGGTATATAAAACTTAGGGAGTAAAAAACCAAATATTACATTACATGGTCGACCATGAATATAATCAAAACTGATATTTCCTACATCATGTAGGGGTGTTTCTTCAGGATGTAGAATCATACATACACCTTGGCAGCAATACACAAAGTTGAAGGGACAGATAATGATATCAAAATAAGAATACAAAGGGCTAGAGGAGCTTTCATTGCAATGGGAAATATATGGAGATCAACAGAAATCAAGTCAAACACAAAAACTACAATTTTTAATTCAAAAGTCATGTCTGTCCTATTGAATGGCTCAGAAACATGGAGAACAACAAAAAACAATAACTAAAAAAAGCTACAGATTTTCATAAATGGGCGATTGCATAGAACAGAAAGCTTGAAGTGGAATGACAGAATAATAATGTGGAACTGACTTTGATGACAAGAACTAGCGCAACAAGAGATGAGAAGACGGTGCTGGTGAAGAATAGGACACACAGTTAGGTAATCTGCTGATAGCAAAACAGGGCAGTCTTTGTTCTAGAATCCTTAGGTTAAGAGAGGCAGGTCAAAGAACACATGAAGAAAAGAGAACTGGACACAGACATGAAGGCGAAGAAGACATGGATAGACCTTGAGCTGATGGCACGGGACAGGAAGACCTGGCATAAGTTTGCTGAAGGCCTATGCTCCTTAGGGAGCTGATAGGTGATATTTTCTGCAAATTTATAGCTTTAAAGCGAGAAAACACAAACCTATGATCGCATTATCTAATATCACAGCTACCAACACTGACAAGGTAGGATTACAATTTCTATATTAGCTTTTCTCATGTTCTATTTCTAAAGTTACAAGCACTTAGTCACACACACAAAAATTACAATGAAAACTAGAGTGAGCTCCCTTAGTGAACAGAATTTAGTATGCTTAAAAAAAAAAAAAAAAAACAACTAACCAGCATTAATTTCACTACTACACAGAATAAACCAGCACCAACTGTACAAAAACAAAGAATAAAGTAACATCAACATCATTGCTAAATAAACAAGCAACTAGTATTGATAATAGCTTATAGAAAATACAAGCAGGGCAAGTAAATTATAAGCACTTAAAAGACACAAAGCACACCAGCCATGAGAAAAGACAGGGAAGCAATAGGCACTCTGGAGATTCAAACCCAGTCTGTCCAGGTGATACAACCAACTTCTTACAAGACAAAGATGTGCTAGGGAGTTTATCCAACTGAACTCAATTTCCTTGGAAAATAAATCAATATGAAATAATCCAGTTGAATCTTATATTTTGAAGGTTGTTTTAAAAAATGAAAAACTCTGAATGTCCACTGCTTATTATAATCATGAATGATTTTTTAAAATCAAAATGTAAAAACACCTTACACAACCAGCAATTTTTCATATAAAAAAAAATTATCTTAAGATTATTTTCCACACTTGTCAAAATATTAAAAATCATTCACAATCCTGAATTATACCATAATTATAATGACTGTAAATTAGATTAAAGCAACCTTTATTTGATTACAATACCTATCGTAATCCTGAAGGATCTCCCCAACAGCAGAAATCGCTGCTGCATACTGGTTAAGCTGATATGGATTATAGTAGTGGAGGGACGTAGGAGCCTGTGGATTGCCATTTGAGGCTGTGAAGTCCACAGCAACCGTAAAGTTCAGCTGCATTCTGTTGAAAAAAAAAATACATAGCTAGGAGTAAATGTCACAGATCCATCTAGAAGTAAATTTCAAACATCCATTCAAGAGAAAATATCACAGATCCATCTAGAAGTAAATTTCAAACATCCATTCAAGAGAAAATGTCACAGATCCATCTAGAAGTAAATTTCAAACATCCATTCAAGAGAAAATGTCACAGATCCATCTAGAAGTAAATTTCAAACATCCATTCAAGAGAAAATGCAGCAATTTACCTTGGAGCCAATGTAGTAATTTGTCCAAACGTAAATGTCACGTCATGTCAAGGAGTTTGTCACAGACCTATTTATTAGTAAAGGTGAAGGAGCTGTCATGCCCTTTTTAGGGCAGCTCAGCCACCTTTGGTCCAAACCTGGCATCCAGCTCTCACCTGTGGCTCCTCGTAGCTGTCAGCATGCGACAGCGGCCACCCCCGGACAACGGCTTTGACAGGCCGGCTAAACTAGGTGAGGGTAGCCGAATGGTTATAAACCTTCGGTGAGTTAGGGTCTGCCTACCCATGCATGCGAAGACTGGATTCGATAGACTGCGCGGAAGAAACCACCTGTTGGTTCAACGGGCATGACGGCGATTACCAGCAACGCGCTGTGGAGCGTAAGGAGCACGGCGAGGCACGTAGAAAGCCCTGGTCATCCACTGCACCTGACTTCATCTCCAGTCGTCTTGACTTGTCTTGCCACTGGATTGAGATGGACCCAGGCGAGAGAGTGAGGTCGACGAATTGCGCAACTCTTCCTCACTTTAATCCAAATCACCGCGCAAGTCACTCTTTCATCCATTCATCCATCCACTCACAACAAGTCCTGTGGCGATGGGCGAGCGGCGAAGCGGCAGGCGTGGGTACGCTGGCAGTCGTAGTCGCAGACCTACACACAGGCGGCTCAGGCCATATGGTCGTCTTCCACTGATCGGAGCAGCAGTGGGATTCGGCAGCCCCCTGAGTGTCTGAGCAGCCCTCTTTAGGAAAGCACTGCTCACCTCCATGGCATGAGGAAGGGGCTAGAAAAGGTGCCCTAAACATTGCCTGCTTCACCATTACCTAACCAGCTTACCGCGGTTGGTGGGTACCCTACTTCGGCGGTCGACATATAAGAAAAAGAAAGGACAGATTTTTCCCCCTCATTCTAGGCGCATGGAATGTGCGCACTTTACTTGACAAAGACTTTAATGCAAACAGACCTGAGAGACGAACTGCCCTGATTGGGAGAGAACTGGCCAGGTACAACATTGACATAGCAGCACTGAGTGAAACTCGACTTGCAGGCGAGGGCCAACTTTGCGAAAAGGGTGCAGGTTATACATTCTTTTGGAGCGGAAGAGGAACTGAAGAAAGACGAGAAGCAGGGGTTGGATTTGCAATCAAAACAGCAATTGTCAGCAAGTTAGCGGGGCCCCCAAAGGGAATAAATGACCGACTCATGACGGTCAAGATCCCTCTGTTCTATGGAAGAAAACATGCCACCATCATTAGCGCGTATGCACCAACTATGACAAACCAGGATGATGTCAAGGATAAGTTTTACGAAGAACTACATGCAGTCATTGCATCAGTTCCTAAAGCAGATAAGCTCATCATTCTTGGTGACTTTAATGCAAGAGTAGGCTCAGATAACATCTCCTGGAATGGCACTATTGGTAGGTACGGCGTGGGTCGCTGTAACAGTAATGGACTTCGTCTCCTCCAGACTTGCGCAGAACATGACCTCCTTGTCACCAACACCATTTTTCGACTTCCTACCCGCAACAGGACCTCCTGGATGCACCCTCGCTCAAAGCATTGGCACCTAATTGACTATGTAATTGTTAGGAAGAAGGACAGGCAAGATGTCCGGGTGACCAAGTCCATGTGTGGTGCCGAATGCTGGACTGATCATCGCCTCATTGTATCTAAACTTAAAATTCGTATCCAACCAGCCAGGCGCCCTCAGGGGAAGAAAACTCAAAAGAGGCTGGATGTCACCAAACTAAAGAAGACAAAAATCAAACAGTCATTTACTGACACCTTAGAAGACCGTCTCAAATCTATCTCGCTAGACGGCCAAAGTGTGGAAACAAATTGGGCAGCCCTAAGTGAGCAGATCTACAACACTGCTACAGAGGTCCTGGGTCCTTCCATCAAGAAACAAAATGACTGGTTTGATGAGAACTCAGATGATATAAAGCAGATGTTGGCTGAGAAACACCATCTCCATAAAGCATATTTAAATGATCCAAAATCTACATCCAAGAAAGACGCTTTCAACAACATGCGTAGAATCGTCCAACATAAACTACGCCAGATGCGGGATTCATGGCTGAGTAATAAAGCAGATGAGCTCCAAGGCTTTGCTGACAGCCATGACTTGAAAAACTTTTACCTTGCACTCAAAGCGGTCTATGGTCCAACATCATCAGGATCATTTCCCCTCCTTAATGCAGATGGAAAAACACTAATTACAGACAAGGAAAAAATTCTCCAACGCTGGGCTGAACATTTTAATAATATCTTGAACCAGCCATCATCTATTAACGACGAAGCCATCATCCGCCTGCCCCAAATTCCTATAAATGAAGCATTAGATGATGTACCAACTCTGGAGGAAACTAAAAAAGCGATTCGTCAACTGTCTAGTGGAAAGGCCCCTGGCTCCGATTCAATTCCTGTTGAGGTTTATAAAGATGGCGGTGCAGTTCTGATAGAGAAACTTCATATGATCTTCCAGCAAATGTGGCAGAGTGAAACCATCCCACACGATCTCAAAGATGCCTCAATTATACATCTATATAAACGTAAAGGTAATCGCCAAGACTGCAACAATCATCGAGGCATCTCTCTTTTATCAATCGCTGGGAAGATATTCGCCAGAATCCTTTTGAATCGCCTTACGGCTCATCTTGACAAAGGTCTTTTACCTGAAAGTCAGTGTGGATTCCGGAAAGAACGTGGAACCACAGATATGGTGTTCGCTGCAAGACAGCTACAAGAAAAATGCCAAGAACAGCACTGTGACCTGTACACAGCTTTCATCGACTTGACAAAGGCGTTCGACACGGTCAGTAGAGAGGGTCTATGGAAGATCATGGCAAAATACGGCTGCCCAAAGAAATTTATCACAATAGTGCAGCAACTGCATGATGGAATGCAGGCTAGAGTTCAGGAAAACGGTGAGCTATCAGAGCCTTTCCCCGTCTCAAATGGAGTTAAACAAGGGTGCGTACTTGCACCGACTCTGTTCAGTATCATGTTTTCTGCTATGCTGACTGATGCTTTTAGAGACGGGGACACAGGAATCGACATTAGTTATCGTATTGATGGAAAATTGTTTAACCTTAGGAGGCTTCAAGCAAAAACCAAGGTCAAATCACACACCATCAGAGATCTTCTGTTTGCTGATGATTGTGCCCTCAATGCTGGCTCAGAGGCTGATCTGCAGCATAGTGTGGATAGATTCTCCGAAGCCTGCGCCAACTTTGGGCTTACCATCAACACGAAGAAAACAGAAATCATGTACCAACCAGCTCCTGGCACAGTTTATACTGAGCCAGTCATCAAGGTTAATGGTGAGAAACTGAATGTTGTGAACAGATTCACATACCTTGGTAGCACACTATCCCAGAACATTGTCATTGATGATGAGGTGAACACCAGGATCTCCAAAGCCAGCAGCACATTTGGCAGACTATACACCAACGTTTGGCATCGAAGTGGCATTAGTCTACAGACAAAGCTGAAGGTATACAGAGCTGCGGTGCTTCCAGTGCTGCTATATGCATGTGAAACATGGACTGTATACAGGCGCCACGTAAAGAAGCTAAACCACTTCCATACAGTCTGTCTCAGGAAGATAATGAACATCAAATGGCAAGACAAGATCCCGGATACCGCCGTTCTTGACAGAGCTGGTATCCCTAGTATTGATACTATTCTGATGCAGTCACAAATTCGCTGGGCAGGTCATGTAGTCCGCATGCCAGACCATCGACTGCCAAAGATACTCTTTTATGGTGAGATGCAGAAGGGTAAACGCTCCCATGGTGGCCAAAAGAAGCGCTTCAAAGACACGTTAAAGACGTCATTGAAAACCTTTGACATAAACCCAGACACATGGGAAGCTGCTGCGCAAGACCGAACTGCTTGGCGCACATCTCTTCGTAAAGGTGCAGCAGCATGCGAATCATCCAGAAGAGCAGCAGCAGAACAGCGGAGACAAGCTAGAAAGGACCGTGAAATAAAACCTTCACATGAAGCAAACATTCCCTGCCCACACTGTCCAAGATCTTTCCAGGCCCGCATCGGGCTCTTCAGTCACCTTCGTACCCATAGACTAACCTAACATATTCTTAAATAATTGGATGAACAGAGTGGTCTTCATCACCCGTGATGGACGAACAACCAACAGTAAATGTAGATGTGACCTAGAGTAAATGTAACAGATCAGACCAAAAGTAAGTGTGACCGATATGACCTAGAGTAAAGTGACAGATGTGACCTAGAGTAAATTTGACAGATCTAACCTAGAGTAAATGTGGTAGATGTGACCTAGAGTAAATGTGACAGATGTGACCTTCAGTACATGTGACTTTCAGTACATGTGACAGACCTGACCTAGAGTAAATGTGACAGACCTGACCTAGAGTACATGTGACATGACCTGGCCTAGAGTAAATGTGTCAGATCTGACCTAGAGTAAATGTGACAGATCTGACCTAGAGTAAATGTGAACGATGTGACCTTCAGTACATGTGACAGATGTGACCTTGAGTAAATGTGACAGACCTGACTAGAGTAAATGTGACAGACCTGGCTTAAAGTACATGTGACAGATCTGACCTAGAGTAAATGTGACAGACCTGATCTAGAGTAAATGTGACAGACCTGGCCTAGAGTACATTGACAGATCTGACCAAGAGTAAATGTGAAAGATATGACCTAGAGGAAATATGACAGATCTGACCTAGAGTAAATGTGACAGATCTGACAGAGTAAATGTGACAGACCTGACCTAGAGTAAATGTGACAGATCTGACCTAGACTAAATGTGACCTTGAGTACATGTGACAGATGTGACCTAGAGTAAATGTGACAGACCTGACCTAGAGTACATGTGACAGACCTGGCCTAGAGTACATGTGACATATGTGACCTTGAGTATATGTGACATATGTGACCTAGGGTAAATGTGACAGATGTGACCTAGGTTAAATGTGACAGACTTGGCCTAAAGTGAATGTGACAGATGTGACCTAGAGTAAATGTGTCAGACCTGACCTGGAGTAAATGTGACAGACCTGACCTCTAGAGTAAATGTGAAAGATCTAACCTTGAGTAAATGTGAAAAATCTGACCTAGAGGAAATATGACAGATCTGACCTAGAGTAAATGTGACAGATCTGACCTAGAGTAAATGTGACATATCTGACCTAGAGTAAATGTGATAGATCTGACCTAGAGTAAATGTGATAGAAATGTCCATTAATAATCAGCATTAACAGAAAGAATACACGTAAAACAGATCTGTACATAAGCTTTACATACATTACAGTGTCAGAGAAGGTGAAACATGAAGAAATTATGTGAATGTTAGAAAGCTTAAACATCGATTTAAAGACCTGAGAATAATGAATATGTGTTGGCAAAAAACAGCAGCTGAGAGAACTGGCAACCAAATAGGAAAGTTTTAGCTGATAAAACAGAGTTTTAAGCAGGAGTGTATTCTGTCACCTGATCAGCTCTCTCTGTACTGCGAAAACGTTGATTCTTCTTCTTCTTGTTCACTCTCAATAACCATATCTACCTCTCTTACAAGGCTGGCAGTCTGTCTCAGGCTTCTCTCATCACTAAACAGTTTCTCCCTCAACTGGGTTGGAGAAGGCCATGCTGCCACCCTCCTCCTCCTCACAAGGAGACAACAGTTTTGGTGTATGTGTTTTACTGTATGTTTGTAAAAACACAATGAGATCCACAGAGGACGTGCAAGGTACAACAAGTGGACTATATAATACAAACAACTTGCCAAACCTAATGGCGCAGTCGTAACTGTAGTAAAAATATAGGGCTTTACCTAAACAGCAAGAAGACAGAATTAACGGTCATCTTAACCTTTTGAACCCGAGGTCCCGAAATTTTGGTCCGTGTGTAAATAATCCGTTCCCTGAGCGACTGCTTTTTCAGTCGGACACACCTAGCTTAGCGATACGGGGCCAGAATGGAAATGTGTGAAAAATAATGATGTCAGGAAGTACACGTCTTGTGGAATGTTGAACTAAAATGGCGGCGCCCACGGAGTGATAATATTTTGCAATTTTTTAATTGTTTTCATAATGAAAAGGCGTGTTGAAAATCCAGGAAATAGCCGCTCTAAAAGGCTAACAACGGAACAAGCTGTTCAACTTGTGCTCAATGATTCGGAGGATGATGAATTAGATTTAGATGGTGATTATTCTGAAAGTGACATCGAAATTGAATCGAGTGACCAAACTTGTGAATCAGATTATGATCAAGCTAGTTCTAACCCTGTTCCTGGCCCCTCAGGGGATCAGGCTAAGGTGCAAGGGCGTGGAAAGGGGCCTATCCCACACAATGTATCAAGTAAATTTGATACAGGTTGGTCTCTCGCAAATATATTTAGACCTATGTCTACCGTAGACACAACATTTGTGGAACAGTTAGGCATAGGCCCCAAGAATATTCCAGAATCAATTTCTCCTGAGAGTAAAGCCATTGAATTTTTGGAACTTTTCCTGGACAGTAATTTCTGGCACAATTTGTGTGAGCAGACAAACAGACATGCTGAGCAAGTAAAAAGCAAAAAGCCAACCAGCTACTATGCTAAAAATTATAAAGATGTAACAGTGCCAGAGATAAAAGCATTCTTTGGACTGCATCTTCAAATGGAGCATAGTGTGAGTAAACTACGTTACGAAGATTACTGGTCCAGCTCGTCTTTGAACTTCATTTCCCAAACTTCTGCATTTCGCATTGTAATGGAACGAGATCGCTTTCTTGCTGTATGGACATTTCTTCATCTTGTAGATGAAGAGGACTCTGCTCTGGATAAAGCAGATAAACTGTACAAAGTAAGGCCCATGCTGAATTTGTTGCTTCCAAGATTTTGGTATTATTATTCACCCTCACAACACTTGAGTTTAGACGAGGGCATGATCCCTACTAAAAGCAGACTTGCCTTCAAACAATACATAAAATCAAAGCCCATAAAGTGGGGAATAAAGGCTTACATGGCATGTGAAGCGAGCTCGGGCTATATTCTAAATTTGGAAATTTACACTGGAAAAACAGAGGATGTTACTCCAGAACTCGGTGTTGTTGGTAGTGTCGTCATCAGAATTTTGACTTCAGGTGATTTGGCAAACAAAAACCATATTCTTGTCATGGACAGATTTTATAACAGTGTACTCTCTTTGACAAGTTATACAGTGATTATGGAACACTTGCAGTAGGGATAGCAATGACGAATAGGAAATATTATCCAAAAGAACTGTCAGGAAAGAAGAAAATGTGCAGGGGGCAATCAGAATTTGTCTGTTTCAATAACATTGTTTGTCTTGTATGGATGGACAAAAGACCCATCAATTTTATATCTAATTATCATAACCCAACAGAAATGGGAACTGTTAGAAGGAGAAACAAGGATGGAACAACTGTGGATGTTCAAACTCCACAACTTTGTATTGACTACAATACTTTCATGGGTGGCTGCGATGTCAACGACCAAGTTTGTCGTCTCAATAAAACGCGCCGGCATTATCGCTGGCCTCGACGGCTCATAGTGAAATTTTTCATGTGGGCATGCAATAATGCATATATACTAATGAATAAATACAATCCCCACAATGTAACTGGAAGACGCTACAGAACATTTGGTATGTTCATGAATGAAATCTGTTTATCACTCATTGGTGATTACAGAACAGCGGCAATGAAGCTTCACAACCGTGTTGATGCACATCAGAGGCTGCAAAATGTGGGCTTGTATCATCCTCAGGTGTCTCCACAAGCTAATGGCAATAACATTTGTGTTGTGTGTGCATACAAATTCAACAAACATGTTAGTGACTTCCCAGACATGGCCTACAAAGACAGACCATTAAAAAAAAGTGAAGACTAAATTCTGGTGTAATTATTGTGAAAGCTATCTATGCCTAAAGGAAGGGTCTACATGCTGGGAGGACTGACACAATAAGCAGGAATATTGGAGATGATCAGGTCAGTCAATCTGAGATAGAATAGTTAAAACTGACCATTTGATTTGGTCACAGTAACTAGTTTTGCTTATGTATCTTTTTTGTGCATTTTTTGCTCAGGAGCCCAGGGGAATGGGATTTTACAGGCTGGGTGGCCAGGGTTCAAAGGGTTAAAGAAAAGGCTTTCTCAGAATTCCACAGAAAAGTAAATGGGACAGTTTTGAAACAAGTCCTCAGATTCAAATACCTAGGAAAATTAATAACATCAGGTTGAAAATCACCTGAGAAATATAGAACAGCTCAAACGAAACCATTATTCCATAAAAAGAAAAGCATTTGTTGTGCCAAATCTGTCAAGGGAAGCAAGAAAGAGCATTCTTAGTGATACATAAAGCTAATTCTTGTCACATGGTAGCAAGTCCAGTTCTGTGTTTTTAAAACATACTATCTAAAATGTATAAAAATGGCATATACAACAATATTACAAACAGCAAAATGCAGAAAATGTATATAATAAACCAGCAACCCCCCCCCCCCCCCCCCCCCCCCGGCAGGATCTAAGGGGGGGGTAAGGGAAAAAAGGGCCGGGGGGGGGGGGGGGGTAGGGGGCATTCAGAACAGAAGTAAACAGGAGGCCTTCAGTAATAAGGGGTGGTTCAAGATTTGACAGGCTAAATTCAGTACGTGCGGGGGAGAAGGGAATTGTGGATTTGAGCCAACATCAGTGAGGCGGGGACGATGTGGATGGTTGTAACTAGGATCATTAAGCAAGGCATAGTTTCATCTATACGTGCCATTCTGAGCTCAGGTAACCATCCCTGACCATAAATTGTAATCGGGAACTGCTACGAAAGCGGGGTTAACTAAACACCAATTGTCTATTCGGTCACTCCTGAAGAAAGAGAAACGACCTGTGGTTGGTTCATTAAGATTTAAACAGAAGGTGAAAACCATTCCTAAATAGTGTTTACTAGTTTAATATGAGCTTTGGCGTTGCCAAGGTGTGTCCGAGAGTACTTTCCGATGGCAGCAGACGAAATTAGATACCTGCTGGTGTTTCAGAAAGTACCGACTTTGCTTTGTTGCGGATTTTATTGTCTCAGTATTTACGGGGGCTAGTGGTAACGAGATATTCGCAGTACGGTAATAAATAACAGAGAAAAGGTTCAATAGAGCCAAGTTTTTAACAGTACTTGTCAGTAGAAATTAGTCTTTGAACCTCTGAACTGGCTTTCCTACCTTACATTCAGACTTTCATAAATCGACTGACGCGACATACGTTTCCCATCTATTGCAACTTGGCGGTGCCTATGAGCAAAACCAACAAACTTTCTCGGCTCTTCTTGTGAACAGTGGTTTCAAATAAACGTGTACTGGGTATCAAACTATTTCATCCTGTCGATTAGGTAAGTTTTCATATTTATATTTTTTCTTTGTTTGCACAGAGCTAGCAACAGATTTACTAACACTAATTATTTATTAAGCAGATACATTTTGATACACATTTGTCATATATTGAATATTGCTGTTCAGTCCATTATATTACATCCTTTTAATTTGTTACCAGGATCTCCATACTTTGTAGTTAGGCCACTGGCTCCCAATCTTTAAATCTCAAGACCTATCTACAAAAGTGAGTTATTTTATATTATTTCATATTAAATAACTATTATTATACTTTATGAAATCATTATTGAGTTACATCAGTGTTGTTGTGGATGTTGCTGATTGTGTTTTTTTTCTTCTGATTGTTGTATGTTTCTAATTTATTTATGGTTGTGGTTAAGACACTTTATAAAGAAGAAGAGTAAACTGGTAAGAACATTTGTGTCAAAATTTTTGTAAAGCCACTTTTAAATCAGTTTTTGTTGTATACTTGATGGCATTTTTCTATCTGCAAAATCGTAAAATCAATTCTTTGTTCCAGAATCAGAACAAATATGACACAAGTAGAACAAACCAAAAAGAAGTGCAGACAATACAGCATGGAATATTTGAAATATGGATTTATTCCAGCACTAAATAACCAACACTTGCCAATGTGTCTATTAAGTGAGAGGGACTTCAAATGAGGCGATGAAACCTTCCAGACTCCTTGAACATTTGAAAAAAATTCACCCTGATAAAACAGACAAAAGTTTGGCATATTTTCAGTCACTTCATGAAAACTTTCAGAAATATAAAACTGTTCGTTCTGACAACACTTTACAACAAAGCTGTGATGGTTTGCGGGCTTCATACAACATTTCATTGCTGATGGCTAAATCTGGAAAGCCTCACACAATCTGAGAAAAGTTGATTTTGCCAGTTTGTGTGTACAGTTATGCAAAAGTCACCTGAACAAATAATTATTTGGAAAAGGGAAGAAATCCAGATGAGAGTGTAAAAAGTGTAATTTCAAAAGCATGTTGCACCCTAGTCTCTCGTAGTGCTGCAAGAGGGTTTCTACAAGCTCCTGGTAATTATCAGCCTTATTGTTTCCTAGAAAGTTTGTGGCCACTTGCTGGAAAGCATTCCAAGCTAACTTTTCATCCCCTGTGAGGATATCATCAAAACGCTGATCTTGGAAGAGCTGACGTATCTGTAGACCGACAAATACACCTTCCTTGATTTTGGCCTCAATAAGCCTTGGAAATTTATCACGAAGGTATAAAAATCCTGACCCATTTTGATCCATGGCCTTTATAAAATTCTTCATTAGTCCAAGTTTGATGTGGAGAGGAGGGAGCAAGATCTTGTGGGATTCTACAAGTGGTTCGTTAAGTACATTCTTTTTCCCCAGTTCAAGTGATTGTCGTTGGGGCCACTCCTTTTTCTTGTAGTGGGAAGTCCTTGCACGGCTGTCTCACAGACAGAGGAAACAGCAAAACTTTGTGTAACCCTGCTGTAGCCCTATCAAGATGGCAATGACCTTCAGGTCACCACAAATCTGCCACTTATACTTGTCATAGTTGATGGTGTGTAACAGCTGTTTCATGTGGACTGCATACCCGAGTGGAACAGATGGTAAAACTTTACCATTATGGAGCAGCACAGCTTTTAAGCTCAACTTGGACGAATCAATGAACAGCCTCCAATCGTCGTCTTTGTAGTTGATGTGTAGTGTTGCCATCAGACCCACTATATCAACGCACGCAATGAAATATGGAAGCAGATCTTCTTGCCGAGCACGAAACACATACACATGCACATTCTCTTCTAGAAGATTCCATTGCTGCAGTCTGGACCCCAACAGCTCTGCTTTATTTTTTGGCAACTCCAGATCTCTCACTAGATAATTCAATTCTCTCTGGGTAATTTTATGTGGCTGTGCAGACTCTTCAATAGGCATGAAATCAGGATCTCTTGATGTAGATGCTTTCAGAGGTGACGGATGTCCACTGACCCTTTTATCTTCTTCATCATCCAGAGTATAAGATTCTGGTGGGTCCGGAACAGGAAGTCCTTCCCCGTGAGGCACTGGCCGCATAGCAGAGAGAATATTCGGATAGGTCACAGGCCGCTTTTTCTTCTTAGAAATCACTTCACTTCACTTAGTTGTTCCCCTTCTACCGTGAGGTGTAGAGGTTTGGAAGAGAGAGCGCCAGACCATTCTTCTTAGAAATACCATGTCCAATTGGAGGAGTCATGCAAAAGTAACAATCATTAAGATGGTTTGTCGGTTCCCTCCACACCACTAGAACTGCAAAACGCATTGATCGTCCTTTTCGGTTCAACCAGCAGCGCAGATTCGTTGCACAGGATTGACAACATATGTGTAGGGCCCAATACCTGTCCTGGTCACCGATCTCACAACCAAAATAAAGGCTGTAAGCTTTCTTTATCATCGGTGTAATGGGTCGCCTTTGTGATAGCAAAGTTATTTGTCCGCGAATATAGCAAAAATAATCCGCACTGTTCACACATTGACCCGGCATCTTGAACAACACGTCTGCATGAATATCAGGCATGACATTGCATATTTGTCAGATTTATTTACAAAGTTTAACAAAATAAATCTACAACTGCAAGGAAATGATATTAATCTTATACAATTCAAATCTATTGTCTCCATGTTTCTGGCCAAATTAACGCTATTCAAACGTAATATTGGCCGTCGCGAGTTAATCCAATTTCCCAGCCTCTTAGAGTTGAAAGAGAAAGACAAAATACCAGAGGATAATCTTCAAGTATATTGTGAACACCTAGATATACTGCATAAAGACATGTCTCAGAGGTTTCATGATCTTCTTTTGATCACTATTCCAGACTGGATTATAAAACTATTCCTGGACACGTACAGTGAAGAACTAGGAAGGGTGGAAGAGGAACTGATATCGCTACAAAATCACGCTGAGCTTAAGCCAATGTTCAAAAGATCATATTAAGACTTTTGGCTGCAGAAAGAAATCTCTGAACGCTATCCTGCAGTGTTGGGAAAGGTTAAGATGTTCTGTATTGCCTTTCCAACATCGTATTTAGTACAGCGTGGTTTCAGCGCGGTTGTCCAACTTCTTTCGAAGCAAAGAAACAGACTGCAAATTACTGAACGTGGGAATCTGAGACTCCTTCTGAGTAACTTTCAGCCTGATGTTGAAAAGCTGATATCACTACATTAGGCACATCCATCTCACTGAAGTTAAAATGAAGTAAGTTTGTTACTAATATACTCTCTCATACTGCTGTTTGTTAAACTGGATTAAGTAATTAAGTTTTTCTTTTTAAATTAAGTTAATAAATAAGCGTATCTGTAGCTTTATATTAGAATGTGATAAATTGAGCAATTAGTTGTTACTGTATTAACAGTTGCTCTTATTTTTCACTCTTTACATTTTTTTTAAATGTACCGTGGGGAAATGCAGGGGGGCGCTGGGGACATACCCTGGGAGCCAAGAGGGCGGGGACCCGAAAAAGTTTGGGAAACACTGTAATAAACAATGTATCTGATTGAAAGTGATGTGGTAGAGCTTTTCTAATGAATATATCGGGGATAAAACTTGAAACAGTTGTTAAAAATCAGTTCGATGAAAGCTGCATCAATCCACTAAGTCAAAACTTACCCGCCTCTGATATAGTCTATGAAGGAGCTCTGAGTTTCTATTCGTATGCTCAAAACATGGATCTGAAGGGAAAAAATAAACAGTTTACAAAACATGGACCTGAAGGGAAAAAATAAATAGTTTAATCCTTAGAAGTAACTATCTTATTCAATTAAGTAATATCTGCTGTTTTAACCATATCAGTCTTATTCAATCAAAGAATATTTGAATTTTACAACTATTCCAGTCACATTCAATCAATGAATATATGCCACTGTAAACTATAATTTTATTTAATGTTATGTAATTTCTGTTATGCGAACTTTAATATCACTGTTTTATCTTAAAAATTTATGTCTGCATCCTAATACATGAAAAGTTATACAAATATTGCTTTCGAATTTTAAAGAAATAATGGTTACTTTAATTACACGTTTTAATTAGACAAATAGGTAATTGCTGCTCTCAGTAAAACATTTTTAAGAACACTAATTGTAAATAACATACTGAGGGAATGTATAGATCAACAACACAGTGATAACATATGTGTATTATAACATTCTGACATATACAAGGAACTACAGCAACAATTTAACAAGTATATAAAAGCATCATATTGTAATATGTCCATAAAAGTATCAATTCTAATATGGATATAAAAGTATCATCCCATTGACATGAAAGTATCACAGCATTCTAACATGTAAATGAGAGTATAACAAGTCTTAACATGTACATGAAACTATGGCAACAATCTAAATCTAACATGTCATGAAACTGCAGCAACAATTAAACCACTACTTAAAAGCATCAATGTTATTACGAGCAAGAACATATCACATTCTAACATGTAAATGAGAGTATAACAAGTTTTAACATATACATGAAACTATAGCAATAATCTTAACATGTCAAGAAACTGCAGCAACAATTAAACCATTACTTAAAAGTATCACATTCTAACACTAGCAAGAACATATCATAATCTAACATGTAAATGAGAATAAAACTCTAGCAACAATCTAACGTGTCAAGAAACTGCAGCAACAACTAAATCATTACTTAAAAGTATCAGCATTCTCATACGAGCAAGAACATATCACATTCTAACATGTAAATGAGAATATATCGAGTCTAAACATGTACATGAGAATATACCGAGTCTAAACATGTACATGAAACTATAGCAACAATCAAACATGCACATGCAACTGCAGCACAATTAAACCATTACTTAAAAAGTTTCAGCATTCTAAATATGAACAAGAACGTATCACAATCTAACATGTACACAAAGGTATAACAGCATTCTAACACATAAATGGGAGTATACCAATGTGAGATTTTATTCAAGTCTAAACTTGTACACGAAACTACAGCAACAATCTATTATGTACATGAGACTGCAGTTACAATTTAACATGTACATGAGACTGCAGTTACAATTTAACATGTAGATGAGGCTGCAGCTACAATTTAACATGTACATGAAACTATAGCAATAATTTAACATGTACATGAAACTATAGCAACAATGTAACATGTAACTTTAGCAACAATGTAACATGTACATAAGACAGCAGCTACAATGTAACATGAAACTATAGCACCAATGTAACATGTACATGAAACTATAGCAACAATGTAACATGTACATGAGACTGCAGCTACAATCTAACATGTACATGAAACTATAGCAACAATCTAACAAGTACAAGAGACTGCAGTTACAACTGAACAATGTCATGAAAGTATCAACTGTCTTGCCCTATATAGTTGTTATAGAAAGTCTCTGGGGGTGACAAAGAAAGAACAGAACTACTGCTCCCCCATGCATGCAGTAAAAGGTCACTAATATGAGGTTGTGAATGGGGTTGGCAACCTCGTCATGTCAAGCATATAACTACAGAAACCACAGCTGCAAGAGCAACTGAATGTTTTGATACAGGCTTTCTGGGAACCAGCTGCAGTGGTGGCTTAATGTGACAAATGGGAACCAGCTGCAGTGGTGTCTTAATGTGACAAATGGGAACCAGCTGCAGTGGTGGCTTAATATGACAAATGGGAACCAGCTGCAGTGGTGGCTTAATGTGACAAATGGGAACCAGCTGCAGTGGTGGCTTAATGTGACAAATGGGAACCAGCTGCAGTGGTGGCTTAATGTGACAAATGGGAACCAGCTGCAGTGGTGGCTTAATACGACAAATGGGAACCAGCTGCAGTGGTGGCTTAATGTGACAAATGGGAACCAGCTGCAGTGGTGGCTTAATGTGACAAATGGGAACCAGCTGCACTGGTGGCTTAATGTGACAAATGGGAACCAGCTGCAGTGGTGGCTTAATACGACAAATGGGAACCAGCTGCAGTGGTGGCTTAATGTGACAAATGGGAACCAGCTGCAGTGGTGGCTTAATGTGACAAATGGGAACCAGCTGCACTGGTGACTTAATGTGACAAATTGGAACCAGCTGCAGTGGTGGCTTAATGTGACACAGTGGTGGCTTAATGTGACAAATGGGAACCAGCTGCAGTGGTGGCTTAATGTGACAAATGGGAACCAGCTGCAGTGGTGGCTTAATGCGACACAGTGGTGGCTTAATGTGACACAGTGGTGGCTTAATGTGATACAGTGGTGGCTTAATGTGACACAGTGGGGGCCAGCTGCAGTGGTGGCTTAATGTGACACAGTGGGAGCCAGCTGCAGTGGTGGCTTAATGTGACAAATGGGAACCAGCTGCAGTGGTGGCTTAATGTGACACAGTGGTGGCTTAATGCGACACAGTGGTGGCTTAATGTGACACAGTGGTGGCTTAATGTGACACAGTGGTGGCTTAATGTGACACAGTGGTGGCTTAATGAGACACAGTGGTGGCTTAATGTGACACAGTGGGGGCCAGCTGCAGTGGTGGCTTAATGTGACAAATGGGAACCAGCTGCAGTGGTGGCTTAATGTGACACAGGGGGGGGGGGCAGCTGCAGTGGTGGCTTAATGTGACAAATAGGAACCAGCTGCAGTGGTGGCTTAATGTGACAAATGGGAACCAGCTGCAGTGGTGGCTTAATGCGACACAGTGGTGGCTTAATGTGACACAGTGGTGGCTTAATGTGACACAGGGGGGCAGCTGCAGTGGTGGCTTAATGTGACACAGGGGGCCAGCTGCAGTGGTGGCTTAATGTGACAAATGGGAACCAGCTGCAGTGGTGGCTTAATGTGACACAGGGGGGCAGCTGCAGTTGTGGCTTAATGTGACAAATGGGAACCAGCTGCAGTGGTGGCTTAATGCGACACAGTGGTGGCTTAATGTGACACAGGGGGGGCCAGCTGCAGTGGTGGCTTAATGTGACAAATGGGAACCAGCTGCAGTGGTGGCTTAATGCGACACAGTGGTGGCTTAATGTGACACAGGGGGGCCAGCTGCAGTGGTGGCTTAATGTGACAAATGGGAACCAGCTGCAGTGGTGGCTTAATGTGACAAATGGGAACCAGCTGCAGTGGTGGCTTAATGCGACACAGTGGTGGCTTAATGTGACACAGGGGGGCCAGCTGCAGTGGTGGCTTAATGTGACAAATGGGAACCAGCTGCAGTGGTGGCTTAATGTGACACAGTGGTGGCTTAATGTGATAAATGGGAACCAGCTGCAGTGGTGGCTTAATGTGACAAATGGGAACCAGCTGCAGTGGTGGCTTAATGTGACAAATGGGAACCAGCTGCAGTGGTGGCTTAATGCAACACAGTGGTGGCTTAATGTGACACAGGGGGGCCAGCTGCAGTGGTGGCTTAATGTGACAAATGGGAACCAGCTGCAGTGGTGGCTTAATGCGACAAATGGGAACCAGCTGCAGTGGTGGCTTAATGCGACAAATGGGAACCAGCTGCAGTGGTGGCTTAATGCAACAAATGGGAACCAGCTGCAGTGGTGGCTTAACGTGACACAGGGGGGCCAAAAGGGAAATGATTATGACGGTGAATTAACAATTGCAAGAACATATCACATTCAGACACGCACATAATGTATCACAGCATTCTAAGATGTTAATGAGAGTATACCAAGCCTAAACATGTACATAAACTACAGCAACAACCTAAAGTGCACATAAAACTGTAGCAACAATTTAACAATTACAAGTATCACTATTCTAACAAGAGCAAGAACATCACTACCCTAACATTTACATAAAAGCATCACCATGGGGTAAAAAAAAACAGGTGATGTGTCTGACTATGACAAAGGTCAAAGAGAATTACCTACGTTACGACCACAAGGCCTTCGTCAGTGACAAACACAAGAAAACAGAAGGAATACATAAAAGTATCATGACATTCAAACTCATCATCACCACCACCTTTCAGCTCCCCAAGCAGCTTAGGCCTTCAACAGAAGTCTGCTAAGTCTTCCTGTCTTGAGCTATCAATCTCAAGGTCTTTTTTATCCCCTTCATGTCTGTCTCCATTTCTCTTCTCCATTTGTTACTTAGTCTTGCTCTACCTCTCTTACCCTGAGAATTCCAGAACAAGGACTGCCTGGCAATGTCTTCTTCTCCTCTCTTGATCCACTAGGTCTTGTCTTGTTCTTGTCATCAGTTCCACATTAGGGATCTTGTCATCAGTTCCACATTAGTGATCTTGTCACCAGTTCCATATTAGTGATCTTGTCATCAGTTCCACATTAGTGATCTTGTCACCAGTTCCATATTAGTGATCTTTTCATCAGTTCCACATTAGTGATCATGTCATCAGTTCCACATTAGTGATCTTATCATACCACAGCACTCGTTCTGTCTCATGCAAGCACCCATTCATGAAAGTATGTAGCTTTCTGGTTGTTATTTTTGTTGTTCTCTACATTTCAGAGCCATACAACAAGATGTCATATCTGAATTGAAGATTTCGATTTTTGTGTTGAACTTATTTCTTTTGATGGAACATATGTTACTGGGGCCCGAAAGGAAAGCAAAGAATAGTAACACTATAACCTACCACACGTCGTAAGAAGCGAGGGTTGGGCATAGAATCGGTTACCGCATAACGTAGAAAATTGTAAACCAAATAAACTTCAAAATTCAACCTAACATGTGCATAAAAGTGTAACAACAACCTAACCTGTATATGAAGGCGTTATTTAAATGTGTAGGTTGAGCACACAGCTGTTGTGAACATAAAAATACAGGTTGTGGTGTGTATGTGGAAGAGAGGATGTTTATTTGTGTGAATGTTTACATAACAATAGATTTATAGTGTGTTTGTGTAATCTAATGGTGATTAAAACTGGCATGTCTATAGATATTGTATTTAATTTATGGGACATCATAGTTTGAATGTTTGTGTCCACGTAATCTACTGGTGATTAAAGTTGGCATGGCTGTAGATACTGTTTGTAACTGTTGGGAGATTAAAGTACAAATACCTGTGTTCATGTAATCTGTTGGTGATTACAACTGGCATGGCTGTAGATATTGTTTGTAATCTGAGATTAAAGTGCAAATGTCTGTTTATGTTGATTGTAATCTATGGGAAATTAAATTATAAAAGTCTGTGTTTATGTAATCTATCGTTGGTTGAAATTGGCATGGATGCAGATGTTTGTAATCTATGGGAGATTAAAGTACACATCTATATTTATGTGACCTACTGGTGATTTAAATCTGCATGGCTGTAGATAGTTTGTAATCTTTGGGACAATTAAGTACAAATGTCTGTGTTTATGTACTCTTGACAGTAAAGTGTACATTCGGAAAATTGTTGCTACAGTATGTGGAGGAACAGGTAAAAAAAAAAGAAAGACAATTTAAATGTTATTCAATCACACACACCTGCCCTGAGGCTTTCTTTTTCTTTAACAGTGGATTCCGAAGCTGAAATGAAAGTCAAAAACTAAACAAGATTAACTTATTTGTTCAATGTAAAGAAAACAACACATTCTAAATCTGTTATGACGCACATGACCAAGTCCACAAACCATAAGTACAATATGTGCAGGAAGACAACAACTTTTGAGCCAGACAAACAAACAGAGACTTCAATAATGATTTCCTGAAATGGGTGCTAAAATGGTATGTAATGTCTGCAAATACATGTCAAGTGTCTATTTTTATGAATTACCTTTGAACATTCATTCTGTGTGGATTTCTTTTAAAATTAATTTGTGTGGGTTCGATAATTTTCTAATAGTTAACCTGAGGCATATCCAACCAACAATCTTGTGTGTGCACACATGCATATATAAATATATATACACACACACACATAATATAATTTTCATAAATGTCCCAATATTGAATACATGTGTGGTAATTAATTACACTTCACAATTCCCTATGTTTGGACCTAACTATGTGTCAACATTCAGTGTGGGTGTGTGTGATTCCATTATGTTCCAACATTCTTTGTGTATGAGTGTATGAGTGTTTGTGTGGATGCAAGGCCTACTCAGTCTCTTAACAATCTATAAAAAAATGTTTCCTCTGACAACACACCTTCTCTGTCAGTGCCATGATAACACATACTCCTGTCAGCTCTTTAACTATACACCTTCCTCTGTCAGTGCAATGACAACTGTCTGTCAGTTCTATGACAACACACACTCCTCGATCACTTCTACGATAACATACATTCTGTCTCGCAACTACATATACTCCTGTCAGTTCTATGACAACACACACTCCTCTGTCAGATCTATGACAACACATACTACTCTATCAGTTCTATGACAACATATTCTCCTCTGCCAGTTCTATGACACATAAATAATTCTCATCATTTTACAAACACATACTACTCTGTCAGTTCTATGACAACATATTCTCCTCTGTCAGTTCAATGACAATACACATTCCTGTCAGTTCTTTAATAATACATACTAATAAGTCAGTTCTCTGACAACATATACCGATTGAAGACAATATACAACTCTCATATGACTTCACCTCGAAGACTTGTGTTTCCCCAGAGCTCAGTTCCCGAACATTTGTGATGAACTGTCCAATAAGTTCATGGCTATCAGAGATGAAAACAAAAAAAAAACCTTTGCTCAAATGTATTCTTTAACAGCTACTTACTACTTAGTCATTCCCCTTCTACTGTGAGGTGTAGAGGTTTGGAAGAGAGAACGCTGAACTATCCTAACGGCTGTCTTCCTCCTGGCCTGGTTCCATTCTAGTCTTCGGTCCTTCAAAGATTGTCTAATGTTGTCCTCCCAGTGGACTCTGGGTCGTCCTGGGGGTCTGGATTTTTGTTTCCCATGCTTGTCGTGGTAGCCGATCTTCTCCCATTCTGCAGACATGGGCAAACAATCTCAGTTGGGACTGTTCTACTTGGGTTTGTAGGGGGTGGGATTTTAGGCCTTGACGTATCGTCTGGTTTCGGACCATGTCTCTTCTTGTTACTTCAACCACCTTCCTCAGATACCTCATTTCTGAGGTTTGGATCTGACTTTTGTGGGTTGTAGTCATCTTTAACAGCTCAAATCATAATCATTTTCCTTTCTGATGAGCCTCCACTGCAGCTAATTCTCTTGCATAAAGCCTGCAACAAAGCTTTTATGTACTCATACTGTGGTGGTTTCTGTAGCAATCTGTTGAATCCAATAACAGCAGAAATGTGAGAAACATCCCTACCAGAAGTAGGCTCATACATATACCCTAGCAGCAACACAATGTAGAACGAACGGAAAGTAACATCAAAATAACAACACAGAAGGCAAGATTTGATTTCACTACACTGGGAAATAAGAGCTGCGTTAGTGCAATGGCTTCCTAGTTCGGCGGTCACGGTTTGATCCTCTAGTTGAGGTGGGATTTTTAGACTGCAAATGGTTCTGGGGTCGACCCAGCCTCATGAATTTGGTACCACAGCAACTCTGGGAAGGTTAAGGCAGCTGGTGTGATGCTAACCACATCACCCCTAGTGTGCAGATGGTCAAGAAAATATGGGCCTCACACCATATTCCCAATATGCCTCTATGAGCTTGTAATTGGATCCTTTACTTTTACCTACACTGGGATATGCATTGCATGGAAATCAAAAGAAAGCATGCACAACACAAAAAATATGAATGTTCAACTCAAATATCAAAGCAGATCTACTGTATTACTCTGAAAAATGGAGAACAAAATAAAAAAGACAGTTAAGAAGCTAGACTTTCATAAATTGATGTTTTCACAGAATATAAGGATTACAATAGCATGACAGGGTCACTAATGTGGACCTGATGAAAAACACCAGACAAATACCAGTTAAACAAGAGGTGAGAAGACAAAGTTGGCTTTTGATAGGTCACACACTTAGGAAACCAGCTCATGGCATTAAAAGGCAGTCCTTGTTCTGGAATCTCCAGGGTACAAGTATTAGAGGGAGACCTAAAAACTCACGGAGAAGGAAACTGGAGACAGACTTAAACAGGATAACAAAGACATGCAAAGAAACTGTGACCTCATGCTGCACAGGGTGCTTCTGGGCATCGATGAAGGCGAATGATAAATCAATGAAGCATTAACTGAAGTCAAAATGTGTGTTCACAAAAACATTATATTTTGACTCAGGAGCCGGGGGAGAGGGTTTGAATGTATTTGGAACATCAAGCTCAAAGGGTTAAACTCAACCCAAAATCTATTTTTTCCCCAGTTGTCTCAGATTAGGTTATCTATCACAAACTCTTCAATGATGAAGTATTTATAATCTGGCGTCAACCATTGTGACGGAGTTACTGTGATTTAGTCTTCAATAGGCCCCATTTCGTTTTCTCATCGTAACTATTGAGTTTGCCATTTTTGTCTTCCCTCTATTTTAAAGATTGGGAAGGATTCTTTTTCTCTCTGAATAATAGGGGTGTTTAGAGTTGTTCTGTAGGTAAAGTAATTGCGGGTTTTTTCTATAGGGATTAATGTAAGTTAGTATTGAAGGGCACCAGTCTTCCCGTTTCTAATATCGCGATCTTGGAATTCCATTTTTTGCGTTGTTAAATTTATCGCGGTCATTTTTCGTGGGTAAGGGGAGATGACCCCTACCCAGGTAACGTCCAACGTAAGTTGGAGCGAATCACATTCGGTTCTGCTCACGCTAGCGGACGACGTTAGGTAACGTTACGCAGCCGGAAATACGCGCGCATTTAAAGGAAGCAAGAATACACTGGTTCTAAATTTAGAGATGAGCGCATGGAAAATTTTAGAGTATCTTTAATTCTATTGGTTGTAGTGAGACGCCTTGCCTCAAGTAGGTCGGGGGTCAGAGCGGGAAAATCTAAGATAAAGTAGCGCTTTTCGATTTAGCGGTCTCTTCCTGCAGAAATCCTGGGCCGTGTATCCAAGCATATTGTTGGCTTCTAACGCTGAACGCAGTATTGGTATGTCAGTAATTTAAAGTAGCGTGGTAATTAAATTTAGTTTCTCAAATAGAGCCTTAGTCCGTTCTAATTTAATTTATTTTTGAACTTTATAACTTGTAACGCCATCATTTATTTCTACAGTGATAGCAGTGTCTATGAGTGATAAAGAGATATTACGTAGGTGTGCTCTGTAGATTTAATAGAAAGTCTGAAGAAATACACGCATCCTAGATTTATATTAATTTACAGAATATTCTGAAGTGCGTGTATTTTATTTCATTGAGAGATTAATTCTGATAAGTCTCCTAATAAAATACGGGAACGGATTTTTCGGGAAATTTAATCACGTGGTTACCGGAATTTATTTGGATAGAAATTCTAGATGGATAGAGAAGATAATTAAAATATTTTTCTATCTGTGAAAGTATAATAATTGCAGGGAAACCACGTGAGGTAGAGGTGAAAGGAAATTTAGGGTGCCTTAAGTGGTTGTGTAATTAAATATTATGCGGAGTAGTATTTGATTTTTGTGTTATGAGATTTAATGAGTTCTAGGAAATATAGTCTATAGAGATATATATATTTCTGTGTATAGGGATGTAATATATAAATGTAATGGTGAATTTTAAACATTGATGTGCAGTTAATTGTTGTGCATTTTTATCATAAGGGGGAAACGATGATAAGGTCCTGAGACCGCTTACAGAGTTAAAGTAGGCCTAAGTACGGGAGGTTTCCCTACCTGTTTTTAATGTTTTAAGGCCTGAGCAAGCTGTGTATAATCAAGTATTGATCAGTGAGTCTGGAGTTTACTAGACAGACAGGGTGAAGTCGGGAGGAGATGACCCAGGGTCAGTAAATATTTACGTATTGTCGTGCACAAGAGAGGGGAAATAGGGGAGCCGTCTTCGTTCGGGTGTTTACATGTTTGTGCTAGATTTGAGTGTGACTGAAGCATCCACTGTTTACGTTTTATATGTAAGTTTATTATATGAAAGTATTTTGGTATTGTAGTACAGAGTGGCATGTCTTTTGTGTCCACAGCAGTGGTCACGGCCCGAAGAGCGGGGGTTGCCAATAAATCCTGTTCCTGACAGCTGGCAAAGGTAGCCAGTCTTCTCAAGAGAGAAAAAGTCGAGGAAGCGCCAGAGGCGTAAGAGCTTGTACCGCGGTGGGTATCGGCTCTGAGTATTGTGGCCCCAGAGAGAGGGAGCGAGGAAGAGCAGATCGAGACAGCGACGCAGTCTTCAGTGAAAAGGGTTTTCTTAAAAACCCGGAGCTCTAAGCTCATACACACCCATCGAACCCAAGCAAGCGGGATGGTGTGTCTTTTTTTTTTTAGCCTCGGTCAAAATAATACCGAAGGGCCTAAACCCAAATGAGGGGTAACATAGCAAGGGAGAATCAGCTTTCTTTTCGCCAAATAGAGAAGCCTCTACAGTCTACGGCAAGGGCCTAGTCATCAGAAGTACGAGTCAGAACCAGGAAGAAAGGGATATCATTTCCCGGTTGCTGAAATGAAACGAGAGCAGCAAGGCAGGAGAAGTGGAGAGAGAGATGGTGAAAAATAGATCAGGGACCTGCAGAGTCTCATATTATTCTTAGAGGTTAGCCTCTGAGCCTTAGAGTTAGAAAAAGTCTATTAATTAGCAGTGCAGAGTGTGACTTAGTGGCGTATATCGCTGACAGGGGTAGCTACTGTGCAGATAGTCTTCGGCAGTACCAGCAGAACCTTGACATTAGAACTAGTAAATTATAGAGCGTGGCTTTAGTTGACGCCCCACCAAATTAGACTGTAGTTAAGATCACTTATCATTTTTTAAATTTTGTCCCCAGCAGGGTGTATGAAGGAGTGAAAGTGGTTGGAGTTTTAATTTGGTGTGCTTATAATCAAATTGATTTTTCTGTTTTTTTCAGGTCGGTGCAACCTGGCACGATATATGCTTTTCTTTGTTTGTTACTATGTTATGAAAATTCTGTTGATTTGTATAATAAACTTATTTAATGTTCACTGGATCAGCTTCGTCACTGTATAGTCCTTAACTGTTCTCTGTACAGTGGTGTCTGTAGTGTTAGTTTAACCTTATCTCCTTTAGTCTGTTAAAGGTAGCCAGAGGTGGTGAGTTTATAGCATTTCTTGACGTCACGATTTGGCGAGGAAGATTTAATTTCGGTTATCCTCCTTGGGCCAATAGACTCACCTTACTACATTCACTGTCATTTCTCAAAATAAATCTATTATCTTAGTCTTTTCTCACACTAGGGTTTTGTCCTACACTTGGGCATAACTCTAACTTAAATCCAACTCGTGACAAAGTGGGTGGCGATCGTCCTTGGGATCAGCTTTGTAGGATCATTCTGGGATCTTATCTTGATTGACAGATTGTTTTCTATAGGAAAGTCTGAGAATAGATTCTTTCAATATCCCCTAGACTGAGCTATTAGAACTGATCCAGTTATAAGTTTTTCCACAGAAAGTTTTTCCACAGGTTGCAGGCAGTTGGATTGTAGTGATAGGTTAGTTATAGAACTTAGAGGTAATTGATGGCTAACTGATATTTTTTCTTAACAGGAAGGTAGAATTTTTAGTAGCTGGATAACTAATATTTTTCAGGTAGTTATTAGTCAGACTGGTGCTAGTCTGAGTTTGGGTTTTGGGACCGAGGTTATAGAGATAGCATTCCTCAGTAAGTAACAGGTAATTCCTTCTTTTTTTTCTTTCTGTCATTTCTTGTCTTTGGTAAGCTACAGCAGTTACAGGTAAGATGGCAGATATGGCCAGGTTACGAGCTGCCTGGCGTGATGCTGCTCAGGACATGGGAATGGACAAGGAGGAAACTAAGGCCTACATGATCAGAGAAAATGATAGGCATAATCAGAAAGAGGAAAGGGAAAGGGCAGCAGAAGTTGAGGAAAGAAAAAGGGCAGCAGAAGTTGAGGAAAGAAAAAGGGCAGCAGAAGTTGAGGAAAGGGAAAAGGCAGCAGAAAGACAGCACGAACTTGCCATGCGTTCTCTGGAACTGCAGCTCAGGTCTTCGGAGGGCAGTTCGGCTAATGGAGATTCCCCTGGAGCAGTGGCGATAGACACCTCAGGAAATGGAGGCCCCCGGATGGCAGCCATGAATTTTCCGATGGACTCTTTCCCTAACGGGAATGAGAAAATTGACATATTCCTGGAAAAATTCGAACGGATGGCAAAGGCATACGGGTTGGATGAAAGTCTTTGGTGTCTAAAATTATCGCAGTCCCTCAGAGGTCATGCGTATGACGTCTACCACAAGTTGCTCATAGACGACCAGAACAACTTCGAGGCACTACGGAACGCGTTGTTGCAAAGATTCCAGTGGACCCCCCGTAAATGCCAAACCATGTTCAGGGAAAGTCGTCCGGAGAAGGGGGAAAGCTTTCCTCAGTTTGCTGAAAGGCTGAGGAATTACCTCACTCGCTGGAGAGAGCTGTCTGGACTGGCTAAATCCTTTGAAGGATTAGAAGAATTAATAATGGTGGAACAAATCAAGGCAAACATGTCTCCTGATTTGAGGAGGTACCTGGCGGAGCAGGGCGCCCAGCAACTGGACCAGATCATTCTGTTTGCTGAAAGGTTCCAGATGGCACAGGCTGAAGTACTGGGCCAGAAACGAAAACACCCAGACCCGCCAGTCCAGGACAAAGGAGCTTCATCGTCACAGTCGTCTTCTCATGCTCACCAGCAGCAGGGACCTTCACGCAAGGAGCCCCATTCCGGTCATAACCTGCGCCCCCAGCCTCACAACAGATCACAGGGGCCAAACTCTCAGGAACCCGCCAGAAACCGAGGAGATAATGAGAGATACTGTCGAAATTGTCGGACCACTTCCCATTGGACCTCCAGGTGTATGAATAAACAACCCGTGCATCATGCGGCTTGCTTAAGGCCGGTGCGAGCGACAAAAGGGAACACCTGGGAACCCATTCAGTCGGAGAAGTTGTTCTCCAACAGTGGACCAGCAGAAGTGAACGGGACTGCGACTACGTGTTTATTCGACAGCGGGCTTACCTACCCCAGCATAGTTGCCCGACATCTGGTGAAGCCCGGGCAAATGACAGGGGAGAAAGTTGATATTGGTGGCATTTTAAGGAAAGGGGCCTCACAGCGCTTTCCGGTAGCCAATATTCAGGTGAAGTGCAAGTTTGTGCGTGGCACAATTAAAGCGGCTGTAATGGCACAGCCAGCTTACGACTTCATCCTAGGGGCCCCACATTTAGTTTTGGGAACCCCTAGTACACCGATCCTTGCTGAAGCAAGGGGGCCTACTACAGGCCAGATAAGTGAAAAGGGAGAACCCCTAATTCACGGAGCCCCGAGCGAGCTCGAACAGCCCTGTCTTCTTAAGGAGAGGTTAGGAGCCTCTAAGGACAGCGGTATGTTAACTGCAGAGGCGTATTCGCCTGTCAGCCCTGTTCAGCCTAATGGCCAAACAGAGGTGACGCCTCTGATTTCGGAAATACATTCTTTGTTGTCGGGAATTAGGCCCCCGATGGTATTAGCTCCTTCAGGAGAGGGACATACTGACAAGAACTGTATCACATATGTCAACGACCAGCGCACTCTTAAAAGGGCACAAGACGGCGAATCGAGCGAACATATGTTTCCAACCAGCCCTGGAGCCCCATCCGACCAGCACTTTACTCAAACGGAGGAGGACAGTGATCTGAGTGTCCGTTTGCCTATAAACGGAGATGGGCCCCACAACTCTCGTATCTCTTTTACAGGAAACGACCCGCGTAACGAGGAGCCTGAAAAATTGGCTATATTTTCCAATTTGTTTCAAGGAACATTGGAACCAGTCACTGAGTACTTTATCTCAGATACTCCGCGATCTAACGGGATCTTAAACTGTCAAGTGTCACTGCAGGACACATTCCAACTGACGCCAGTAACTCTCACAGGGGAGGGCAAGGTTGAGGGTAGAACCAGGGTGTTAGACGGAGGACTCCCGTGGTCTACAGTTACCTCTCACGAACTTTTCAGGCCAGAAAAGAGTGAGGAAAGCGGCCTTACGAATTTGCAAGGGGCTATGTTAGAGAGCTCTGTCCCTCTTCATATTGGTAGGGGAAGAGCGATCACAGAACCACTGCCAGGGGCAGATACTACCTATCTTGTTCCAAAGATAGAAGCTACTGGGATCAGTAAGGATTCAGTAGACACCCAGAAAAGGAACGGAAACCCTGTGTCAGACATACACGAGATTTCTCAGGTTCATTGCAAGGTACCAGCGGTCACAACCCCGCTGGCGAGCAGCACCGTAGTCGCCATCGCCAGGCCTCTACAGAGCCAGTCGGTCAGGTCGGCTGATCAGGTCAGTCTGTTGAGAAACCTAGCCAGGGAAGTTTTAGACCCACCATGGGACGGCACAGGTCTAGAAAGAGAACAGCCCTTCAACAGGAGCATGGGAGTAGATAAGGAGAGAAAGAAGGAGAGAATTGTGCACGGGTCTTTGGACAACGGTGAACAGTTACACACGGTTACGGTGATTTCTGACCCAGTCAGTCAGCCGGATACCAGTAATACATTACCGCACACCGTTAGGAAATTACATGGGAGAACTCGCAGGAGAGGAAAGGTGAAGAAAGAACTTGGGAGTGCGGCAGCCAGGGAAAACCCGAGTAGGGACCCTGAAACTTCAGCGATCACAGACAGCTCGGGAGACATAGATAGGGACCAATCTGAACACCAAGACCACAGTAAATTAGATCGGCAGGCTCCGACCTCGAAGTGTGGGGTAATGTGACGGAGTTACTGTGATTTAGTCTTCAATAGGCCCCATTTCGTTTTCTCATCGTAACTATTGAGTTTGCCATTTTTGTCTTCCCTCTATTTTAAAGATTGGGAAGGATTCTTTTTCTCTCTGAATAATAGGGGTGTTTAGAGTTGTTCTGTAGGTAAAGTAATTGCGGGTTTTTTCTATAGGGATTAATGTAAGTTAGTATTGAAGGGCACCAGTCTTCCCGTTTCTAATATCGCGATCTTGGAATTCCATTTTTTGCGTTGTTAAATTTATCGCGGTCATTTTTCGTGGGTAAGGGGAGATGACCCCTACCCAGGTAACGTCCAACGTAAGTTGGAGCGAATCACATTCGGTTCTGCTCACGCTAGCGGACGACGTTAGGTAACGTTACGCAGCCGGAAATACGCGCGCATTTAAAGGAAGCAAGAATACACTGGTTCTAAATTTAGAGATGAGCGCATGGAAAATTTTAGAGTATCTTTAATTCTATTGGTTGTAGTGAGACGCCTTGCCTCAAGTAGGTCGGGGGTCAGAGCGGGAAAATCTAAGATAAAGTAGCGCTTTTCGATTTAGCGGTCTCTTCCTGCAGAAATCCTGGGCCGTGTATCCAAGCATATTGTCGGCTTCTAACGCTGAACGCAGTATTGGTATGTCAGTAATTTAAAGTAGCGTGGTAATTAAATTTAGTTTCTCAAATAGAGCCTTAGTCCGTTCTAATTTAATTTATTTTTGAACTTTATAACTTGTAATGCCATCATTTATTTCTACAGTGATAGCAGTGTCTATGAGTGATAAAGAGATATTACGTAGGTGTGCTCTGTAGATTTAATAGAAAGTCTGAAGAAATACATGCATCCTAGATTTATATTAATTTACAGAATATTCTGAAGCGCGTGTATTTTATTTCATTGAGAGATTAATTCTGATAAGTCTCCTAATAAAATACGGGAACGGATTTTTCGGGAAATTTAATCACGTGGTTACCGGAATTTATTTGGATAGAAATTCTAGATGGATAGAGAAGATAATTAAAATATTTTTCTATCTGTGAAAGTATAATAATTGCAGGGAAACCACGTGAGGTAGAGGTGAAAGGAAATTTAGGGTGCCTTAAGTGGTTGTGTAATTAAATATTATGCGGAGTAGTATTTGATTTTTGTGTTATGAGATTTAATGAGTTCTAGGAAATATAGTCTATAGAGATATATATATTTCTGTGTATAGGGATGTAATATATAAATGTAATGGTGAATTTTAAACACTGATGTGCAGTTAATTGTTGTGCATTTTTATCATAAGGGGGAAACGATGATAAGGTCCTGAGACCGCTTACAGAGTTAAAGTAGGCCTAAGTACGGGAGGTTTCCCTACCTGTTTTTAATGTTTTAAGGCCTGAGCAAGCTGTGTATAATCAAGTATTGATCAGTGAGTCTGGAGTTTACTAGACAGACAGGGTGTAGTCGGGAGGAGATGACCCAGGGTCAGTAAATATTTACGTATTGTCGTGCACAAGAGAGGGGAAATAGGGGAGCCGTCTTCGTTCGGGTGTTTACATGTTTGTGCTAGATTTGAGTGTGACTGAAGCACCCACTGTTTACGTTTTATATGTAAGTTTATTATATGAAAGTATTTTGGTATTGTAGTACAGAGTGGCATGTCTTTTGTGTCCACAGCAGTGGTCACGGCCCGAAGAGCGGGGGTTGCCAATAAATCCTGTTCCTGACAGCTGGCAAAGGTAGCCAGTCTTCTCAAGAGAGAAAAAGTCGAGGAAGCGCCAGAGGCGTAAGAGCTTGTACCGCGGTGGGTATCGGCTCTGAGTATTGTGGCCCCAGAGAGAGGGAGCGAGGAAGAGCAGGTCGAGACAGCGACGCAGTCTTCAGTGAAAAGGGTTTTCTTAAAAACCCGGAGCTCTAAGCTCATACACACCCATCGAACCCAAGCAAGCGGGGTGGTGTGTCTTTTTTTTTTTAGCCTCGGTCAAAATAATACCGAAGGGCCTAAACCCAAATGAGGGGTAACATAGCAAGGGAGAATCAGCTTTCTTTTCGCCAAATAGAGAAGCCTCTACAGTCTACGGCAAGGGCCTAGTCATCAGAAGTACGAGTCAGAACCAGGAAGAAAGGGATATCATTTCCCGGTTGCTGAAATGAAACGAGAGCAGCAAGGCAGGAGAAGTGGAGAGAGAGATGGTGAAAAATAGATCAGGGACCTGCAGAGTCTCATATTATTCTTAGAGGTTAGCCTCTGAGCCTTAGAGTTAGAAAAAGTCTATTAATTAGCAGTGCAGAGTGTGACTTAGTGGCGTATATCGCTGACAGGGGTAGCTACTGTGCAGATAGTCTTCGGCAGTACCAGCAGAACCTTGACATTAGAACTAGTAAATTATAGAGCGTGGCTTTAGTTGACGCCCCACCAAATTAGACTGTAGTTAAGATCACTTATCATTTTTTAAATTTTGTCCCCAGCAGGGTGTATGAAGGAGTGAAAGTGGTTGGAGTTTTAATTTGGTGTGCTTATAATCAAATTGATTTTTCTGTTTTTTTCAGGTCGGTGCAACCTGGCACGATATATGCTTTTCTTTGTTTGTTACTATGTTATGAAAATTCTGTTGATTTGTATAATAAACTTATTTAATGTTCACTGGATCAGCTTCGTCACTGTATAGTCCTTAACTGTTCTCTGTACAGTGGTGTCTGTAGTGTTAGTTTAACCTTATCTCCTTTAGTCTGTTAAAGGTAGCCAGAGGTGGTGAGTTTATAGCATTTCTTGACGTCACGATTTGGCGAGGAAGATTTAATTTCGGTTATCCTCCTCGGGCCAATAGACTCACCTTACTACATTCACTGTCATTTCTCAAAATAAATCTATTATCTTAGTCTTTTCTCACACTAGGGTTTTGTCCTACACTTGGGCATAACTCTAACTTAAATCCAACTCGTGACAACCATGTTTTCTTACTGTTCACCATGTCTTCTCTCTTAAAAAATGTGGGACAACTTTATGTATTTATATGAAAGGATTAATGACATTGTTCATCACATACTCCATACCATAACTGGATGTAATTGTCACCATGAGAAATAACTGTATATAATGAGAAAGCAAATAAAAACCTACTTTCCACTGGCATTCCAGTCATAACATTCAACCTTGATAGACCTGGCCAAAATAGAAAGACATAATATTAAAAAACAGCTTAACAGCTGCAGTAACAGTTAATCGTATAATAGTTAGTAAATAAGATACACACACACATGCACTCACTCACACTTAAAACAGCTAATCCCAAACACACATATACAGCAGCTACTGTAACAGTTAATCTTACACACACACAAACTTAAAACGGTTACTCTAACATTTAATCATGTAACAGTTAATCTAACACACGCACGCACTTAAGACAGCAACTCAAACAGTTAATTATATAGTAGTTCATCTAACACACACACTCACACATTTAAAACAGCTGCTATATCATCTAATCATATAACAGTTAACTCTGTTCAATTC
Source organism: Oreohelix idahoensis (assembly GCA_024509875.1). NCBI lineage: Eukaryota > Metazoa > Mollusca > Gastropoda > Stylommatophora > Oreohelicidae > Oreohelix > Oreohelix idahoensis. The sequence continues at coordinate 451,267 of JAMPIV010013679.1, read as the reverse complement.
TTGACTTTTTAAGGTTTTTTGTGTAGATTTTAGGTGACATTTTTTAAAAGCATGTAGAATATTATTAAATATGTTATACATTATATATCAATGTGTTTGGAACTGAATGGACTTCAGAAAATTAGTAGTCACTTTGGGATTCTTGTTACCTTGCTTGAGTAATAATAATAATAATAATAAATTCTTTAAGCACCAAACACGGCGCATAAGGCAGAAACCAGTGCTCTCCAGGTTGTTCGTTGTGACGCCACTCCTCTTAGCTCTTGCACATTATTTAGGCCCAACGTTCTACCTTCTCTTATTATTGTTCTTCTGAGTGTTTCTTTTGGTCTTCCTTTTTTCCTCTTACCCTCAGGAACCCAAGTGAGCGCCTGTAGTGGTATTCTGTTGTTTTGCATTCGTAGGACATGACTGACATATGACCATCGTCTTTTCCTTATATAGTCGGAGACATATTTCTGCCTAGAGTCTTCTCTTATTTGTCGATTAGTCTTGAATTCTTTCCAACTGATGTTCATGAGTTTTCTAAGACATTTGTTCTCGAATGTATTCAGCTTGTTCTCCAATGATTTTGTTATTTTCCAACTCTCACAGCCGTATGTTAACACTGAGATAACATTTGAATTAAACAGACGAAGCTTGGTATGTATATTCAATGATCGTAATTTCCAAATGTTAGATAATCTATTGAAGGCGCTAGCTGCCAAAGCAATTCTAGTATGGATTTCTCTTGTTGTGTCACCATCCTGAGTCATTTTACTGCCTAAATAATTGAAACTTTCAACTTTCTGTAGTTTTTCCCCGTTCAAGATGATATCAAAGGTCTCGTTAGAAAAGTTCATAGCTTTAGTTTTAGAGGCATTTATTTGGAGACCTATTTTAACCGAGAGATGACACAAATTATTTATTGCTTCTTGGGATTGTCTTGGTGTTGAACTTAAGAATGCTACATCATCTGCGAAATCCAGGTCCCCCAGGAATTTTCCATTTGTCCATTTTATACCTAATTGTTCATTGTGGGTATAGTTTCTCATAACCCAATCAATAGCTATTCCAAAAAGTAGTGGTGACATAATACAGCCTTGTTTCACCCCTGTTTCTACTGTAAACCATTCTGTATTCCCTTTATTTGTTCTAACACAACATCTTGCATTGTCATATAGTGCTTTGATTATATTCACATATTTTGTTGGAAAACCATAGATTGTAAGTATCTTCCACAATGATGGGCGGTGTAGACTATCAAAGGCTTTTTGAAAATCGACGAAGGTGATAATAAGTGGCGATTGCCTTTCCACTGATTCTTCTATAATTGTTCTTAGTGTGAATATTTGATCAATACATGATCGTTTCGGCCTGAAACCCGCTTGTTCTTCTCTGATCTTTTCGTCAGCATGCAATTTAAGTCTTTCTAACATCATGCAACATAATAATTTTCCAGGTACTGATAATAGAGATATACCACGCCAGTTATTACAGTCTGATAGATCACCTTTCTTCGGTAACTTTACAATAATACTGTCTTTCCATTGTTGTGGTGGTTGTTCTTCTCTCCATACTTCATTTATAATATCTAAAATTCTCAAGAGGTTGTTGTCATTAATTGCTTTAATCATTTCCCCTGAAATGTCGTCAACTCCAGCAGCTTTAAAATTTTTTAATCTTTTAACGGCTTGTTTGATCTCGTCCAGCGTGAATTCATCGCAAGTTATTGGCAAGGTGGTGATGGGTGTTTCATTATTAAAATCAGGTGTTACTGTTGGTGGTGGTCTGTTTAGCTTGAGTAGCAACAAATTAATTACCTAATTAGATGCATAACAAATAACAAACATTTACATACACTGAAATATTCAAAGAAAAAAAACTAGCAAATGCAATATGTACAAATCAGTGGATTTTATTTAAAAGTACATCCAATTTTGAATATGATTTTTTAAAAATTAGACAAATCTGATCATAAATTCTTTAATTAAAAAAATATTTAAAGTGTTAGGTAAAAGGGGCAATAACTGGGTATTTGAACAAGATTATGGTGACATTACAAAATAACACTTAAAATGTATGACACCAATGTATAGTATATATAGATATGTTTTGAAGTTAATAAACTGTGTATATGTGGCATTTATTGCAATAATGTTGTACAATGTAATTATCCAAGGTCAAAACTATTGCAGAACTTGACATAAAAATGTTCATAAATTGAGATACTCAAGAATGAAAAAAACCTATTTAATAAAAATAAGACAATAAATTGACTTTTAATTAATAGATTATCCAAGCATGTTAACACTTTGACAAAATTTTAACATTCTGACTGTATATAAATTAATTAAAAATAATTAAAACTGGTATGTACAAAGGGGCAAACAGTGAAAATTTTAAACATCAAACTAAGATTTGTGAAAACAAAGTAAAGTTCACAATCATGTTGAATCAAGAAATAGAAGAAATCAAGAAACAGAGGAAATCAAGAAATAGAAGAAATCAAGAAATAAAGATTGTTTTAGGACTTATGGTATTCAAATAGGCAGTTTGTTTTTCAGGAAGCAAAGAACGGTGTTGCAGGCACTACATTTTGTTTGTATTTTTTTTTTCCAATACCTAGAATTGCCCAACAATGTTTACAATTTTTTCTTGTGGCAGTAAATTCTGGAATAATTGAGTGTGTGGTGCTGAATTTAGTTTTTATGGCATTGTGTGAAGAAGGAATATTCTGATGCTTTTCAAGTCCACCCAGCTCCCTAATAAGTTCCTCAGTAAAATATATCTGAAGGTAACGATTAGATCTTTCTAGTTCTTCAACATCAGGATGACCCTTTCTCCACTCTTGAAAAATAATATAGCTGTTAAGCCTAGCAATATCAAGAAAATGGTAGAACAAGGTTTTCCAATATTTGTTTGTTTTCCTAAGAACATCATATTTATTAATTAATTGGTCACTTTTATCTACCCCACCCATATAAGTATTATATTGTTTCACTACATTAGGCTGCTTAACTTTTAACTCTCTAAATTCCCCATTGACTTTTGTTCTTCTAGTGGCTTCTGAATATCTTTTAGCTGTCATAAAATTAGACATGATAGAAACTGTTTTATTATCCCTCCACTGCATTGTTAAAATCTCCCCCTCCCTAACCCAACGAATGTCACCGTAGGCTGATTTTTTTCCAAATGATTTTATTTTTTTTAAAGACTTTGGAAAACCCTTTCTATTTTTTATAATAGTTCCACATGCACAAACACCTTTCTTTAAAAGCTGTACACTAGTGTAAAAATTATTAAAAAATTGATGATAACCTTGATTTACGAGAGACTTTATTAGTAGTCATTACTACATCATAAGCCAAACCAAATGGGGAATCTTGGGTGCCCTTACCAAGGTAATCTTCAAAATCATATGTGTACCCCGTTTTAGCCTCAGCAAGGATCCATAATATCATTCCCCATTTAGTTAGTTGGCTTATCTCTAATATACTGCCTAAATGGATACCTGCCTTTATTTCGAACCATCCGTTCATCAACGGAAAGATGTTGTCCAGGCTGATAAAGCTTCTGGCATTTCCTATGTATGTAATCAAACAGAAAGCGTACTTTACTTAGCTTATCAGTAGGATTTTCAGTCTCAAAGTTTGAAACTTTCAGAAAAGACATTATCTGTAAAAATTTCTTTTCTGTCATGAAAGACCTAGCCCACAATCCGTAGTACAAGGAAGATGTTGACCAATATTTCTGCACACCTGGTTTTTGTACAATACCCATATATATAAGAAGTACCAGAAACTTATAAAATTCTTCAACCGTTACATCCATCCATCCACTGTAAACTGATGGCCGTGATGGACCATACATTGAAGCATATTTGTTTGTATACAAACATAAATCTTCTTCTTCTTCCTCGTTCGTCCTGAAAAGGACGGTGGTTGCGTTGTGTCTGTTTACGCCTAAGCTGTGATATCTGCACCTTTCGGTCGACACATCCGACTTCTGCACAGCATTTTTTGGGACCGGGTTTGCCTTCCCTCTTCGATCCGTACTCGCTCAGCAAGACTGCACTGCTGCAGACTGTTTCCAGGACCACCACGTGGAGGTGGAGTACGGTCTTGACCAGCTCTGGTTCGCTGATCCTGATGCAAGCAGTCAAGCTATGGGTCGCTGACTGCATTCACTATTGCTGCATCTTTAGGTCCCATACAAACATAAATAAGATACAAGATCAACAGTAAAAAACAACTTGAAAAAAATCCACAGGCCTTAAAAACTCTTGGACATCATCTCTCGTTAGCATTTCCTCCTTCATATGACAGGGCAAAAACTTTGGAATTGACACAGGGGTTCCACCATCGAAATCATTATAGCCTCTGGGTCTGTAATAAGAATTTAACACACATTTAGTTAAAGTTTGAGAAAGTAAGTGCAATATTTTTAAAAGCACACATTATGTATTATAATTTATTCTTTATAATTAAAATAATAATGATAATTATAAAGTAGAAACTTTAAAAATTTTAAAACATTATTCTTTTAAACAAAATATAACTATCACCACTTTCCGGGCTGTTTTATTATATTATTTTACTCTGTATCTGTTTGTTTTGCAAATATATGTTTCCTTAGCAACCGTACTATGGACAGGTAAGCTTTAGAAACAAACTTTTGTTCATAATAAACATTAAATTAATTACTAATTTTAATAGAAAATAGGTTACAGTTACTATTTAAGTGGTAATTTTTAAAAAAATTAGGTCATTATGATATCGATTTCCTTTACAATTCTTGAAGCTATCGCATAGTCATTAGTTCTCAGAACTTACCTTGCCATGCCGGCTTTGAAAATTGGGTCATCGGGGACATTATCATTAATATCCATATCTGAATCCGATGTTTCAGGCTCCCAGACATCATCCTCTTAAGAATCACTGCTGCATTCATAATTTAAATCATCGCTGGAACTGATGTTTTAATTTTTTTTGTGGTGGCAAAGAAATCGAACTCAAGCCAACTTTCAAAATGGCGTCGAGTATTTCGGCATTTACTCGTGATTTCAACGTTAATTATTTTCTCATATAACTTGTTTTAAAGAAGCTTTTTACGTTTTAAATAAATTTTATTTAGTATTTTATTATACAATAACGATATTAATTTGAAAAAAAAAAAAATGTTTTTAAGGTACTTTCTGCGACTTAGAAATTTACCCTCCGTAGACGTTCGATTTCTAAGGATAGAATTAAAGAGGGTTATTCTAACACACACACTCTTAAATCAGCTACTCTAAGAGTTAATCTAACACACACACACATATAACAGCAACTCTAACAGTTAATCAAATAACAGTTAACCTAACACACTCACTTTTAAAATAGCTACTCTAAGAGAAGCTTGATCTCCATATAATTGTGCCCAAGCTCACGCCCTTGAGAGGACACTCCAGCTTCACCCTATAGGTGTCGGCAAAACGTGGGAAGTAGCAGTTACCGGTTATAAGCATTTTGCCCAATTGGCGTAGGGCATGGCGCCAGGGGCTACTTCCGACAGTGGGAGAGGTTCTAGGATCTCACTAGACAGCTATCATCCGCTTCAAGCGGGCAGCCCCCAGTCAATTAGGTGATGTCCCGCCACTGTCTGCTTTCCCCATTGGGTGCATGGGGATTAGGGTCAAACCCGAACTGTGGACAGAAAATTTTGCCCCTAGCAATTACCACAAAACAAGAAGTAATAGAAATAAACAAACTCTCAGATTGGGATGCTGGAACGTCCGGATTATGTTGACTGGACTATATGAAAACCTACAGGACATAAACGATGTCAGGAAGACACGCGTAATCAATGACGAGCTTAAACGACTTCAGATGGATATAGATGCACTTCAGGAAACGTGCCTGTTAGGCTCTGGAATGGTGAGCGAGAAGGACTGCACATTTTATTGGCAAGGGAAAGACCTTAATAAAACTAGAGAACACGGAGTAGGTTTTGCGGTACAAAAATCGCTAACTAAAATGACTGAACCAGGTGAGAATGGATCAGAACGCCTGTAAACGTTCCGCCTGCAAACTAATGCAGGTCCCATCACCCTTGTCAGTGTGTATGCTCCTACTCTGTACTCTGCCTCAGAAGCTAAAGACGAGTTCTACGAGAATCTAGCAGCAGTCATCAAAAGCATACCTAGGCAAGAAACAGCTTGTTCTTCTTGGTGACATTAATGCTAGAGTGGGTGCTGATAATGTTTCATGGCCTTCATCTCTGGGCAGGTTTGGTATTAGCAAGATGAATGAAAATTGGACAACGGCTCTTGGAGTTGTGTGTCCATCATGACCTCTGCGTAACCAACACCTACTTTCAGACAAAACCCCAGCACAAGGTGTCATGGAGACACCCGCGATCCAAGTACTGGCATCAACTGGATCTGATTCTCGTCAGAAGGCCACTTCTCAGGTCTGTGCTCTCCACACGCTCGTACCATAGTGCAGACTGTGATACAGATCATTCCTTGGTTTGCTGCAAAATCAGAGCACAACCAAGAAAACTCCATCGTGTCCGACATGAAGGGAAACCATGCATTGATACCAGCAAGATGTCAGACCCTGTCACGATCGCTCAATTTACCACGTCCTTCAAGAAAGTGCTCAGTAGCCCTCAGCATGGTGATACTGTTACAAAGAACTGGGAGCACCTGCGGAACACCATTCAAAGTACGGCACTTGCCACCTTCGGTAAGAAGACAACGAAGTCAAATGACTGGTTTGATGCTTCATCAGATGTGATGTCACCTGTCACTGAAGCTAAGTGCAGTGTTGCGATTGAATACAAACGTTCACTGAGTGCTAGAACCCTACAGATATTGAAGGCTACGAGAAGCAAAGTTCAACAAACTGCTTGACGCTGTGCAAATGACTATTGGCTTCAGCTCAGTGAGAGCATCCAGACTGCAACGCAAACAGGCAACATTAGACAAATGTATGACGGTATAAAGAAAGCCCTTGGTCCCCAAAAGAGTAAGACGGCACTGCTAAAAACCATCAGCGGAGAGAAGCTAACCAATAAGGGTAAGCAGATGGAGAGGTGGGGCGAACACTACTCAAAGCTTTATGCTAGAGAAAATACCGTCACGCCTGCAGCCCTTGATGCTGTCAAATGTCTGTCAACTATGGAGGAACTGGATGCTGAACCAACATTAGAGGAACTCAGCAAGGCCATTGATAGCTTGGCCTCTGGCAAAGCACAAGGTAGTGATGGGATTGCTCCTGATTTAATCAAATGCTGTAAGAGCACGCTATTACATCCCCTGTATAGGGTGCTGTGCCAGTGCTGGGAAGAGACAACTATTACTCAAGACATGCGAGATGCCAAGATTGTAACACTGTATAAAAATAGAGACAGAAGTGATTGCAATAACTACAGAGGCATCTCTCTAAGTATTGTTGGTAAGGTTTGTGACAGTGTCATCTTAATGCAACTACACAAGTTAGCTGAGCGCATATATCCAGAGTCACAGTGTTGATTCCGAGCTGGTAGATCAACAACAGACATGATCTTTTCTCTCCGCCAGCTTCAGGAAAAATCAAGAGAGCAGAAAAGGCCTTTATATGTCGCCTTTATAGACCTCACAAAGGTATTTGACCTGGTTAGTAAGAATAGACTCTTCAAAATCCTCCTGAAAATAGGCTGTCCTGCTAAATTGCTAGAAATGATAAAGTAATTTCATGATGACATGAAGGGAACAGTCCAGTATGCTGGAAGCACATCACAGCCCTTTGACATACGAAGTGGTGTTAAACAATGCTGTGTTCTGGCACCAACCCTCTTTGGGATCTTCTTTGCCTTACTCTTGAAACATGCTTTCAGAGATGCAACTGAAGGAATATGCCTTCAAACTAGGTCAGATGGACGTCTGTATAATCTCGCAAGGCTGAAGGCAAAAACAAAAATCAGAAGGGTCACTATAAGAAACATGTTGTTCGCTGATGGCGCTGCAATCGTCAGTCAAAGCCAACAGGAGCTTCAGAGCTTGATGAATCGCTTCACCCAAGCATGCAAGGACTTTGGCCTCACTGTAAGTCTAAAGAAAACAAATGTGCTTAGTCAGGATGTGGGTGCAGCACCAGTTATCACTATAGATAACTATGAATTGGCAGTGGTGCACCACTTCACATACCTGGGGTCTACCATCAATGACAAACTCTCACTGGACACAGAAATTGACAGTCACATTGGCAAAGCTGCAGCTACCTTTGCCCGCCTCACATCACGTGTTTGGGGAAACTCCAAGCTCATAATGAAGACCAATGTTGCGGTATATAACGCATGCATCACCAGCACACTTCTATATGGCAGCGAGACATGGACAACCTATGCTAAGCAAGAAAGAAGGCTCAATACCTTCCATCTATGGTGTCTACGCCACATCCTTGGCATTTCATGGAAAGATAAAGTGACAAATGTTGAGGTGTTGTCACATGCTGGCCTTCAAAGCATGTATACACTGCACAGACTAGGCCATGTCCGCCGCATGGAAGATGGTCGTACCCCGAAAGATATATTCTACGGACAACTGGCAGATGGCAAAAGAACAGTTGAGCGACCACAGCTGAGATTCAAAGATGTGTGCAAGAGAGACATGAGGGCACTGGACATAAATCCAGCAACGTGGGAGGATGAATCTGCTGATCGCACCAATTGGCAATGCTATTTATGGCGCCACCTCAGATTGGGTGAAAAGAAGCTCACACAACAAGCAGAAGAGAGGAGAAAACGTTGAAAGGAGCACCAGGAAAATAAGCAACTGAAGGCTGTCACTAAGGGGCACATACCCATGGTCAGTTATGACTGAAGGGGCTTTTATTATTATTACTCTAAGAGTTAATCTAACACACATACATGCACTTAAAACAGCAACGCTAACAGTTAATCATATAACAGTTAATCTAATACACTTTTAAAACATCTATTCTAAGAGTTAATCTAACACACACATATACTTACAACAGAAACTCAAATGGTTAATCATATAACAGTTAATCTAACACACTCGCACTTTTAAAACAGCTACTCTAAAAGTTAATCTAACACAAACATACACTTAAAACAAGCAACTCTAACAGTTAATCAAACCACTGACTTATAACAGCTAATTTAACAGCCACACAAGCTTAAAAGAGCTAATTTAATAAACACACATACATAAAACAGCTACTCTAAGAGTTAATTTAACACACGCATAAAACAGCCAACGTAACACATACATACAGCAGATACTCTTAAAGCTTACCACATAACATTCAATCGAACACACACGCGCACAATACAGCTAGTCCAGCATACACAGACTTAACGGTTAATCTAACACACAGACTCATTTTAATACCCAGACACCCCACAACAGGAAGTTAAACTAAAACAGAAGTCACAAACTCCGTCAGCTCACCGATCATAGTCTCCATTGCAAAGAGTGCTAAGAGGTATTGTGATTGGCCTCCACTCAGGGTTAAGGGTGTTTAGAATGTGCTCTGTTCTGTGAACGACTGTATAGCTAAATAATAGAGGAAGATAAGGAGAACTGCTGTAAGACGTGGAATAGGGTGGATGAATATGAAAAAAAAATAGGAAAATAGGTGATTCGTTTTAATGGTCCCAGTAAGACGAATTACCTATTTTCAATTTCTTTCATATCCATCTAGCTATATAATGAAATGTGTACAAAATGTAAGAAGTCTTAATCTGTCAAATGATTCATTCACTTTCATTCATTACTTCAGCTTCCCAAGGAGCAGAGGACTTCAACAAACTCATGCCCCCATGCCAACAGCTCAAGGTCTTGTCATTATCTTTCTCATCCCTTTCATTTCTGTCTTCAGATGTCTTCTCCATGTGTTTTTCTACCGCTGTTTTTGTTCCTAAAGTTTCGACAGGACGGGATACCCGGCTCCATGCCCAATCTTCCTCAGTCATCCGTTACGACATGTTTGGTAGGTCACAGTGTTACTATGTGTTGCTCTCCCTTTGAACCCCCAAGACACATTGTGTACAATGATAGCACAAACAACATTCCAATGAAGAGAAAAGAATAGCTATTATGCCCTGCTGAGTATTTTGCAAAAGTCAACAAAGGATTCCTATGCATGGAGCTAGCTATAGAACCCAATACAGCAAGAACACTCCCAAGTGCTTTAGTGTAGGTTTCTTGAAAGGAGGTCAGCTGCAGTGATGGCTCATGCTCCTTAACCCTGTCAGTCACTGCTACTGCAGTATGAGACAAAACACACACATTCATGTGACTACCACTAACCAATCAAAACCTGACATTAAATAAACGTTATTCTAAGTATGGTTGCCCCCGTGTTTTTAGTTTTGTATTGTTTAAATTGCTATTTAGAGCTTGAAATCCCATTGAAAAGAATGCTGCAAAACAATCTAAAATGAGGAACTTTTCAGTAACACTAGCACCAGAAGAATTTAATCTATCTGATGAGGATGAAGCAGAATCTGTCTCATCTATCCTGAAGGTGATTTGAGTTAACGTTTGGTAGCAAGTGTTTACTGTTCAGAAAATGGAAACAAGAACGAGATACAGCAAAACGAATGTAGGCATAGAACACTTATTTCAATAACAGGGGGAGTGGGGGGATGCTAGCTCTTGTGTATCACTATGATCTAGAAACAGGCTGGAGTCAGAAATTTACATCAATCTGTATCAAATTTGACACACTGAAAACAAGGACCTAGAAACATGCCTGTTGAGAACTTCTGCATGGTTTTGCGATCATCTTAGGTTTTACTTTAGTTTGGATGATGGCACCATTCAGCACCTCAACTAGTTACACTGAAAACGGTACGTGTAAAGAACTTAATGATGCGTCAAGCTTAGTAACAAAGTGAGTCGATGTGTGGCCACTGAGCCTTATGGATGCGTTTGATATATGTGGCATGGCCACCAACTTATATGTTCATGGAAAGTGTGGCATGGCCACCAGTTTATGAGTAAAGGTAATCCGCATATGGCTTGTGTTCCTAGAGTAAGTGTTATTATATGTGGCGCGACCACTAAATCTAAGTGTAGAAGATAATCTACTTATAGGCTTTTATGCCCAACGGTCAAAGTTCTGCAGTGTTACTGATAATGTGTGTCGGATGACACTTCTGTGAGAAGCTAAGAAATAGCTAAGGACCGGCGAGTCCAGAAATGTGTTAAACGTGGAAATGCGGATTATATTTTGTGGTATGCGTGAAATGCCAATGGTACGGATTAGTACATAATGTGTAATGAAAGCAATATGGCTATTAAACGCTGGCACATGATGCCAAAGCGAGAATAAGATAGTAATACAGTATCTTCGAACATTATAGCGAGCTTAGCAGTAATAAGCAATTGAAGATTAGCACGAACTCTATATTAATACTGTGTGGACATGTAATGTGCTATAGTTTGCAGAACAATGATGAACATTAGATTACCATTTGATGGTTAGGTCAACACCTCATGTCAGAGGTCAGGCAAGCAATGAACTATGATTTATGCTATTACTTTTAATGTGAAGAACTATGTAAATGCAGGATTTCATGCTCATTTGTGATAGTGATGGAATAAATGTAAATTGAGTCGTCTATATTCAACTTGTTCACTGCAGCATTCTATGACGTTTAACTCGGAACTATCTCAGCATTCATGTTGATTTTGACCGTTGACATTCAACTTGAAGAAAACATTAAGACTCGATAATTGAATTCAAAGACCATTACCATTGTAGAACGCACATTTAATAAAAAATGAACCCAAAGTTACGAAATGCAGAAAATAGAATGAAGAATCAATAAAGAGCTGAACATTGACAATATAATATAATAATACAGTTTCAAAAGGTCTGCATTCGTAACAATGCCAAAAAAGAAGGTAGCCAACCTTTAGCATTTGAACATGTATCTTCATTCATTCATAACCCTCCACTCCCAAAGGAGCATAGGCCTTCAACAAACACATGCCAAGTCCTCCTGTCACGTGCCATCATCTCAAGTTCTTTCCATGTTCTCCTCATCATTTTCACCTCTGTTTCCAACTCTCTTCTCCATGTACTTCTTGGTCTTCCTCTGCCTCTCTTGCCCTGGGGGTTCCAGAACAAGGACTGCCTTGTAATGCTATCAACAGGTTTCCTCAGTGTGTGTCCTATCCATCGCCATCGTCTTCTTCTCATCTCTTGTTCCACTGGCACTTGTCTAGTTCTTGTCATCAGTTCCACGTTGGTAACCTTGTCATACCATTTTAATCCCTCTATTCTACGCAAGCACCCATTTATGAAAGTCTGTAGCTTTTTGGTTGTTGTCTTTGTTGTTCTCCATGTCTCAGAGCCATACAATAGGACTGACTTCACATTTGAGTTGAAGATTCTTATTTTCGTGTTGGATCCTATTTCTCTTGATCTCCATATATTTCCCAATGCAATGAAAGCTCCTCTTGCCTTTTGTATTCTTATTTTGATATCGCTGTCTGTCCCTCCAACTTTGTCTATATTACTGCCAAGATATGTGTATGATTCTACATCTTGTATTGGTGTTTCTTCAAGTTCAACCCTGTTATCATTACCTGCATTTATTCTCATTATTTTTGTCTTTTCCCTGTGTATTTTCAGACCCAATTGCTGTGACCTCTCATCGAGTGTTTTCAATTTGTCCTGCATCTGATTACGGTTATGGGACAGAAGAGCCAAGTCATCAGCAAAATCCAGATCATCCAACTGCTTAGTCAGAGTCCACTGGATTCCATTTCTGTTGTGTGTTGTCGATGATCTCATAACCCAATCTATTGCCAGCAAGAAAAGAAATGGAGACAAGAGGCATCCCTGTCGCACTCCTGTTCTTATCCCAAACGGTTCTGTAAGCTGTCCTTCATGAAGAACTCTGCATGTCATGTCTTCATATGTTTTCTTTATTAAATTAATGATCTTCAGGGGAACTCCATAATGCCTCATCAATTTCCAAAGTGATTCTCTGTCTACACTGTCAAATGCCTTTTCGTAGTCCACAAATCCGATGTATAGTGGTGAATTCCATTCCAGACTTTGTTCAACTATTATTCTCAAAGTGGCTATCTGGTCTGTACATGATCTGTTTTGTCGAAAACCTGCTTGTTCATCTCTCAGTTTCTTGTCTATGGACTCTTTTAATCTCTCAAGGATAATCCTGTTTAATACTTTTCCTGGCACTGATAGTAACATTATTCCTCTATAATTTGTGCACTCTTGTAAATTTCCCTTCTTAGGCAACTTAACCAGATATCCTTCCTTCCATTCTGCTGGTATCTCTTCCTTTTCCCAGACTTTACCAAGTAATTTATATAACATCTCTGTAGCCGTGTCGATATCTGCTTTGATGGCCTCTGCTGGAATGCCATCAGGTCCAGACGCTTTTCCATCTCTTAGAAGCTTTATGGCTTTCTTTATTTCTTCCTTCGTTGGTCTTTCACCGTTAATTTGTAGCTCTTCTTCTGCTGGCTGGATGTCCGGCGGGTTTTGTGGAGCTGGTCTATTGAGAAGGTCCCCAAAATATTCTGTCCACCTCTTCATTTGCTCTTGTATATTGCTGAGCAGTTTCCCATTCTTGTCTTTTATGAGGCAACTTGTTTGCTTGTATTTCCCTGTTAGCTTCTTTGTGCTGCTATACAGTTCTCTCATATTTCCTTTGGCTGCAGCATCTTCTGCCTCTCTTGCCAACTCCTCAATATACTTCCTCTTGTCTCTTTTGATACTTCTTTTTACTTCTTTGTTTGCTTCTGTGTACACTTCTTGAGCCTTGGCTTTGGAACTTCTGGTTTTGCTTGTGTTTAACTCTGCTTTCTTGTTTTTTCTATCTTTTATCTTATTGATGGTTTCTGTTGTTATCCATGCTTTTTGTTGTCTTTCCCTTTTCCCCAGTATTTCTTCACATGTCTCCTTCCATACCGTTTTGACCTGCTGCCAATAGTCTTCTGTATTCTCTACATCTTCCAGCTGTTGGAGCACTTGGAATTTGTTGGATACTGTGACCGCAAATTTGTCTCTTGTTTCTTGATTTCTTAGCTGTCCTACATTAAACTGTTGTCTATAATTTTGCATTGTTGCATATCTCTTGAGTTTCATTTTTACTTTGGCTATCAGAAGATGGTGATCTGATGCCACATCTGCTCCTCTATATACCTTTACATCCTGCAATGATGATCTAAACTTCTTGTTTATGCATATATGATCAATCTGATTTTCTGTTCTATGGTCTGGTGATATCCATGTTGCCTTGTGTATTCTCTTATGTGGAAACATGCTTCCTCCTATAGCCAGTTGATTTGAAGCACAGAAGTTTGCGAATAGTTCTCCATTTTCATTCATTACTCCTAGCCCATGTTTTCCCATGACTTCTTCAAATCCGGTGTTGACTGTACCTATCTTTGCATTCATGTCACCCATCAAAATTGTGATGTCTCTTCTTTTTACTTTATCCATAATTTCCTGTAGTTTAGTATAAAATGCTTCTTTCACAGACTCTTCTTTGTCATTAGTTGGTGCATAACATTGGATGACATTTACATGAATTTTCTTTTTAGCTGTTTTGAAAGTAGCTGTTATTATTCTGGGTCCAACAGCTTCCCATTCAATGAGTGCTTTCTGTGCTTCTTTAGATAACATAAGAGCTACCCCTTCACTGTGGTGTGAACTTTCGTCTTCATGTCCTGAGGACAGCACCAATTCACCTGTGATGAGTTTCTTCCTGTCTACCCCCTTCCACTTTGTTTCACACATTCCCAGAACCTCGATTTTGTATTCCCTCATTTCTGCTGCTACTTGCGCCACTTTCCCTTGTTCGTTTAATGTCCGAACATTCCAGGTGCCAAATCTGGAAGTTCTCCTAGAAGAAAGAAGGTTAGTCAGCAACACAGACTCCTTTCGGCTTTCTCTGTGTTGCATCATACGCCTCCCCGCGAGAGGACCTTCCCCTGTCTTGGATGGCTGTGTTTTATTTCCTTTATTTGACTTGTCCATATTTGTTGAAGTTTTTTGTGGTTTAAATTTTTTTTACAGGATGGGGTAACCGGCCCCATGCCCAACCCTCCTTAGTCGCCTTCTACGACATGCCTGGCAGGGGACAGTGTTACTATTCTTTGCTCCCCTTTCGGGCCCCGGTGACACACGGATGAGCAACATGTATCTTGGCAGGCACTTATGGGAAAATCTTTGTGAAATGACCAACTGCAGCACTGCTCAAATGAAAATTCTCAAACCTGCTGGCTACTACTTCAGAAACTTCAAATGAACTACAGTGGGAAGAAATGAAAGCATTCATCTGTCTTCAAAGTTTCACATAGTCAAGACAATAATGTGGTATTTACTCTGCGAGGGGCACTCATGCATCAAAAATGGGTCCACTTGTTGGGCTGAATGATCTACTAACAAACAAAAAATTTTTGGCAATATAATTAAGGTTACTTATATCTAAGCTGCATTTATTGCGAATTAACTGATTCCGTATGCAACGTCTTTTTAAAGACTCTCAGTTCCGTTCGACAGGACGTAACATCTTATTAAAGACTTTAAATTAACTAATTTTGATTCTTTTTCCGATCCAGTATTTTAAAGTGACCGGAATTTAATCCAGGACAGAAGTAAACACATTTTTAAGCATTTCTGATCATTCTTTGTTCACTTTTGGTGGGAATTTCAGTGTGTTAGCTTAATTTTTATTTGAGTTTCGTAGTGATAAACAATGGCTGAAAATACACATAATGGAAACGGTTTACAATAGAAACGTCCTGCTCGTTTAACAGCTGTTCAGTTTTGTTGCCTTTTCTGTATTACCAAATGGATTGCCTACAAAATGAAAGCAATTAGACTGTATCGTGACAAAAATTTCTGAAGGAGGCCTTAGGTAAGTGGAAACAAAATTTCATAATTTCAGACCATTTTTTTTTTGGTATGTACTTTTTAATCTAACAAAACTACTAAATTATAAATTTAGTATAAATGATTAATATGTTCATAATGCCCATTCATTTTCCTTTAATTTCATATATAAAAAGTTATACTTTACTTATAATTAGATATTTTATCTCAGTAAACTTAACATGTATATGCAAAATTCTGGGGTCTAAAAATAATTCTGTCCAGAGGAGAAAATAATTACATACGGAATCAGTTAAGCAAGCAGGGATGACGAAAGCATGATTTTTTTTTTTCTTTAAGAATTTTTGCTCAGGAAGCAAGGGGCAGGTAAATGGTAGTCTCAGGAGGTCAGGACTGAAAGGGTTAAGTAGTGACAAGGAGAAGCTATCAAGTAGAGAATAACCTATCCATCACAGATGTGTATTGTATAGTATCAAGTACAAAGAAATGTACTGTACAGGTCTGTCACCTTTTATCCAAAATCATGGGGGACACCTTTGTTTTGGAAACTAGATTTTTTTTCAGTTTTCAGAAGCTGCCAACATTATTTGCAAAAGTAGCCTAAATTCGCTCAAAATAGCCAGAAACTGCCCAAATTGTAATGAAAAGTAGACCGAAGAATCTTTCTATTTTCAGAATATTTTGGTTTTCAGATGTTTGGATAAAAGGTTATTGACCTGCATAATATTTTACTACATACTAAGTACAGTAATATATGATACCATTTTGGTATGGTATATACTAATGCAACGCTCTACTGTACAAAATCAAGGAGTATCTGCAACTGTCAAAACTTACCTCATAGGATGAAATGTTAGGACAGTCTAATTTTCATAACATTCTATTTGGTTTTTTTTCCTCCATTATATCAAATATCAGAACAGTAACACATTCATAATATCCCACCTGTTGTCCTCATTGGCTCGATAAATTGTCAGGAACGGATCCGATTTTCCAAAAAATCCCCACCAATTTTTCTGGTCCAGTCCAGAACCTTTCAAATGTATTGCTACAATTTGCTGAAAAAGTTCAGAGAACCAACACTGTGAACAGCTTCTATTACCTTCCTAGCTTCCTTCAATCCTTTTTTTCTTTTAAACCCCCATATCTGTTACCACACTTTCCAACATTTCCCCACTATCACAATTTCCAACATTTCCCCACTGACATCACACTGTCCAACATTTCCCCACTGATATCACTTTCCAACATTTCCCCACATATATTACACTTTCCAACATTTCCCCACTGATATTACACTTTCCAACATTTCCCCACTGATACTACACTTTCCAACATTTCCCCACAAATATTACACTTCCCAAAATTTCCCCACAGATATCACACTTTCCAACATTTCCCCACAGATATCACACTTTCCACTTCTGCATTTTCCTCAATTAAATTTTATCACATCTTATAAGTCTCTTACTTAAGAAATTATTGTCATTCCTCAAGGTCATTTAAAAATTAAAAGCTATTCTATTACACAGATCTCCCAAAAGGTCAAACTCTCTGATGCAGAAATATACCCCTGAAAAGTCTATACCTACCTTACATGAGCTAAGCTCCTCTGTTCTCACTGTGAACAATAAAAATAGAAACAGTGTATACAAAATAAAATAAAAAAAAACAGGTAGTCTAGTTACTTTAGTATATTTCCACTTGTGCTTTCGTGTGCAGTGGTGAGATGTATTTTCTGTTCTTGTTCAAGATGTGATGTCTTAGCTAGTGCTATTACATTGTTTTAGCTAGTGCTATACACTGTCTTAGCGAGTGCTATATAATATTTCTAAGGATTTTCTTCCTCGTTTTCCTCTTGCTCTGAAGCCAGATCTAATTCTTGTGATGGCAACTAAATGAGTTCCTTTCTAACATGTCCAAACTATTTTTAACTATGTGGATTATCCATGGTGCTATTTTCAATACCATTCAGTTTTTGTTTTCCTTTATCATTCTGCCTTAAAGTGACATGGGCATCTCAGCTCATTTCTGTGGACTTTCGCTTTTGTTTCCACCAAAAGTAACCATATTTGAGATTTATAGCAAAATAAAATGTCACATCTTCAAACTTACATAAAGTCAAGACAACACTTTGGCATTCAGCATTCACTGTCAGTGATAATAACATTAACGGATTGTATCTGTACTGCCTTTATTAGAGTCATTAATGTGTAAGTCTGAAGGTGAATTAGGAAGAAGTATCTGTTTGGACTTAATAACACACACTCACAACATAATTAAACTTACAAATTATTTCTCCTCTGTCCCCTTCATTGTTTCCTCTGTATTAAAAAGAAATGAAAATTGATAAGAACTAGTATTAAAAAGCTCAATTACTTTGACTATATACATTCACAAATTTAACAGGTTTGTAACACTGATCATAATTGGCCTGTCAGTGGAAAATATCTCTATGAACCAAGTATTTCTTCTTCTTCGTACACTTTCAGACGTCCACTTGAATGTTCTCAAAGAAAGCAGTAGTCAGTTTGAGGCTATTTGAATCCACATAAAGCTTTTCCGCAAAAGGAGCTGGCGTCGTCCATATGCGCTTTCTCTGTACCGCATATAAGAGGCAGATGTTCAGCAGTCATTTTATCAGTGCCATAGTTACACTGATCGGTAGTTTCCTATCTTTAGCTTGTTGAATAGATGGTATCTCAATCTGTTGTGGCCAGCGCGGAGTCTGAAGATTACCACTTGTTCTCTTCTGTTGAGCTGGTAGTAAGCATCATTCTGTGTGTGACCTGAATGTTCTACATTCCAAGTACTTAAAAACTCGGTAACTATTTCCATTATGCTTTTAACAAAACTGGTAGCATAGTGGTTAGTGCACTGGCTTCCTAGCTCTGTGGTCTATGGTTCGATCCCCAGATGAGGTGGGATTTTTTTTGGCCGCAAATGGCTCCTGGGTCGACCCAGCCCAAATTGGGTACCAGAGCAACTTCTGGGAAGGTTAAGACGGCCGGCGTGATGCTGACCACATCACCCCTAGTGTGCCAATGGTCAAGAAAATATGGGCCTAACACCAATATGCCTCAATGGGCCTGTAACGGGATCCCTTTTTAACAAAACTGATAGAAAAACTTGTAAATAATGAAGTCATCTGCCAAAAAAAATTGTAATAGCCAACTTTAAGGAAAGA
Organism: Oreohelix idahoensis; assembly: GCA_024509875.1. Lineage (NCBI taxonomy): Eukaryota > Metazoa > Mollusca > Gastropoda > Stylommatophora > Oreohelicidae > Oreohelix > Oreohelix idahoensis. Next base: position 432,226 of record JAMPIV010013679.1, on the reverse strand, counting down.
AATTTTCAATAAGAAGGCATCCAAATAAACAGGACAGCTCTGAAACAAGTCCAAAGAAGTAGATACTTTGGTACACTAACACAAGCCTGGTCATGCTTTAGCGTGCCATGATCTACTTTCACTTTTTCAGTGAGGATGTGGTCTGCCAAATACTATGTATTTCACTGTGGCTACTTTTACAGTTTTTCAACTTATAAGTAATAAATTAACTCCACATGTGTGTGATATGAAGGAAGTATTTAAGGCAACAATTTTATTAACTGAAGACCAAAAAAAAATATATGTGCTTGTGCAAGGAAAACACATATTACATGAATAAGAACAAATTCAATCAAACATATGATATCTAAGTCCTGGTATTTAAAAAGATATAACAAAGCAGACTTGATACGATGATGATTTTCACTGCATTGCTCCAACTAAGTTCTAGAATGTTGGTACAAGAAATATTATAACTTTACAAAATAAAAGCCCTAATTAAAGAACTAGAAAAATTTCTATATATATGTGGTGGCCCACTTAAATCTTGCAGCGATCTGCCAGTGGACTGTGATTGAAGTCTTGCCCACCCCGGCACTAATTTGAGACAATAAGATGCAAAAATATTTTTTTTTAAATGTCACAAGAAATGTCACCATCATTATTATCACAAACATCACCACTGCCATCTTTATCATTAAAGAACACAACCACTACCATCATTATTATCAACAAAATCATCACTTCAAACACCACCATTATCAACAAGACTATCATTAACACCACAATAAACATCATGAATGCTACCATCAACTTTATCAGTAATACCATTATCACTTACATGACCATCATCATCCAAGAATTCAGTAATTTACTGCAGGAGCATGTAATAAATGCTTACTTTGGAGCAGAAATATGCAGAATAAATTAAAAAAAAAAACCTGCATTAAAAACATAAACCATTGGGTCATAACGTACCTCAATTTCTTGACCACACACCCACCAGGGGTTCCCACAATTTCTCCCAGAGTTAACTCGACAGAACCAATAAAATCCTGCACAAGATGGAGAACAACTTGAATATAAACAGGTGAACATTAAAAAATATGAATATTATTCATCCTGTGAAATGACGACTTGTTAACAAAGCTCTGACCTTAAATATGAATGATAATATCTGCTATAACTAGAATGTTTTTTTTAAATAAACATCAGTCAGGAGACATTAATTGTATAATAAGTCTTACAATGAAATACACATGGTTACAGAGAGATGAGCATTATCAAAATAAAGGTAGAAGGGGAACGACTAAGTAAGTAAGAATGTGGTGTGAAATTACAGGATATTTCAAACAATGCTGTTATTACATATAAACACATGGAGAAAGGAGCTGGAAGCAGACACAAAAGGAATAAGGATGACACAGAAAGAAATGTAATGGATGGCACAGGATAGGATGGCTTGGCATGAATTTGCTGGAGGCCTATGATCCACATGGAGTTGACGGGTAATGAATAAGTGAATGCAGTTTATTTCTTGTACAATGTGATGAGATATGGGATATTTAAGTCTATTATAATGTAGTTTACTTCTTGAAGGATGTGATGAGATATGGGATATTTAAGTCTATTATAATGTAGTTTACTTCTTGAAGGATGTGATGAGATATCTCAGTATACCATACATGCCACAACTCAGAGACGAAAAACCTGCACAAAAACCAAATATCTTGTACAAAGACCCGCAAAACCCGTACAAAGACTGAAAAAACATTTCAAAAGAGTTAATTCATGTAAAAATATTTTAAAATACAGTGGGCTGCATTATAAATGAGACACAGGGACTTTGCCTTTTAAAGCAGGTCTTTGTTTATTTTAAAACCTAAACTTACTTACTAACTTAGTCATGCCCCCTTCTACCGTGAGGGGTAGAGGTTTGGAAAAGAGAGCGCCAGACTATCCTATCGGCTGTCTTCCTCCTGGCCTAGTTCCATTCTAGTCCTCTGTCCTTCAAAGATTGTCTAATGTTGTCCTCCCAGCGGACTCTGGGTCGTCCTGTGGGTCTTGATCCCTGGCTCTTTGTTTCCCATGCTTGTCGTGGTAGCCGATCTTCTCCCATTCTGCAGACATGGCCAAACCATCTTAGTTGGGACTGTTCTACTTGGATCTGCAGGGGGTGGGATTTTAGGCCTTGATGTATCGTCTGGTTGCAGACCACGTCTCTTCTTGTTACTTCAACCACCTTCCTCAGATACCTCATTTCTGAGGTTTGGATCTGGCTTTTGTGGGTTGCAGTCATTGCCCATGACTCGCATCCATATGTCAAGACTGGGACATTGGTGGAGCGGTATACAGCCATCTTCGTTTTCTTACCAACCTCTCTCTTCCTGAGGAATCCTCGATTTACGGCCTGAAAAAGTCTCCCAGCTGCTGCTTTTTGAGTGGCCAACTCTTCTTTGATGCCTCCCTTTTGATCTATAATAGCTCTGAGGTATTTAAAGTGGTCGACCTGCTCCAGGACCTGTTCTCCCAGCGTAATCTGATGCCTTCTTTCTTCTCGTGATATCACCCATGGATTTTGTTTTAGAGCTGCTTATGACCATCCCTCTCTTAGTTTCTTGTGTGATGTTGGGCAGGTCCTAGGCTCAGCAACTCTTTCAGTTGTTCTTTTAAGCAGGTAGTGATCACTTCCAATCTCTGGCCTCCTCCAGACTCTAGCATCCCGGACATATTCGAATGAGCTCCTCCTAACTATGGCATAGTTGATCAATGACTTCTCAATCTTTGTTGGTTCACATTTAGTGTATGCATGTATGCACTTATGGGGATACTTTGTGTTAGTAATGATCAGATTCTGCTCACTGCAGAATCTAATGAGTCGCTTTCCATTGTCATTGAGGGTGTCTTCTCCATATCTTCCGATAACTCCACATCATCTAGCATGGTCATTTCCAACCCTGGCATTGAAATCTCCGAGCATGATAATTTCATCTAGGCAGTCATCCACTGTCTTTTGAAGCAGCTTGATGAATTCCTCCTTGACCTCTGCTCTCATCATCATCATTTGGCCCATACACTATGACCAGGTTGACTATGGTTTCTCCTTCTTTTAGTTTTACAACCATAATGCGCTCCGAGACAAATTTCCATCCCTTGATACTATCTTTTAGGTTTTTTGGCCACAATGCATGACTCCTTGTCCCTTTTTCTTCGTTTCCGTTATAGCCAGGATTTCTAGTTTTGCTTCCTCATCTCTTCCACCTGCTCCTTTTCTTTCCCATTTATACTTCTTGTGTTCCAAGTTCCAAAAGTCTTAGTCCGTTCCAGTTTGTCGCCTTTAGAATCAGTCCGGTTTTCTCTCTTGTAGTTTGCATAATCGTGATTTAAAGCAAACAGGTGATTGGCCTGTTGTGCCTTTGCATGGTGGAGGGGCTGCCTCCTTACAGCCTCCATGCAGGCCGCCCTCCTAATGTTTCAGCCGGGCTTGGGACTGGCCTAGGCAGAGTTTAAAACTTAAACAACAAGTTTATTTTACACTGTAAAAATATGTGATCGTGTCATAATTAGTCTATTTCTGTGCATAATTATCACTAACAGACTTGGAAATCCTGTATTCAATAGGACCTCTTAAAAGAATTCTGAGACACAGTAATAAGGGGTATGGGTTAGAAATCATAAACCTAACCCCAAACAATGTTCGTGACGTACAAGGATGGCATCAAAGGAGACATCCGACTGTTCTCACAACTAATTTTACTACTTCGTTATTTTTATTATTGCAAAGAGAAAAATTGAACGAAACTATATTATCCTGTTATATGAAATGGAATGGGTAGGTTTCCATGGTGGTTTCGAATTATTTCAATAAATATGTGATGTAATTTTAAAAATAATAAAATCACATTATCATAATAATTTTTTTCAAATAAAAAGCTCACAATCTGCAACGAAAATATAAACTGGCGCTAGCGTAATTGATTCTCTACCGAACTTCAAATATGAAAATAACCGTTTTAGCCTGATTGGCAGTTTTAAATACCATATGACTTTAGTGTCAATCGCCAATACAACAAACACTGATAGTAATCAATTATTTAATAAAAATAACTCACTGCATGGTCGTAATAATGATAGATCCACCAAAGAAAAATCAGAATGTTTTTAAAGAAAGGAAATTAAAAATTAGAAGAGAAGTAACTCCAAAGAAAAACTTTTCCAGGAGCTCTGATCGGGTTAAGATACAAATTGGTCTTGCTTTCGTGATTTTATTTGGTTTTTGTTTCATAATTCTTTTTATATTATTATTAAAGTGTACATTTATTACGCAGATTCTACAAGTTATAGTGAAATCAAGTAATATGTAGTGGTATCCACGTTTTTCTCGCTTAAAAGCAGCAGTAAATAATAAATTATGCTTAATACGGTGTAATCGTTAAAAATAATCAGTAATGTACTGGCTGCAGTACACCTTAGCGCAAAATGATTAATGAATGACACATCATGCGGACTGTCGCAAATCCCGCATCAATCGAAAAATAGGCAGCTTGATTTAATTAGTTGATTTTTTTTTTATTCACATGGCCTAACATCTCGCCAAATCTCACAGCTCAAATATCAGCTAAAGTGTGGTGCAAGACGATCAATTTATATATTTGTTTATATAATTAGGCAAAAAAGCCTGTACAGACGTTTTGTATGGGGGGCGTACAAATCTGAAAACACAAATTTCTTATACAGATTATGGGTAAACCGTAGCACCTGGCATATATGGTATACTAATGTTAGTGTACTGCAAGTAGAATGTGCTTTGAAATTATGGGATATTTAAGTCTATTATAATGTACTTTACTTCTTGAAAAATGCGATTTAACATTATGGGATATTTCAGTCTGATAACAAAGTTATGGCAGGGGAAAAAAATGTTTAAAAGAAAAAAAAAAATGATTCCTAATAAAATATTTTAGGTACTTACATGCTGACTCAAATTTCGACTGGAAGAGTCAATGTCATATCTGAAGAAAGAAAATGTATGTATAGTACCTGCCAAAACAAAGAAAAATCTCTTTTAAATGCTGTTACACAGAATAGTCCATATTCCATGGCTAACTGGGTGTCGTAACACGGTCTACTCAGCTCTCCATCTTTGTCTCCCTTCCCTTCCCCCCCCCCCCGCCCCCCCCCCCCCCCCCCTCTTTATTCTCAGTAATTTTCATGTTACACTACGGTATTTTCGTCGCTGTAGTCAGCGTTTCTCTTTTTCAGACATCACGGCGCTTACTATGGTCACTGCGCAAATATCGCAAACACATCAACCCCAGGTTATAACACATGACCAGAGGATATACCTTTATTAACAGTAAAAAGGCGTCTTAAAGTCTAGAGATCCATTGCTTTATTGCATCCTATTTGATGGACCTGACGGAAAACGCTCCAGTGTTAAATTTCATTGTGTCGGCCAGCATGTGTATGCCTTCTCTGAGTAACCAGTAATTACCGCTTGGGGAAGCTTTCTCATGCGAAACGAAGTTCAAAATTGCGTCACACAAGCTCAGAGGTTATGGAGAGAATTTACATGTGATTACGTCGGAACACCCACCCCTCACATTTCAATGACGTGAGCAACGGTGTTAACCCATCCAATGATTTAGAACACGTGAGAAGAGATTCATAAAAGCTAGAAGCTTAGACGCAAACGCCACTTACACGCAGAACTTGTGGGCCGAGTGTATCTACATGGCGGGGAATTCTACATTACAAGCACTTTGGTAGTAACCAAGCAGTGTTGTATGATTTCACTCTGTAGGTTCGTATAGACTTCGCAAAATATGCACGTAGAATATTCATTGGTATAAATGTATTGTTATTCTTAATATGATCTAAACATGTGCTATGTGAATGATTGTTGCTTGTACAAAAACTTATCACAACTAGCCCCACAGCCAATAGAAGATAACATCTATCATATTAATTGCTTTATCTCTTACAAAGATAAAGGCAGTCCCATGGCAGAGATTGTCATAGGGCAATGAAGTGTTTGTTTTTTCTCTAACCAGCGGCACTCGAGCTTTCCAGCTCTTTTGGCCCAATGACATGTCATTGTGAGGCTGGGGGGTCAGTGGACTTTCCTTCCAACCCGGTCAGGAGCTTTGCTCCTTCCCATCCACATGGGATTTATGTGCAGGAGCCGTTCAGGTTATTCAGTCAAATTTCCGGTCGTAAACATTCCTTCAAACGCTGACGCCCGGGTTTGAAACATGAAAACCTGGTCGCCAGTACAACGCCGTAGCCATTACACCAGCGCGGCTCCAATGAAGTGTTAGTAGCTTCATCATGAAAGATCCCGCTTTTACGGGGTTAGAGGACCAGTTCCCTTCCTCGCTGCCTTGTCCTTCCCTAGCTCGAGAGCACAGCTGAGTGCCAATTTACAGCTGGTAAACTGGAGTGTTCCACAGCCAGATTTCAGTCCCAAAACTATATAATTGTGCTACAGAAGAAAGCAATCTGACCACTTACTTTATATATGTGTGCAATATAAATGTATTATATTTTATTGCTATTCATCATTGTGTGAAGGAACGGACTAAGATTATAGAACACAGTTCTTGGGAAAAGAGATTGGCTAGATTAATTAACTCCTGAAATTACATAAGTTTACCTATCATGTCTTAACTATGAAAGGAAGTCAGATGAATATAACATTGATCTGCCTGAGGTGTGACGGTATGAAAGTGAAGTATAAATATTTTATATAACATGGAAAGTTTGCCTTTAATCTCTAGATTATATGACATAACAGTCCTCTTAGTGAATGAAAGAGGATAATTCTGATATGCCTGGTGTATGCGGTTTGAATGGGAATGATAGCTGTTCCCAAATGACAGGAAAACTCATGAAGACACATTTGTGTCTTCAGAGAACATTTGCAGTTGCAGAATTCAGTGTCCAGCGCCCGAAGATAACAGACAGCCAGTCTTTTGACCGATCAGCAGAACCAAAAGCCAGAGATCTCGTCAACTCCTAAGCATAAAGGAGCATAGATCAACGCTCGCACGTGTAACGTCATATCGCTGCTGGATGACAGCACCTAACAACCTGCGCCAGGGCTGACAACACAGGATTACAGATAAGTGCAAAAGCATAAGGATTATTTTCCTCAAGATATCTCAGAGATCTTATTCTAATTCCAAACAGAACTTTCACCTAAATACTCATGGAACTATATTTAAAGTGCCCTCCAGGGTATTACAAAGTGAACATTACATTCAACAACATTAGGCAACTCTCATGATAGTCATACCAGTGCTAATGATGATTAGTAGGACAAACTAGGACTTTTAATCATTCAGTGTTTATGTCCATATTATTATTTTCGTTTACCTTTTCATTTTTCTTTGCGTCGTATATGTGGTTAGGGATTAAATATCTGTACATAAGTTATATCATCTACCAAGTGGTCGAGTGAGTTTCTTACATGTACAGTCTCTTAAATCCATATATGTGTCATTTCCTCAGTATGAGAGGATGGGGGCTTAATAATAATTATAATATTCAGTAAGAATAATAGGGGAGATTTGTCGCAAGGAAACAGAATCCATTCTCATGTGCCCTTCTGAGACATTATCTCTTTGTGAGAACATTCGCCTTCCTATTCACCCCTCACTTGTATAGGAATCTTAACATTTAACAAGCCACTTCTGAGATCCTATATATCTTTCTTACATTTACAACTTTCTTATCCAACTGTGCTGTGACAATTAATGTCCAGTTCGGGATAACGGCGCAACACTGGGCAGTCCCCCAGAGCCTTGCTCCTGCTGGGGTCCCTGTGAGGAGTTACTGTGATTTGATTTACAAAAGGCCACAAGTCTCTTCTCCTTGCATTATTTACGTTTTTTTTTTAGGAGGGATTACATGTAATCCACCCCAGGTTTCTTCTCTTTGTAGTATTTTCCGTTTTTTTCAGAAGGAGGGGATTCCGGTGGGATTTTTATCTTATTCGGGTTTTTTCTTTCTCTGTGAATAATAATGGTGTTTGGTCTTTTTCTGTAGATAATTAATTACGTTTTCAAGAGGGATGGTAGGTTTTAGATTCTAGACTCGCACCAGTTTTCTTTCCCATGAAGAAATCACGTTCATGTAAGGATTTTTGGTGTAACATAATAGCGGGGCATTTTATTTCTGTAGCATTGAGTGCTTCCGTAATTATTAGGAGGGGTAAGATTCAAGACGGGGAAAAGTCCACGAAAACCGCATCTACTCAAGCCAAAGTTGGGGGTGGGTGTGATTTTAGCGCGTAGTTCAGTAAGTAATGGAATTTTTCCGGTTACTCTTACGTTCTAAATTTAGCTTATGACCTGCGGGCTAATTTTAGATTTCGCGGCATGATGATTGGATCATAGAGTGACCCGCTAAAGAAAGAAGCCACGCAATGACTCACGCTTGGCGTGGGGCGGCCTCAGTTCCTGTTATAAATACGTGCGTCTAATCATGCAGTAGGTTCTCTGATATAAAAAAAAACTTCATGCCGTGGAAATCAACGCCTGTATTCAATATACATAGTTGTCTGCTCTACGGAGAGATTCGACTTTGGGTAAATATAAAGTTAATTAAGCTAAGATGGTCTGTAAGATTTCAGAAATCGTAGTATAGGTTTCTTCAGGAAGTTTTAATTATATTTCGTAACAGACGTGCCATCTTATCAAAATAATAATATCGTAAGGGGGCATAAATTCTTTCTATGATAAAAGAGAAATCTTTAGGAGTGTGTAAAGATTTGAGATAGTTAAAGTGTCACGATGCATGTAACTTCACTGTGATTTTTAGGATTTGGAGCGGGTGTACGTGAGTGCTAGTTGTGTATTTTTCTAGCGGGGCTAACTTGATAACGTAGTGGCAGGAAAGAGGGGAGATAGGGGTGTGTGTATTTTCTGAAGATAGGATTTCCGCTCCTTAAGAGATACATCTATATATAACTTCATAGGAATCGTGGGTAAATAATATTACCGGCATGGGGATGAAGATTTCCAAATATTTGATGTATAACGTTAGCAGAGTAAATACGCTAGGAAAATGTGTGAGTTATTTAAGTGTTCTTTAAGTGTGTGTAAATTACCTGCGGGCTATTTGGTAACGCTGTTAAATAAGTAGAGCCAGGAATTTTACCGGCGATAGGTTTCGTTCAGTGGTTGAAATGTTATGACGGCTGACTGGGCAGTCGGCATGTAAGAGATTAAGTCAGCTGAGTCTGCAGATAGGGGTTTTCCGATAGGACAGTATTTGAGGGGAAGTAGGGGTAGCCATATTTACGTATCACTGTGTGATGAAAGAGAGAGAGAGGGAGAGGTGATTAATTATGGGAGTTAAGTGTTAAAGATTTGGTAGTTAGTGTTAAAGACATGAAATATTTGATGTCAGGTATATCTGTTGTTATTGTTTGTTCCACAGCAAATATTTTCACAGCTGGTAGCTAGTGCGTCAGTTTGTCCTACAGCTTGCCAGAAGTCGTCGGCCTTCTCAGGAGAAGAATAGTCAAGGCAGAGCCAGAAGAGAAAGAGGAGTGGTCACGCGATAGTCACTGGCGCAAATTTGGTTTGCACCAGAGAGAGAAAGCACAGGTCGCTGGAAGCCAAACCTTCTCCAGAAAGAACAGATTTTCTTAACAAATCCTGAGCGCTAAGCTCATATACGCACACACTGAACCTAGGCACAAGGCCTAGAGGTGTCGTGAAATTCGGTCATAATAAAACCGATGGCCCTAAACCCAAAGAGGGGTAACCAGGCATACGAATTAAGATTCGTCATTTTGTGAAGCAGTGATAGTCCAAGTCACGTATCCAGTCTACCAACCCAAGTCAGCACTACAACAGGCGGTTAGAGGAAAGAGGGTCAAAATACCTCTTAACTGCACTAGAGAGAGAGAAGGAGAGTAGTGGAGGAGACTCTTAGTAGAAACCAGGAGTGTCATACAGACACTGAACATAGAATTCAGCAATTCGTCATTTAGTTGTGTAGGAGGTGAAAAAAAGTTTGTTTCAGTGGACATAGTGTTAATTAGTGAAGGGTAATTTGCCTAAAGAGAAGCTGGGTAGGCCCTTCAAGTTTAGTGACGTCTGCAGACAGACAGACAGTAGGATTTAGATTTTGGTTACATAATATCAGGTGATTTAGAGTAAGGTGGATCTGATGTTAGAAATCCCACTTAACAGGTTGTTGTATTTTTTTAACCTTTCTTCCTTACAGGTGGAGGGGAGGGCGACATTGTGGGGTTACCTTGCTTAATCACTGTAATTGATTGTTATGTTTATTTTTCCAGGTGTGCGAACTCGCACTTTATTTATTTTTGTATGTTATCTGAAATTTGTTGTGTAAATAAAACTATTTAAACTTTAGTCTGGATCAGTCACTTACTTAAACTATACGTTATCTATATGTTGTCTGTATAATGGTGGCTGTGGTATTTAGTCAAACCTTATCCCAGTCTTGGTAGTTAGAGGTGTTGAGGTTATAGCAACACAATACGTCACAAAGTGGCAAGGTAGAGTCAATCTAGGATCTCACCCCTTGACGCCAATAGCCTCATCTTCCACAGCCACTGTCATTTTCTTCTAAAATCTATCTTCTTAGACTTTCTCCCCACTAGTGTCTTGTCACTATATGTAGGCAGCCTTTAGTCTTAAATCCACTTCGTGACAGTCCCACACTAAGCAATATTCCCATAATACGTTATGGCAAGATACAAAATGACCACAGCTTTGACGTATATTTGAACTTTACGTTAGTAATATAATTTAACACCTTGGGTGAGGATTCATAGCATTAATTCTTTTTTTTTTTTTGTGTTTTAAAATTTAGCTTTCTTGTAGCAAGGCTAAAAAAATCTGTTATTACATACCCAGATGTAAATAACTAGGCATGTTAATAACATCAGACTGAAGAGGCATCAGAGGTGGGGAGTAGAATAACCAAGGCAAAAGCAGTGTTGTGACAGATGTGACCTAGAGTAAATGTAACAGACATTTAGAGTATCTCATGCAACAAATTTAATTTATGTCAGTGGAAGTAAGAAACAGAATTCTTCAGTATTATATAGAGCCAATTCTGACATATGGAAGTGAGTCATAGTCAATTAGTATACAAGCATGAACATTTCTGGATGCCACATATATGTGATTTTATAGAAGAATGCCAAGAATAGAACAGATAGATCCAAAAAGAAGCCAGTGTTCAATGTAAGCTGTTTGCTCTCATTACTTTTGTTCTGTTTGGTCATTTAACATATATTTGTAGTTCATTGTCTGCATAACAAACAAAAGCAATTTAATCATTTCTGTTGCATTCTTTTCTTATAGTCTCCCATGCTGTACTGCTTTTACAACAGCTCACTAGGAAAAAAACTAGTTGTCAATTTCAAACATTAGTTCATTTATTTAATAAAAAAATCTCCTTCCTTCCACTTGAATCTAGCTGTGACTTTCTTTCAGAAACAAAATTTAATAATCAAACACCACATTTTAAAGAAACCTTTGTTACATGTTTTTTACGTACAAAAGGAATCACCACTGCTTTCATTTGCCTGAAGTGGCTTTAGCAGAAAGCCAAACATTATCAATTTAAAACAGAAAAATTTTCAAAACTACCACTTCACATTGGAGAAAATGATCAGCTCTTAGCATATCAACCTGTATGCACAAACCAAACTATATGCACAATATGAACATTTACATATAACAGCTTAAAACTGAGGAAGAATATCTGTTTCTCGCATGAATGGGTCAGGTCTCTAGACCAACGCTTTTCAACTTTTAAAAACAATTTGCATACAACTAAATATGAATTACTGCATATGACTGGCAATTTCATAATATAAAACATACTGCTATAGAAACCAGAACTGTACTTGTGTGAGAAAGCTTGATACAGGATACATAAGGACCAACTGCAGTGGTGACTCCATAAGGAGTGAAAAAAGGTCAATTTATGAATTAATGACGTATGAATTATATGTCTATATGTACCAACTACTGTTACAAATACTTCAAAACATGCCTTGATACTGATCTTTTGGCTTTCATGCACTTCAACATTAATTACGGGTAATTTTAATTTTGATGATTTAAAAAAAAAAAAAAGGAATGGACACAGTCATCCACACAAGACTGCTTTAAATTAATCCCTTTAAAGCTTTTGCTGCTTAGCTGTTGGGAATTAGGATTGTAAGAACTTGTTACTTATTGACTCCTTTACAAAACCTTTTTGATCAATAGGTTGAAATATAAACTAAAATTTGTTTGGAAAGCTTTTCTTACTTACTTAGTCGTTCCCCTTCTACCGTGAGGTGTAGAGGTTTGGAAGAGAGAGCGCCAGACTATCCTATCGGCTGTCTTCCTCCTGGCCTAGTTCCATTCTAGTCCTCAGTCCTTCAAAGATTGTCTAATGTTGTCCTCCCAGCGGACTCTGGGTCATCCTGGGGGTCTGGATCCCTGGCTCTTTGTTTCCCATGCTTGTCGTGGTAGCCGATCTTCTCCCATTCTGCAGACATGGCCAAACCATCTTAGTTGGGACTGTTCTACTTGGGTCTGCAGAGGGTGGGATTTTAGGCCTCGACGTATCGTCTGGTTGCAGACCACATCTCTTCTTGTTACTTCAACCACCTTCCTCAGATACCTCATTTCTGAGGTTTGGATTTGGCTTTTGTGGGTTGCAGTCATTGCCCATGACTCGCATCCATATGTCAAGACTGGGACATAGGTGGAGCGGTATACAGCCATCTTCGTTTTCTTACCAACCTCTCTCTTGCTGAGGAATCCTCGATTTACGGCATGAAAAAGTCTCCCAGCTGCTGCTTTTCGAGTGGCCAACTCTTTTTTGATGCCTCCCTTTTGGTCTATAATAGCTCAGAGGTATTTAAAGTGGTCGGCCTGCTCCAGGACCTGTTCTCCCAGCTTAATCTGATGTCTTCTTTCTTCTTGTGATATCACCGTGGATTTTGTTTTAGGAAAGCTTTTCAATAAATCCAAATGTCTCTATGTACCAGCTGATGAGCCTCATCATATAACTAGTGCAGAAGTATTTTAATCTCTCTACTTTTGCCACACATGTACCAATGATTTTTATATTGTATTATGGTGGTCTAGTTTTTTTCAACATTAAAATAATGATAAATTTTGTTTCCTTATTCTTTAGGCATTAGCTGTTTCTTTGTTTTACGACTGTGTACACATACAACCTGTTGAAAAGCACTGCTCAAGAGCTCCATTTTGAAGTTCATTAGAATCAACAAATGACAACGATTTGTTATCAGTAAATTACGATTTGACTGATCATAACAATAATAACTCTTACACTTCAAATTTAAGTTTTTGTGCCTCCTCAAAAAAGTAATCAATCACAAATTTCTTGGCAAACTCTGGTTCCAAGCTATCTTGAATTGTTTCTGTCCGGCCATACTGAAAAAAAAAAAATGAAATTAATCCATTCATTAATTATCATTCACCCTTTAGCTCCCTGAGGAGCAAAGGCCTTTAATAAGTTCACACCTAGCCTACCTATCCTATGCCATAAAAATGCCATAATTTTAGGCCTTCCCTTAATTTATATATACCTTTGAAGTTTCCCTCTTGGAAGTGCTGAGCTGAATTATCAGAATTACTGGTTTTGGATGACCTGTTCATGTTGGTGAAGTTTTTTGTTTTAAATTAAGTTTCTATAAGATTCGATAGACAGCCCCATGACCAACCTTTTTGAGTCACCTTTTAAGACTTGCCTGGTAGAGTAAGTATTATTATTCTGTGCTCCCCTGTCTGGTTCCAGTCTCACACAGATGGAAAAAAAATGTATTTTAAAACAAAAGAGTAAAATGGGTGTCTATCAGTTTGGAATTTAGTTCAATGTTCATTTAACTAATAATCTATTCCTGTGAATACGTTTTTTTCTTGAGGAGTTGGGGAAAGAGAGAGAGAAGGGAAATGTTGCCACAGAGGAGAAAAGACATAAATGATACACTGCTATAATTTCATTTTTAGCTCCAGTAGAGATATTCAATTTTTTTAAAATACCTTTTCTCTATGCTGGACACGGTATAGCAAAGTCTCTAACACTTCACTTCCCTAAGGCAGTATCTGCTACGGGACTACCTTTCCTTTTCCCCCTTCTTGTTATTACATTACCTATTCAGTTTTTAAAAAACTGATCTGTCATTATCTAGCAGATATTTATGAACCATTAAACAGCCTGGTAAGGAACAGTACAGTGGGGAGGGGGCTGCTAGGATTGTACAAACAGAACTGAAGAGAACAACTCAAGCCAGAAATCAGTGGCAAGTAACTGTTGCAGCACCTCTACACCTCACGGTAGAAGGGGAACGACTAAGTAAGTAGTAAGCAAGTAACTGCTGCAGCCTTATGTTCTATGTGGACCAAACAAGAGTGATAGATAACGAGAAGAAATGTGAGGTTGTGACTAATCAAAAAAGCGAAAAATACTTTTTATTTTAAAACATATAACCAGCACAAAACAAAGCATCCCCTGTGGACATGAGTAAGTCACTTTTCTGCTCACCTTTAAAAAAAAGATTACAACTGCCATGCATAAGGACGAAGTCAAAATTAAATTTAAAAAAAAAAAAAAGTCAAATGTGACAAATGTAACAGTGACAATGTTATTACCTCAATATATTTCTGAGACTTGACATCTCGTGTGTACATAACACACATCGGATCTGACTTTGACAATATATCAAGATTTATTAAGTTCCTGGGGACAAACAAGTAAAAATCAATTTAAAAAAAAAAAAAAAAAAAAAATTAAATAAAAATTTGTCCGTTATCATTTCGTCCATGCCTTGGTGCTTATGTGATAAAAGACATAGGTTATATTAGCAGGAACAGTTGAACCCTTTTGACCTGAGATACCACATTATCTGTTAATCAGCAGTAACCTGTTCCTGATATACATGATACTGTTTTTACTGATGATAGTAAACTTAAAGTAAAGTTACTTTATGAATTAAGTAACTAATAATCATTACTTTATTGATAACAGCGGAAAATTTCCAATTTTTGGAGCAGAAAACTCCTGGAATTATGTATATAAAGACTGAAAATGAGTGACAAACAGTGTTTGAAAAGCATAAACTAAATAGTCACAATTCTAAGCAGAAGTATATGACTTAACAGGAGAAAAATGAGAAAGTCCTTAATAGCAATAATGCATGTTCACTTGCTTATAAAACTGAGTTGACGTTGAAATGGAAAGTGATTCATTCAGTGATGCGGTTAAACAATTTTATACTTCTTCAAGTTCGAAATAAAACTGTTTTTTAAAGAGGAACAATGTAATATTCGGGGGGTAGGGCTGGAGTGTGTAAGGGATAGTACCTCACGGTGAGAGGCAGTCACTTCCTCTTTTTGAGGATGGCCTGGATCCTATTTGGTTCCCCCACTCCAGTTCAGCTCATGTATGGCTCCTCGAGTCTGCTTGTGTACGGCAGCGCCACCCCCCGGGCAACGGCTTTGACTGGCCGGCCAAACTACATGAGTAAATTGAAAAAGGGAGGTCCCCCTTAAACAGTACACACAACTGCTGGCCGAACGGGCGGATGATCAATAATATTTTGACAACGGCTTCTAGGGCAGGAGTTGGAAAGGCCTGGTATCGGGCTGAGGGCGCACCATGGACTGTAATGGTAAGCGGCCAGAACCATCCAGAAAGCAATGGCAAACTACTGGATGTACAATGCCAAGAAATCCATAATGGCTAATCTGAATACTACACAAAGATCTGGTGGTGAGGCCCCCAGGCCAGGCAGATCATATTTAACTGGGGAAGAGATCGTTGGCAGCGTCAGTACAGGTAATCGTGATGACGGCCAAAAGCCTGACTGTGTTACCACGGAAAACCATGTCATCGGTCTTAGAAAAATAATCAAAATAGGAACATGGAACGTCAGAAGCTTATACCAAGGAAAACAGTACATAGTGAAGAACGAGATGGAAAGACTAAACATCGATATCCTGGGCATCTCAGAGCACAGATGGTCGGGCCAGGGACACTTTTCGATTCCATCAGGAGGAACATTCATATACTCAGGCAGAGAGAGAGGAGGTCAGAGCGGCGTTGGCTTCTACCTGTCTAAAAGGACAGCTGCCTCCCTATTAGGATATAATCCCATAAATGACCGCATTGTCACAATCAGACTGAAAGGAAAAAGAAAGAACATCACAATTATACAAACATATGCGCCAACAGCAGCTGCTGAAGAACAGGAAATTGAAGATTTTTACAATGAACTGCAAAATGCATTAGAGAAAGCAAATAAGCAAGATATTAGGATAATAATGGGAGATTTTAATGCCAAAGTTGGAAACGAAAGATTAGAACATGAAAAAAGAGTGAAAGGAAGTTATGGATTGGGCCAGAGAAATGAGAGAGGAGAACGCTTGACAACATTCTGCCTAGAAAACAACCTAGTCATCACGAATACTCTTTTTATGCAACACCCTAGAAGACTATATACATGGACGTCACCGGACGGAAAAAGCAAGAACCAAATAGATTATATCTTAATACAACAAAGGTGGCGATCTTGTATCTCATCCATCAAGACGTTCCCAGGAGCAGACTGTGACTCCGACCATGAACTTCTTGCTGCAAACTTCAAGATCAAATTGAAAAAAGTCGTTACAAGTGACAAAGTAATACGTTATGACACAAGCGCCATACCAGAAGAGTACAGTGTCGATATTCAGAACAAATTTGACATTCTTATGGCAGTACAGGAGGAAATGACACCAGATGAACTTGCTAATAACATCAGAGATGTATATATTACAAATGCACAGAGGTTAATTCCTAAAAGAAGTATAAAGAGACGAGAATACATCTCAGACGAAACACTGAAGTTGGTGGTAGAGAGAAGAAAAATGAAGTCCAAAAAAGATAAAGAAAATCAGGAGTTGTACAAGGAATACACAAAGCAGATTAAAAAACGAGTCAGACAAGACAAACAACAATACATAAACGACACCTGCAGGAAAATAGAGGAAATGCGTGAACAGGGATTGAGTAAGAATATGTTTTCTGAAGTAAGAACATTGAAAAACAGCAACTTTAAATCATCACCCCGAGCAATAAACGACAAGAAAGGCGACACTCTAACAGAACGTAAAGATATTTTGAACAGATGGAAGGAGTACTGTCAAGAAATGTATACGGAAATAAACAAAGCGGCAGATAACAACGTCATGAATGAAGCGGAACGTGAACCAGAACCTACCATAGAGGAAGTCCGGAATGCAATCAAACACTTAAAAAGTGGAAAATCTCCTGGTTGTGATGAAATAACAGCTGAAATGATACAGGCAGGAGGAGAAGGCAGCGCTCGTATATACCATGCATTATGCTGCAAGATCTGGCAAAGCGGAATTTGGCCCAAGGAATGGAAAAGATCAATTTACATACCCTTGCCAAAAAAGGGCAACCTGAAACTGTGCACAAACTACAGAACTATAGCTCTTATAAGCCATGCCAGCAAAATACTTTTACAAATCATAATGAAAAGGATGCAACAAAAGCTAGAAACAGAAATAAATGAAGTACAGGCGGGTTTTCGACCAGGTAGAGGCACTAGAGATCATATATTCAACATGAGGATCATCATAGAAAAGTGTAGAGAATTCAACGTTGACCTACATACTTGTTTCATTGATTACACCAAAGCTTTCGATTGTGTACAACATCAGCAGTTATGGGCTATTATGAAAAATATGGGATTTCCAAACCACCTTATACAACTAATCGCACTGCTGTACCAAGAACAACAGGCAGCCGTAAGAATAGAGGGGGAAACATCAGAATGGTTTGAAGTACAGAAAGGAGTAAGACAAGGCTGTACCCTTTCCCCTTACCTGTTTAACATTTATGCCGAGAATATCATGAGAAACGTAAGAGATGACCAAGAACACACAGAGTTTGACTCATTTAACATCGGCGGGTACCAGATCCCGGAAATCAGATATGCTGACGACACAGTCCTCCTATCGACCAACCCAGAAGGACTTGAACAATTACTTCTGTCCACCAAAAAACACAGCGAGGCCCAGAACCTATACCTAAACACCAAGAAGACCAAAGTATTGACAACAGACAAAGTAAAGACCAAACCAGAAATTGAAATTGATAACGAAGAACTGGAAAGTGTCAATGAATTCGAATACTTAGGATCAATCATTAACAGCTCTGGCGACTGTGCAGTAGAAATTAAAAGAAGACTTGCAATTGCTTCACATAAGCTAATACAGATGAAAAACCTATGGCAAGGCACAAGCAAAGAAACAAAGTTACAACTGATCAGAGCATGTATATTCCCAGTAGCAACATACGGCTGCGAGACTTGGACACTCAATAAAACAGTTGCAAAAAAGATTACATCATTCGAAATGAAATGCTACAGAAGGATGTTGAGAATACCCTGGACAGAAAAAAAGACCAACAGAGAAGTACTGCACTCACTAAACGTACAGGAACATTGGCTCCTAAATACCATCGCAATAAGGAAGCTAAAATTTTTCGGTCATATAAAAAGACATAATAGTCTGGAAAAAACAGTGATGGAAGGCATGGTCCCTGGAAAAAGGGGAAGGGGTCGACCTAGACGACGGTGGACCCAGGACATCACAGAGAGTCTGAACTTGTCTTTGGCTGATGCAGGTCGACTTGCCCAGAATCGTGATGCGTACAGAGCAGCTGTAATGGAGACAACGTTCTGGAAAGAATACGTCACATGATGATGAATGTAATATTCATCTAGAATGTTGGGTGCTGGTGGTGTGTGCATGTAGTAGATCCTTTGTCAGCCACAGTAACAAACATGAGGCACAAATTTGTTGTTATTCCTATTTAAGCTAATGCTTCGTAATGAAATATACTGTTTAGGAAAAATAAAAAAAAATTAAAAAAATCCAAGGTGACGAGAATTGCAGTTCAATGAAAAATTTAGTGCTAGGAGATGGAAGTTTAAAGAAGAACGGTGTGAGAAAATACTGAATTAATAATATCACCAGTGATTGGCTAAGCAAGATGCATAATTTGTGCATTGTTACTAGAATTCATCATCATTATCATGGAGTGTTTTTGAGTGTATCTGCTTCAATGAATGGACCTCTGCTCCGGCAGGAGCTATATTTGGTATGTGCAAGTGTGAGGAGTTACTGTGATTTAGTTTTCAACAGGCCCCATTTCGTTTTCTCTTTGTAACTATAAGAGTTTGCACCAGTCTTCTTCTCTTTGTAACTATAAGAGTTTGCACCAGTCTTCTTCTCTTGGTAACTATATGATTTTGCCCATTTGTGTCTTCTCTCTAGTAAAGATTGGAGTGTATTCTTCTTCTCTATGAATAGTATGGGAGTTTAGTCTCTTTTTGTAGGGAATTAAGTGCGTTTTTTTCCCCATAGGGATTACTGTAGTTTAGTACAGATTTGCACCAGTGCTTTTCTCTGTAGTAATTTCGTTCTAGCAGTCGTATTTTGCTTTGTTAAAATAATTGCGGTCATTCTTTGTTTAAACGGGGAATGGGGTACTTCTACCCAAGTATGCAAAACTTGGGCGAGGAACGTATCATAGTTAAATTTACACACGCGGCCGCCGTAACGTGACGCATTCTGGGGACGCGCGCTAGCCGTAATGATATGAGTCATAGTTGTTTACAATTTTGATTGGCCGGGGTCAACCTTTATTGAAAGGCAGCGTGATCATTGGTCTTAGAACAAAGCCACGATGCGACACACGGCATGGGCGCTGGCCTCTGTTCTTGTAATAAATAAATGAGTAATTGGTTAGTGCAGAGGTTTTCAAACTGTGCGTCGCGGCCCTCGGCTAAGGGCATCGCGGTGGCTTGGGAAAAGTGTTGGGCTCAATATTATGAGCCAAGGTCCATCAATAAATATAGATCTTCGTAGTATAGAGAGGAGCCGCGGTGATTTATGCACAGGTCAAGGGAGCCGTGGACCAAAAAAGTTTGAAAACCTCTGGGTTAGTGGGTCCTTTGGTCTTCAATTAACTTCAGCCATGAATTCAAGCCACGCTCGCTTGCTCGTAATTGAGAAATTTGACTGGGTAAGCCTTAACTTAGAGTTCATTTTATATATTTAATCTTAGCCCGATTAGTAGAATTTTCTTCGGGGATGTTAAATTAAATTTGTAATAAACGACAGAGCCATCACTTGCTATCTTAGAACAATACTCATAAGTGCGCCTATATAGTTTCTGTGAATAGTAACTGTATCTCTGATTTTGGGTACAGGATTTTTGGAGCTATTAATTGTGTGTCAAGGCTTTTGAGATGTTTATGGTGTAAGGTTAACACATTAACTACCGCAAGCCGCTGTCAGCGGCTCACAAAATAATCACATTTGGACCGCAAGCCGCTCAGAGCGCCAATCTAATTTTAGTAATAAAACGAATGAAAAATGTACTGAAACACTCTCTGATCTGGTTCGAGATTTAAAGTTGCCACCGGAAAACAAATTCCCAAAGCATGGTTGTTGTAGAACACTGGAAAATTGATATTATGTTCATATTTTTCAACGTTTTGGGTCAGTTACCAAATCGTATAAAACTGTTTACCGTGGCAACTAGTGTTAGGACTACAAAAAATGCGTGTACATCTCGTCTAACGGCTGAATAGGATAGAAACGTGTTTCAACAATTGACTGATAGATCTAGCGACGAGGACAAGAGTGAAAACGGTGTGCACATGGATTGAAATTGTGATTGTAATAGCAGTTATAATTGTGAAAATATTGCAAGTCCTCTGCCATCGGAGGGCCGTTAAATAGCAACAACCTCTATTAGAGTTACAACCGGTGTTTATTGTAATAGTACATTCATTTATCTGTAAAATGACGTGTAATTCATAAAAATCTGTAAACAATTACGAAAACTACAGCTTACTTTGTGCAAACGCCTACAGGATGAAAATAGGAAAAAAATTTAATTCGGCCACAGTGTGTTTTTCAATTCGGTAGTTAATGTGTTAAGCGATAAGGTAAATCCGCTCAGTAATATATATACGGGAGCGCATGTATGTATTTTATTTCATTGAGAATTTAATTCTGTAAGTTTTAAAAATACAGGAGCGCATGTATGTATTTCATTTCACTGTGTATTTAATTCTGAGGATTTACAAGTGTAGCTACTCGAGATGAGTTGTGTATTTTGTTAGCGGGCTATTTTGATAAGGTAGTGGGATGCATCTGGGATAACGAGGGTATTTGATTTTCTGAGACGAGATTTCATTTTTGTCTAGAGAGATCTATATGTATATATATATCTCTATATGAATAGTGGTGTAATTAATTTTACCGAGGTGGCGGAGCAGAGGGGATATATATATATATATATATATATATATATATATATATATATATATATATATATATATATATATATATATATATATATATATATATATCACCCGTGTGTTACCGGGGCCCGAAACGGGAGCAAAGAATAGTAACACTGTTTCCTTCCATGCATGTCGTAGAAAGTGACTAAGGAGGGTTGGGCATGGGGCTGGTTACCCCATCCTGTAAAAAGTTTAAACCACAAAAAACTTCAACAAATATGGACAAGTCAAATAAGGAAAATATATATATATAACCTCGCTTGATTATAATTTTTGCAGGGTAAACTACGATAGCGTATTGTGTGTACAAGTATTTTTTTGGGCAGTTACTCTTGTGTACATTATTTTAATTGTGCCTTGAAGTGTTGTGTAATCAGGAGGCACGTATTTAATTTTTTTGGAACGGGAATTTAATGATTCCTAGAGTAGTTCATCCAAGTATGGTAATGTTAAGGATACTTTTGAACAGAATAAAACAGAAATCAGAAGAAATCTTGTCAGAGGAACAGGCTGGCTTTAGACCAAAAAGAAGTACCTCAGAACAAATCTTCAATATTAGATTACTTATCGAAAAACATCTCCAACATCAACACGATTTATACCATAACTTCATCGATTTCACAAAAGCCTTCGATCGAGTCTGGCATGAGGGCTTATGGCAAGTAATGAGAAAATTCAATTTTGATACCAACATCATAGATATCATTGAAGCACTATACAAGGACGCAAGCAGTGCTGTTTTTGTAAGCAACGACATTGGAGAATTTTTCAAAACAACTGTAGGAGTTCGCCAAGGATGTATCCTGTCACCAGTGCTCTTTAATATATATCTAGAACATATTATGCAGGAGGCTCTCTACGATTATAAATCAACCATATCGATTGGAGGCCGACCTCTGTGCAACCTACGTTTTGCTGATGATATTGATCTGATAGCTGGATCAGAATCAGAACTTCAAGACCTTACCTCTAGACTGGAAAAAGTAACAAGAACGTATGGGATGGAAATTAATATAGAAAAAAGCAAGATATTGGTGAATAGCCATAAGAAACATGTTCCGACCAACATTACGTTAAATGGGCAAACGTTAGAAGAAGTTAACACCTTTAAATATCTCGGGTCCACTATATGTAGTGATGGAAGATCAATTAAAGAAATCAAGACAAGACTTGAGATGGCCTCAGCTGCCATGACAAGGTTGAATGTGATCTGGAAAAGTAACATCAGTTTTCCTGTGAAGATCAAATTATACAAATCACTTGTATTATCTATTCTCTTGTATGGGTGTCAGGGCTGGACACTCACTGCAGATACGGAGCGAAGGATTCAGGCTTTCGAGCATAAATGTTATAGAAGAATTTTGCGCATTTGCTATAAAGAGCACAAAACAAATGTCTATGTTAGAGAGAAGATAAACACCTATGCAGGTCACCAAGAACCACTTTTGTCAGTAGTGAAACGTCGAAAGCTTGCCTGGTTTGGGCATGTAACTCGTCATGACTCCCTTTCGAAAACGATCCTTCAGGGAACAGTCGAAGGTAAACGGAGAAGAGGAAGGCAGAGAAAATCCTGGGCTGATAACATCAAAGAATGGGCAGGACATGGTTTTTCCACACTTGTA
Source organism: Oreohelix idahoensis (assembly GCA_024509875.1). Classification (NCBI taxonomy): domain Eukaryota; kingdom Metazoa; phylum Mollusca; class Gastropoda; order Stylommatophora; family Oreohelicidae; genus Oreohelix; species Oreohelix idahoensis. The sequence continues at coordinate 409,225 of JAMPIV010013679.1, read as the reverse complement.
CGCATTGCTGAGGATAGAGAGCAGTAGAGGACCCTGTCTGCTGATGCTTCCACCATGGCACCCCTACGACCCATGACGAGTTACGGGCTGAGATGATGAGAGTAGTTCTAAATTTTATTTGTGTGAATCTAGTATCATCAAGGATCAGTGTAGAAGTAGCCCAAAGTATTACGGACAGGAAGATTCCCCGGAAGTTTGAATTGCTGTGACTCGGGGCTGGCCAAGGTATAACAAACGAATTAGGTCAACCGGTCTGGGAGTTGATTACCAGACCGATGGTTACGTTGGAATGGGATAGAGAGGGAATTGCGGGGTAGTTGACCCAGGGTTAGATAATATTTACGTATCGCTTGTGGGACGATAGAGAGGGAGCAGTATTGATTTAAGGGACAGACAGGAATGTATTCATGGGAGTTAGGTGTTAAAGATGTGTAATTTTTGATGTGTGGTATATATGTTGTACAGTTTCATCTACAGCGGTTCACAGCTCAAAGGGTGACCTGAACCAGGCCCTTACAAGTACCAACGGCAAAATCGGACATCTCAGGGGCAGAGTGCTCGAGATATCGCCAGAGGTGAAGGACCCGAAAAGTTCCATTGCAGTGAAGAGAAACAAACTTCAGCTGGAAGTGGTTCTCAACAAATCAAGAGCTCTAAGCTCACTAAAAGCACATCATTATTGGCACGTCGCCAAGTGCTTCTAAAAAGGCCATAATAAAGCCTTGAAATAAAATTCCCGCATTTTTTTGGCTATCACATATGGTGGTAGCGAAACCAGACCCGTTATCAGTACAACGGAAAAGAGATTAGGAAAACCTACTTTTCCTAACCAGCCACTCATCAGATCCTCAGAAGATGACAGCAATGTCAGAGAGTCAATGAGTCTTAAAGCCCAAGCCATCAACAGCAAAAATTCGTGGAGGGAGATAGGGTTACAATTCCTTCGGAAGGCTTTAGAGTGGAAGTGTTAAAGAGTTATAAAATCATAGCAGAGGACAGCTTCTGAGTTTTATTCAGGAAGTTAGTTGTGGAGCAGTGTTTGGAAGTTGCAGTATAGGCTGTTTAGAGTAGAAGTCCTACAGAGATTGTATAGACATTTTCATAGAGTCCACAGCTGAACAGTGGTTGAGAAGTATAATTTAGAATAGCTAGTTTGGAGTGGAGGCTCGAAATCCAAGACCCCACCAAGTTCATTGTGGGTTTGTTTAAATCGTATATTCTTTTCCCCATACAGGTTGAAACTCGTGGGTGAAGGGTTGGGATTGATTTCAACTCAAATTTAATTGTTCTTGTTCTTTTTCCAGGTGTGCGAACACGCACTTTATTTATTTATGTATGTTATTTGAATCTGTGGTGTAAATAAAACTATTTAAACTTTAGTCTGGATCAGCTTCTTTACTATACGGTACTTAACTGTTGTCTGTATAGTAGTGTCTGTGGTATTTGTTTAATCCTTATCCCCTGTAGGGTAGTTAGAGGTGATGAGTCTTTAGCTCTTAAGACGTCACAAGTGGCAAGGGAGAGTCAATCTAGGTTCTCGCCCCTTGACGCCAAAAGTCTCATCTTTCCACAGTCACTGTCATTTTCCATCTAAAATCTACCTTCTAAGACTTTCTTACCACTAGCGTCTTGTCACTATACGTCGACAACCTCTAGTCTTAAATCCACTTCGTGACAGCAAGTTAGTAGGTACGTTCGCTATTATGATTTTACAACAACTGGTGTTGTGAGCTGGTACTCAGCCAAGTAGTAAATTAGGTTACAGTAAGTTATGTTCAGCGAGGCGTGTGTAAGGAATTCCCATGCTTTTGTGAACGTTTGTAGCAGGGAACAAATGGACAGCGAAGTGTGTTGGAGGGGGCAGGTGATGGTGAGTAGCGAGTGCAAGGGGGAGTCTTGAGGGCGAGCAAAAAGAAGTGTTGATAAGAGGGTCACAGATTTTTTGTGAAACAGATTGTTCATGAAGAAGATTGTCGAAGTTATTTTATGACAGCCGATATGGAAGATGAGAGAGATGTCTTGACCTGTGGTTCACTGTGACTTGTACATGGCCCTACAATCATTGTTACTAGATTTATTATGTTAACATATTGGAGATTGAATCAGCTATTGAAGTGGATTGTCATGAATCATTATCTAGGCAGCGAGCTTGATGGAGGCGTGTGGTTGCTGCTGCGAGTCTCTACATATATAGATAGATCTACCCACCTACATGCTGCCCATCACAATCACCCTTTAGCTTCCTGTGGAGGACAGGCCTTCAATTTAATCAAGGCTCCCCCCCCCCTTTTCCCAATGGACAGAGCACTATGCATCATCTACATAGATGACAATTGCAGGAAAAAATTTCTGAGCAGAGTAATGCAAGCCGTATAACAAACGATTTAAATAAAAAATAGAGAAACAGCTAAACTATGATTTAAATTATCAATTTGTTGAATTTAATAAAAATGAGGTCAAGAAGCAGATCTCAAATGTTAGCAACTTTTTAAAATTTGTAAAACAACATAATCAGTATAACCATCATGGCTGCTGCAACAACTTTATTCAAGACCTTATACTACTGTGTAAAAACTCTTGGTTAGACTTTATTGAAGTACAATCCCACACAAACTGAAGCCACTCATCTTGCCTGAATCACAGTTTATTGTACATTGCCATCTTTGTAGAAAACAGGGTCAGGTTTGAGTTATGTTATTTGCTTGTTTGTTCAAATTGTAAGTACAGTACATAAGAGTGTTATTATGTGTTTATCAAAAGAAAAGAAAAAGATGCAGGAGATATACAGGACAAACACTAAGGAAACCTGTTGACAGTCCTTCTGGAACCCATAAGGTAAGAGAGGTACACGGGAATGATGACCTCATGGAAAAGAGAACTGGAGACAGACATGAAAGGAATGTGGAAGACATGGAAATACCGTGAGCTGATGGCATGGGACAGGAAGAGTTCCGTATACATATGACTATGTTAGTAAGTGGAAGTTTGTTGTGGGCCTATGGGAAGCTGAAGGGTAGGCTTATGAATAAATATGCAGAGAGGCTTGGGCGACACACATACTTATTCTATTTCTAGATTGAACTAGAGTGGGACATATGATCGCAGAATTCCTATACCTAACCCCTTTTTTTACTACGTCTCTGAATTCTCTTTTCAGGATGTAGGCTACTGAACAGACAGCCCACTGTGCTTCATTTCAACCATGATACGAGTTTAGGATTCTTAAACCTAACCTTTACCTCCTATTACAGCGTCTCTGAATTACCCTTTGAGGCTGTATCGATCACAAGGCTCATTATTCTTCATTTCAACCAAATATATTAGGCTACTAGAATTGTCTATTATTAACAAGAAATTTTGAATGAATCACCCACGACGGGGATGATGCAAACGGAACAGGAGCTCAGGGCAAGACAAGAAGAATAATTTTATTATAGTTTTACTGCCGTTAATGACGTAAAGAAAACTGTAATACTAAATGCCTGCAGCTCACGCTTATTTCGACTTGTGAAGAAGGTACTGCCGGTGTTCCTGAACCAAAACCTCCAGGAGTTGCCAGGATTGTGGTTTATTAATGTTTTTCTTGCGTGTAAAAGCGGATGCCGCTATTTACTAGATTTTATTAAATGTGCATGCTTGAGGAAATTATGAACTGCGCGCCTAATGTCGTAGATTACAGACTATGTCAGTAACTGGGGAATGACGTAAAATTATAGGCTACTGTTCATTTTAGCTTAATACTGAAGTTTCGTCATACATCTAAATTTATGGCATAAAGAATACATTATGGCCGTCCGTTGACACAGGTCTGAAGCAGAAACGGTTTTAGATGTAGGCCGGAAAGTTAAAATTTGTTTAATGGAAACGTCATACAGGCAACTGCTAAGTGGGAGTACTGTATAAATTTATGATCAGAAAATAAATTTATCGGCCTTTACAAAATAAACCTTATTTTGCGCGTGCGTATATCTAGGTTCTATGTATGCATTTCTTTCATACATTACTGTTAATATTAGTTCAAACTTAGTCTTCTCTTATTATATTATTTTTCTCACATAAACTTTAAAAAAAAAAATTAATGAAGAAAAATATCCCGTTCAACCTCTGATGGGTTATAATTAGGATATATATTGTTTTCAATTCCAAATACATGTAATATGAACAACTTCCGATATGAGAAAGTGGCATCACATTTGTCAAATCATTGTAAATAGGGACAATCACAATTATGCTTATACGTTAAATAAATTAAAAAAAAAAAACCCAACAAAATCAAGAAGAAACTCATATTAAAGTGGAAGGGTTTAAAGGCCTGGTGGTTCCAGTTATATAACTGACTTTAACAGATATTTAATTGACTTTCATCTGTTAAAAGTCATATGCATTGTAAGAACAGCATCAGACCTTCACATTCCCAGCCATTATATATTAACATTTGTTCGTGTTAAATATTGTTTGACTATATTATGCATTTCATCAATGAACTGGCCGTAGAAGCTGAAAATGCTGCAAGAACTGGTAATAGTAGGTGCCTTTATCAAATTACAAAACAACTATGTCACCAGCCTACTGCTATGGAAACACCTGTTAAAGGTAAATTAGGGAATTCAATACCAACAGAAAAAGAACAAATGAAGAGATGGGCTGAGCACTTCATGGAGGTGCTAAACAGACCACCACCAACAGTAACACCTGATTTTAATAAATGAAACACCCACAACCACCTTGCCAATAACTTGCGATGAATTCACGCTGGACGAGATCAAACAAGCCGTTAAAAGATTTAAAAAATTTTAAAGCTGCTGGAGTTGACGAAATTTCAGGGGAAATGATTAAAGCAGTTAATGACAACAACCTCTTGAGAATTTTAGATATTATAAATGAAGTATGGAGAGAAGAACAACCACCACAACAATGGAAAGACAGTATTATTGTAAAGTTACCGAAGAAAGGTGATCTATCAGACTGTAATAACTGGCGTGGTATATCTCTATTATCAGTACCTGGAAAATTATTATGTTGCATGATGTTAGAAAGACTTAAATTGCATGCTGACGAAAAGATCAGAGAAGAACAAGCGGGTTTCAGGCCGAAACGATCATGTATTGATCAAATATTCACACTAAGAACAATTATAGAAGAATCAGTGGAAAGGCAATCGCCACTTATTATCACCTTCGTCGATTTTCAAAAAGCCTTTGATAGTCTACACCGCCCATCATTGTGGAAGATACTTACAATCTATGGTTTTCCAACAAAATATGTGAATATAATCAAAGCGCTATATGACAATGCAAGATGTTGTGTTAGAACAAATAAAGGGAATACAGAATGGTTTACAGTAGAAACAGGGGTGAAACAAGGCTGTATTATGTCACCACTACTTTTTGGAATAGCTATTGATTGGGTTATGAGAAACTATACCCACAATGAACAATTAGGTATAAAATGGACAAATGGAAAATTCCTGGGGGACCTGGATTTCGCAGATGATGTAGCATTCTTAAGTTCAACACCAAGACAATCCCAAGAAGCAATAAATAATTTGTGTCATCTCTCGGTTAAAATAGGTCTCCAAATAAATGCCTCTAAAACTAAAGCTATGAACTTTTCTAACGAGACCTTTGATATCATCTTGAACGGGAAAAAACTACAGAAAGTTGAAAGTTTCAATTATTTAGGCAGTAAAATGACTCAGGATGGTGACACAACAAGAGAAATCCATACTAGAATTGCTTTGGCAGCTAGCGCCTTCAATAGATTATCTAACATTTGGAAATTACGATCATTGAATATACATACCAAGCTTCGTCTGTTTAATTCAAATGTTATCTCATTGTTAACATACGGCTGTGAGAGTTGGAAAATAACAAAATCATTGGAGAACAAGCTGAATACTTTCGAGAACAAATGTCTTAGAAAACTCATGAACATCAGTTGGAAAGAATTCAAGACTAATCGACAAATAAGAGAAGACTCTAGGCAGAAATATGTCTCCGACTATATAAGGAAAAGACGATGGTCATATATCGGTCATGTCCTACGAATGCAAAACAACAGAATACCACTACAGGCGCTCACTTGGGTTCCTGAGGGTAAGAGGAAAAAAGGAAGACCAAAAGAAACACGCAGAAGAACAATAATAAGAGAAGGAAGAACGTTGGGCCTAAATAATGTGCAAGAGCTAAGAGGAGTGGCGTCACAACGAACAACCTGGAGAGCACTGGTTTCTGCCTTATGCGCCGTGTTTGGTGCTTAAAGAATTTATTATTATTATTATTATTATATTATGCAGTTCCCTAGGTCTGTCTATTCTTAACACCTCTTCTATATTTATAGGTAAGTTTGATGCTTACAAATAATCTAATATTGGTATTCTCATTTGTTCATACCTCTTACATTTTAACAAGAAATGTTCTATACTATTGTCTTGAAGACAACCTGCACAGTACGGTTCTTTTATTCTGGAATAGCCTTTTCCCAGCTGTAGTCTGAGAAGTTTCTTATTACTGGGAATTTTCAATTCCCTAGATATCTGACATTTTCTTGTTGGAGCCTTGAACATCTTATATGCATGTCTTCCTTTCAGATTTTTATCCCACTCTGCTTTCCATTCATCTGTTATTAAATCCTTAATTAAGCTCTTAATCTCTGATTTACTCGTCCCTACATTTATTAGATTTTTATCAGATCTACCTTTCTTGGCTTCTTTATCTGCCTTTTCATTTCCTTCTATGCCAACATGTGAAGGTATCCAAGCAATTAAGACTGAACATCCTCTGGAATATAAGTATGTAGTAGTCAGAAATATCTCCTCTGCTATATCAGGTCTACTACATTATTGTAAGTTTCTAAGTGCTTTAATTGTTGAAAGAGTCAGTTAAAACTTAGTTTTTTGGTAGGGTTATAAAGAGAATATTTCTAGTGCTTTTAGTATTGCCACCATCTCTGCAGTGAAAATGGATGTATTTTCCGTGATGCTATATTCTTTTGCCATTTTCCATATTGGAATATATATTCCTATCCCCAATTTGCCATCCTCTCCCTTCGATCCATCTGTGTACATAGTAATGGTGTCTTTTGATATTTGTTGTATATATTTTATACCTCTAATGTGTTATAATTATGCAATATAGTGACCTTCTAATTTTCCAAAGTGTGTTGAGAATAAATAGACCTAGAGAATTGCACAAAATAATAATACAGCCTATAACAAGAACTAATATTAATATATAAGGATCAATCATGATGTGAGGATAAGGGGTAGTCTGATGGGGTGGATGGTGTCAGGTAATTGGCGGATTTGATGTAATCTCAGACACACCCGGGCTTTCTCACACCTTTTCACTTCGTTAACAACAGGGCAGTTATGAGAGACCTTACTTTGTTGTTGTTGTTGTGTGTGTGTGTGTGTATTTGTTTTTTATTTTTATTGTTTATTTGCTTCTCGGAAAGGGGATGTCAGACACAAATACATTCACATAATTTTGGTTTTGATTTACTCTATTTGGACTGAGTGGAGGGGCAAGAAGTTACTATATATAGATAACGGAAATCTGATTTTATTTTCTTTAATTTATTACACTATATGTCCTAATTATAACCCATCAAGGGTTGAACGTGATACTTTAAACAAAAAATTGTCGCGTCTGTTGCTAAAAAAAAATTCCCACCAACTTAAAATCTTTTCTTACTTACTTACTTACTTACTTAGTCGTTCCCCTTCTACCGTGAGGTGTAGAGGTTTGGAAGAGAGAGCGCCAGACTATCCCATCGGCTGTCTTCCTCCTGGCCTGGTTCCATTCTAGTCCTCGATCCTTCAAAGATTGTCTAATGTTGTCCTCCCAGCGGACTCTGGGTCGTCCTCGGGGTCTGGATCCTTGGCTCTTTGTTTCCCATGCTTGTCGTGGTATCCGATCTTCTCCCATTCTGCAGACATGGCCAAACCATCTTAATTGGGACTGTTCTACTTGGGTCTGCAGTGGGTATGATTTAAGGCCTTGACGTATCGTCTGGTTGCGTACCATGTCTCTTCTTGTTACTTAAAATCTTTTCCTTGTCGGGAAATTGCCTAAAAGCCGCGCATTACAGCCTCGAAACTGAATTATATACCTCTTAAAATAAAACGCATTTCTTCTCATCTCTTCATGGCACGGGTATTTGTTAAAGAAATATTCACGCCTTGTTTGTCTGTAAACAAAACATATATTGTTTGTCTGTGTGTGTTTGTTTTTTAAACAAAATTTATGAAACTTTCCCCATTTATATTAAGCATTTCGAGTAAGTGCGAATAACTATTTCCATCTTATATTTATATTTAGCCAGGGAAGCATCATTGCTCTTCATAGATGAAGATACAGTGCCTTCATGTCACTCTTTGTGGGTCATTGATCTACTTCTGAAGGAAAATGGAAGTGAATGAAATGACCACAGAAGAGTTAGCGCGTTTTCAGGACATGCAGCAGAAAGAACGCAACATAATTAATTCCCGTCATGTTTTGGTGGGTTACTTTCTCACTGCAATGTGGGAAATAGTCCAAGTGTACATTCGCCTTAAAAAATGTTCTGTTATCTCCAGCTCGGGAGTAATTATACTGGTTCAATTCTCGCTGCAGATATGTTCAATCGTGGAATCATGCATGTTCAGTTGTTGTAAATAAGAGCCACGGAAGCGCAGTCGTTAGTACACTGGCTTCTGGGAAGGTTAAAGGTGGCCGTCGTGATGCTGACCACATCACCCCTAATGTACTGTATGGTCAAACAAATATGGGCCTAACACCATATTCCCAATATGCCTCAATGGGCATGTAACGGAGTCCGTTACCTTTTTTTGTAAATTGTAAATAAAGTAAATTAAAATTTCCGAACTGTGTTTGTTTTTTCTGTTGTCCTAAAACTGTGGTCCTTCATACTTGACAAGGTGGAAACCAAAACCAAACAAACAAATAAAACATAAATAGACAATGAAATAAATAAAAAAAAGTGAAAGTTTAAGGCGTTGGGTTGATATTTAATTTACGATACTTTTTGTTCGCCATTAGCATTTTTTGTTGTATTTCTAGAACCTTCACTTTCCCGCAATACCCAAACTAATCATTCATTATATATTAATTTTTGTTTTATTGTTTGAAGAGAAGTGAGCATATGTGGAAAGGAAGGGGGGGGGGGGGTATTAGACATTATTTGGGCAGTATCGTACTGGGGATGTAGGATAAAGAGAGAGAGGGATAGTACCTCACGGTGAGAGACAGCCATGTCCTTTTTAGGATAGTCAGGATCCTATTTGGTTCTCCTCTCTTTATCTAGCTCATGTATGGCTCCTTGAATACCGCTTGTGTACGGCGGTGGCCACATCCCGGGCAACAGTCTTGGCTGACTGGCTAAACTACATGGGTAGAGTAGGAGCAATCTTACTCAAGGGAATGTCCATCCCTAGTACACAAAGACTGAGACGGTGAGTGAGGCGGAGGAATCTGAGAAGATCAACGGCTCGCAAAGCGAAACAGCAAAGTGTAATGGGATCACAACAACAAGATAAGAAACGATATGTAGAGAACTCTCTGTCCCCTGGGGAAGAATCTACTGTACAAATTAACAGGGAAAGGGGCAAAGTCTACAGACAGGGGGTATGATGTGCTGGTGTTGTGGGTAGTGGGTTTCCCCCTTGCTTCACCCTAGGCCTAGTGAATTCTGTTCATGAAAGGAGCGACCATTGCGGTGTTAGTCTCTTGGCCTAGCAAAACCTCTCATACCCCAAGATCGTTGTGCGTGGTGAAGAGCCACACCCTCCTCGAGGTAGTCCTGGTAACTGAGGGTGCGAATCCTCAGGCTAAACACAACGGATCTAGAGGAGCAAACCTCGATAATAAAACCGGTGCACTACACCGTACACGCCCTCTGTGGGTGGGAAGGAGCCAGATGGATACTGAACAAGTCTTGGGAGTGGGAACGAGTGTGGACTGCTCCCTGAAGATCGGAACCCATCGTACAGGCACAGAGACTCAGGACGTGACGATCCTATTGCCTTCAACTCTTGGTCACATGCCTAGAGCCTCGGAGAACTCGGCGTAACCAGCAGGCAATTTGGTGGCGGGGAAAGAGCACTGTGAGCCCTACCTTGGCTACGTATCACAAGGAGACGCAGAAACACCCCCTTTATCTCCCCCAGAGCTGGCACAGTACACTTCTGGCTTCTACCCGGGGCGTTAGGAAATCCACAGGCACCCCAGCATCACAATGCCAAGAAGATGACAAAGTTGGAATTTACTAACTCAAACCTGGCAGATTAAGTCCTCCAACAGATGCGGCCGATGCTGGGCCCACTGGCGCGTGGACACGTCCCGATCCCCATCGAGACTTGCCCGGGGAGCCCACCCCGGCTCAAAAAAGCAGAGAAGGCCACTCTCCAAACCTCCGATGTCTTGCGGGCAGTGTTAGGATGTGCAAGAACATGGACAGGAAGACTCCACAACTTCCCCACTGAAGACACGCCCACGGCGACCGTTGCCTCAACTGGCTGTGTGTGGTGTACCCGGAAACGGGGCCTCCCAGTACTGAGACACAGTTAAGTCCCCGATGTCATTTATCGGTGCAGAGTTGAGAGAGATGGCTGAGCATCACAATCCCCCCTGTGTTGCAGCATGATGAGAACCCAGAATTGCACACTGAGCTTGGGGGGAATCACTTGGGCACCAGACTTAATACTGGCTCTTGACTGGATGGCCGCATGCAGGAGATTTCTACAATGGGGGGTTGGCAGGTGGTGGGTATCTGGAAGTGGCTCTGTGCAGGACGTGAGGATTCCTTGGGTGAGCCCAGAACCAGAGCACAGCATTGTGCAAGCTCTGCATAGTTGGAGAGCCCCCTGGATGACGGGGAATGCACAGTGTGCTACCCCACCTGTCCCCAACTGCTAACTTAGAACCAGAAGTGGGGTCCTCTGTATGCGTGCCAGGCCAGGATAAAATGCCTGGGAAAGAGACTGGAGCTCAGAACTCCCTAACTCAAAGTTGCAGGATGGCAGGAAAGACAGGGCTATTTTGAAGATAATGCAACCATATTTTCACCATACGAGCTCGGACGCCGCCTCGGTAAACAAGGTCCGCGCAGAGCAGTGACACCCCCAGGCTGCTTGCGAATAGTCTACTACTGGGAACATAAACAGATTAGGGATGAGCCCACTCTCCCGTTGAACAGGTGCTAAAGTCATAGATACTGGGCCAGAAGGCGCACCGGAAACCACAGTATCACGCAACTCGCTTTTTTTTTTTTTTTTTTTTTTTTTTTCTATGGAGAGTACACAGTCAACAGGGAAGAGGCAACTCCTCTAATGAGTAAGGAAGTACATAATGACGAGTGTTCCTTAAATTCTGTTGAAAGGGAGCATTCTGAGAAAGACCACCTAAAAACTAGTAGGAGAAGCCTAAAAATAGGAACATGGAATGTTAGAACTCTGAACGGAGAAGGAAAGCTTGACAATCTTATATTAGAAGCAACAGACATGAAACTCGATATACTGGGAGTTGCAGAGGCAAGACTTTTGGATACAGGCTACATAAAAAGAGACCAGTACACTCTTATACACTCTGGCGGAGAAAAACATGAAAGAGGGGTAGGAATGTTGATAAAGAAGGAGTTAGAAAAATACGTATGTGGATACTGGACACACAATGACAGAATGATGTTACTAAAAATGAGAGCAAAGCCATTCGACATATCAATCTTACAAACTTATGCACCAACTAAAGATCACAGCGAGGAAGAAATAGAAGAATACTATGAAGAGCTACAACACACACTTAAACCAGTCAAATCAACAGATGTGTTGATAGTAATGGGTGACATGAATGCAAAAGTAGGAAAAGGAAAATACAAGAAAATAGTAGGACAGTATGGATTAGGGACAAGAAATGATAGAGGAGACAGACTTATCCAGTTCTGTGAAGAAAACCAGCTGGTCATATGTAACACCTTTTTTGAACACCACCCAAGGAAATTATACACATGGAAAAGCCCAGGAGATATAACACGAAATCAAATCGACTATATCATGATAAAACATAGATTTAAGAACAATGTCACAAGTGCAAAGACACATCCTGGCGCCGACATAAATTCAGATCACAATCCAGTCGTCATCAAAGTAAATATAAAGCTGAAAAGAGCAGGAAACAAAAGACAGGAGGAACCCCAGATAGAAATATCAGCGCTGAAACAACCAGATATAAAACAGAAATATTTAATCGACGTCAAAAATAAATATCAACAGTTATTGACAGAAAGCATGGAGCAGTATAAAAGAGAAAACCCAGAAGAAAAAGCAACCGCAAAATGGGAATGCTTAAAAACAAGCATACAATCAGCAAATGCAAATTTACCTAAAAAGGAGTCTAAGAAAAATCAAATTTGGATGACAGATGACATCTTGAATAAAATGGCCGAAAGAAAGAAAGCAAAAAACACTCCAGAATATAAAACAATAGACAATGACATATGTACTATGTGTAGAGAAGCAAAAGAACGGTGGATAGAAACAAAATGAAAGGAAATAGAAGACTTGGAAGCAAAGCACTGGACAAGAGATATGCATGAAGAAATAAAGAAATTATCAAATCGGTCACGGTTTGCACAAGGAGGAAGCTGTATCAAGAACAAAAATGGTGTAATATTACTTGATGAGAAAGACATATCAAACAGATGGGCAGAATACGTAAAAGAATTATTCGAGGACAACAGAGGTAAAAAACCATCACCAGATTCTAATGAAGGCCCAAACATTCTCAGATCAGAAGTAGAGAATGCCATTCATATGATACAAAAAGGAAAATCAGCAGGCATGGATAACATAAAAATTGAAATGATAGAAGCTCTGGAGAGCTTTGGTATAGATACAATCACAGAAATATGCAACGATGTATACAATACAGGATATATACCACACGACATGAAGACATCAGTTTTTATAACATTGCCCAAAAAACCAAATGCAACAGAATGTTCAGACTTCAGAACAATCAGCCTGATGAGTCATGCAATTAAGATACTGCTCAAAATCATACAGGAAAGAATAAAAAGTAAAGTAGACAGCGAAATCCAGGAAGAACAGTTTGGTTTTAGACAGAACAGTGGAACAAGAGAGGCAATATTTTGCCTAAGAATATTAGCAGAAAAATATACAGAGGTCCAAAAAAGTATGTATATGTGCTTCATTGACTATAAGAAGGCTTTTGACAGAGTCCATCATGAGAAAATAATTGAATGCCTCGAAGACATAGGTATTGATGGAAAAGATATAAGAATACTCAGTAACCTTTATTGGGAGCAAACTGCCACAGTAAGATCTGGAAGGAATTATTCACCATACATAGACATAAAAAGAGGTGTCAGACAAGGTTGTGTGCTGTCCCCGTGCCTATTTAATTTATACACCGAAAAAATTTTCAAACAGATACAGGAAATACCAGGACTGAACATCAGTGGAAGGTCAATAAACAACCTTAGATATGCAGATGATACCGTGTTGTTAGCTGAAAGCGAACAGGAGTTACAAGAACTAGTGAAGCAAGTGAACTGTATAAGTCATGAATATGGACTCGACATTAATATTGAGAAAACAAAAACTATGATAATTAGCAAAACAGACGATAAACCCACATTAAAGATAAGCGTAAATGGGGAAATCCTGGAACAAGTCAAGAGCTACGTATATCTCGGTCATATAATAACAGAAGATGGCAGATGTGAAACAGAAATCAAGAAGAGAATAGGAATGGCCAAAGCTACATTCAACAACATGAAACATATACTGACATCCAAACAGTTATCTCACAAATTAAAACTGAGAATCATAAAGTGTTATATATATTCTGCATTTCTGTATGGTGCAGAAACATGGACGATGAATAACACTAGTCAACAGCCAAAATGTACCAGAAATGAAAATAGCTGATCTTAACTAATTTTGGTGTGCTGAAAACGAAAATGACATTAAAAAATGTTGATTGGCTCTAGTTTTCAAGATATATGCTACTAGTTTATTTAATTACGGTCAATTTATATATATGACGCAACTGTTGTGGGCGATTGCATAATTTTTTCTAATGACCAATAAAAATGTAACTAGAAGTTGATGATGCAATCCTACCTATGATTACATCACCTTTGTGTATAAATATCTTATCTCTGATAAAATTTTGCCATTAAAACACCATGAGAGCGACACGGCACCAGAAACGGACAAAGAGGAATCCAGACAGCCAGCAAGTGGTCCTTTTCAGGACCAGTCACCTCCAGGACTACGAACGAGATACCAGTGAAGACGATAACACCCTATATACCCCAATTATAACCAAATTTCAGGTTGAACAGGGTATCACAGCAACATAGTAGAAGAAAACAACAACAACAACAACAAATTTTGCCATTAGTTAGTGCATTTGTCCTTATCAAAAGTATCGTAGTTAGAAATTCCTAGGACATGTGTGAACAGTGCTAATAATTTCTGTTATATATGTGGTGAGGTGACATTTCTATCACAAAAACGAAATATAACTAAAGTGATTAAGAAGGCGTACAGTTTGTATTTTGGCTGCAGAATAGGAGATCAAGATAAGAGCTGGGTGCCACACATATGCTGCAATACATGTGCAGCACATCTTAAACTGTGGTTGACTGGCAAAAGGCAAGCTATGCCTTTTGCAGTCCCAATGATTTGGAGAGAGCCCACTGATCATCTCAACAACTGTTACTTTTGCATGGTCCCTCCAATTGGGAAAGGCATATCAAAGAAGAAAAAATGGACTCTGGAATATCCAAACATCCCAAAGAGCCAGAATCATTTTCAGCTGCTTCCACTGATGAAGAAGAGGACATTGGTGGTCCTGAACCATCAACCTCAAGCGACCCAGATTTTGAGCAAACTACATCCACTAAACCACACTTAATAACCCAAGGTGAAGTGAATGATCTTGTAAGAGATCTGAATTTACCGAAGAACAAGGCGGAGCTTTTGGGTTCCAGATTGCAACAGTGGAATCTCCTGGCAGAAGATGTTACAATTTCTGTGTATAGGAACCGCCAGAAGCCGCTTATTACATTCTTTTTCAAAGAGGGTGACCTTTCTGCGTGCCACAACATTTCTGGTTTAATGGCAGCGCTCAAAATCAATTACAGTATATACCGGAAGAGTGAAGACTTTTCATTGATTCATCCAAGACGAGTCTTAAAGCTGTTTTGTTGAATAATGGTAATGTGTTACCGTCAATTCCAGTTGGTCACGCAGTTCATATGAAACTTATGAAAACATTAAGCAGCTTTTGAAGTGTATAAACTACGATCATCATCATTGGTCACTTTGCGGTGACTTAAAAGTGGTAGCTCTTTTGCTTGGACTACAGGGTGGATACACCAAGTACTGTTGCTTTCTCTGTGAGTGGGATAGCCGTGCATGAAGTGACCATTACATCAGAAGACATTGGCCAATCAGGCAGTCATTGCAGCCTAGCAGTAAGAATGTTGAGAACCCAGCACTTGTCAACACCAGCAAGATTTTCTTGCCACCCTTGCACATTAAGCTGGGTCTCATGAAAAACTTTGTCAAGGCAATGGAGAAAACAGATGAGGCTTTCAAATACCTCATCAGAAAATTTCCAAGACTGAGTGAAGCTAAAATAAGAGAGGGAGTATTTGTTTGTCCGCAAATTCGAAAACTTCTTCGTTATGACGAGTTTCTTTGCGTGTTGCATGGCAAGAAAAAAGCAGCATGGCTAGCATTTAAGTCAGTGGTGGACAATTTTCTTGGAAACAACAGATCTGATAATTACAATGAAATTGTAGAAAATCTCCTTCTGAAGTATAAGAGTCTTGGCTGCAACATGTCTTTGAAAATTCATTTTCTGGATTCTCATCTGGATTTCTTTACGTCAAACTGTGGAGCGGTCAGTGATGAGCATGGTGAACGATTTCACCAGGACATTGCTGCTATGGAGACAAGGTATCAAGGCAATTGGAGCCCTTCGATGCTTGCTGATTACTGTTGGACTGTGACAAGAGACACCTCATCGATTGACTACAAGAAGCAAGCAAAGAGAGCTCGAACAGCGACTGAATAATGATGGAATGGGTTCAAATGTGCCTTTTTAAAACATGATATGTGAACTTTAAATAATGTTTTTATTTTTTCTATCATTTTATGTTGAAATATCAATTAATTGAGTATGTAACCACAATTTTTATAATGCTAAAGTAGAAAGACTAGCTGTTCACCCCAGAGAATTAAACAAGCATACATTATTTGTATTACTGTAATGTAAATTCATCATTAAAAAAAAAACCAGAGCCAATTGGTGAATTTAATTATGATATTTGAAATCAGCATGTCAAAATCAATAAGAAATGGTATATTTAATTTCTGGTACAAATAACTTTTGAAAATTTGTTGACTAGTGTAAGCAGTTGGAAGAAAGAATTGAAGCTCTTGAAATGTGGATATATAGAAGAATGGGGCGTATCTCATGGAAAGAGATGAAAACAAATAAGGAGGTCCTAGAAAATCTAGGTATGAAAAGAGAACTAATGAGGGAGGTCAAAGTTCGGCAGCTAAAATACTTTGGCCACATAAAAAGGCATAACACCTTACAGAAGACCATAACAGAAGGGAGAGTTGAAGGCAAACGTGCAAGGGGAAGACAGTGCTATAAGTGGGAAGACAACATCAAGAAATGGACAGGAAAGAGTCTATCAGAGTGCACCATCAAGACAAGAGACAGAAGACGTTGGAGATCCATTACAGCCAACCTTCGTTGTGGAGATGGCAACTGATGATGATGATGATCGTACTGTTTAAAAAAAATATACTTGCAAGCCGCCTTTAACCTTGTTTTTTTTCGGGGGGGGGGTGCCAAAGTTAAGATCCGCCCGGAAGACATAATATACACTATGTATACTAATTATAACCTATCACAAGCTGAGCAGGCAGGGATTTTTTCCATTCATTAAAAAATAAAGATACAACTTGGTGATTACCCAAAACGAGATAATTCCTTAATTACTCTTTAGCCCCCTGTGGAGCATAGACCTTTAACAAATACACACCAATTCTTCATATTCCGTGAATGGTATTTTCATGTCGCCTTTATCATTTTTCATGAGGAAAAAGGTGGAGTCAGCAGCCCAAACTCATTTTAAAAAAAATTCACTGGGCTTCGTCAATAAAGCTCCTAATGGGGGACCTTCCTCTGTCTTGGATGACCGAGCTGAATTATCAGAATTACCTGCTTTCATCGACTTGTTTATGTTGTTAGTTTTTTTTTTTCGGCATCAAGTTTCTACATGGTGGGGTAGCTGGCTGCTAGGTCAGCCTTCCTTTGTTATCTTCTACGACATGACATGCTTGGTAGGTACAGTGTTACTATTCTTTGCTCACTCTAATGTAAAAGCAGTTCTACTGTATGGCTCTGAAACATGTAGATCAATAAAAATGACAATTAGGAGGATAGAGACTTTCATAAGTGGGTGTTTGCACAGAGTAAAACGATTGGAATGGTCTGACCAGATCACTAATGTGGAATAGTTATACAGAACCAGAAAATACCAGATAGACATGAAGCGTTGGAAAGGACACAACACTAATAAAACTAGCTGATCGCATTACAAGGCAGTCTCACTCTCATACACATGCACTGAGAAGAGAACTGGAGATAGACATGAAAGGGACAAATAAGACATGGAAAGACCTTGAGCAGACGGCATAGGACAGGAAGGATTGGCATGTTCGAGGACTTGTGCTCAACGGACAGATGAAAGGCATTCATTTATTTATTGATTCGTCGCTCCGTTTTTGGGCCTCGTCAACACACAGATTACCAAAACAAGTAATGTAAACTAATTTAATTTTACTACGGAAATGCCCTGATAATATTAGGCCATTATTATATAGCTGTGAATTTCACAGCATGAAGACGTAGGCAAATGACAGCACCTTTTTCGGGTGTTCAGTGAGTCAAATTCCCTAGCACATTTCTTTCTTGGAGTGACTTTTTTGTTGTCACCTGGACAGATTAAGTTTCACTATTTTCTGATTCGCTGCGTGTCGTCTGTGTGTCTCTCTCTCTGACAAGACAAAGAAAAAATAGGACTAAAGCACCCTTGGGCATGTCATACAAGGCGACTAATGTGACGTTTTGCATTAGGCTGGCAACCTCATCATGTCAAAATAAAGTTGCCAACAAAACCACTGCTGCAAGGGCATGTAACTGTTTTGTGCAGACTATCTGCAGGACCAGCTACAGTGGTGGCTCCATAAGGAACGTAAAGGAAAATGATGAAGATGCTCGTCTTCTCTGTGGTTATGTGTTACGTCAATGATGACTCACAAGCATCCTATTTTCCATTTTATCACCTATCACATCTGGACAAAGGAGCATTTGCTAGCCATGTCACATGACCATTCCATCATAACCTTCCGGTTCCACCAGGAGCATAGGCCTTCGACAAACTCATGTCTTAAGTTCAGAACGGATGGCTGCGGCAGGAATGGAAAACATCAATAGAATCCTCAAGTTTTCAAGAACTGGTGTGGATCTACTGTCCTGGTCATGCAGGGGTACGTGGCAATGAGCCTCGAGAGCACCCATAGTGGGGACACTGGATATGGATAAGGGAGAGCTGCTAAGGGCAATTAATGATCGCCCACTAGATAATGACACTGCAATGGATGAATCAACAAGTCTGAAACTGTTGGAGTTTGACATCAAACGTGGGATTGGCAGAGATGGACGTGAAAGAGGATGCATCGTATGAACAACCAGTGTGCTACAGGTACAATTAGCATTCATACTCTTTGACATTTGCTAAGGGAGACTGAGCACCTATGGGTTTGCCCATAGAGTGCAGTGAGGTTGATTCTGATTAACAATAACATGTCTTAAGTTCTCCTGGACCATGCCATCAGCCCAAGGTCTTTCCATGCTTTCCTCCCCTCCTTTCACTTCTATCTCCAGTTCTCCTCTGCTGATGTTTTTGATTCTCCCTCTACTTCTCTAACCCAGGGGAATTCCAAAGTAAGGACTGTCTTGTAATGCTATCAACAGGTTTTATCAAAGTCTGTCATATTACTTACTGCATAAGGTAACATTACTGCAGTATCTACTTACTGCATTAGGTAACATTACTGCAGTATCTACTTACTGCATTAGGTAACATTATTGCAGTATCTACTTACTGCATTAGGTAACATTACTGTATTATCAACTTACTGCAGACCCAAGTAGAACGGTCATATTGATTGCCGGCATCTTTTCAGTTCATTTTGTTGTTGAAGTTCCTGTGACATGAAGTTTATACAGGATGGGGAAGCGGCCCAAAGCACAATCCTCCTCCTCCTCCTTCTTTGGTCCTTGGCCACTGACTAACAAAGCAATCAACAACCCTCCTTAGTCTCCTCTTACAACATGCTTGGTAGGTTACAGTGTTACCACCTCTTTGCTCCACTTTCATTCTCTGGTAATATACAGGTGCCGTGACCAATAGGTAGGAAGAAATGTATGCCAGATCACACAAAGGAGGTGGAGGTTCATCCCTGAAGTTTACCACTCTGAACAAGGATGGCACCACATGCATAGTTTTATGGTTAACAGAAGATCATACATATAAACCAAGGGTATTAAACCAAGGGACATGGCACTGTGCCACAGATATAATTCTGTGGAATACTCTTAACTTACAAACAACAAACTTTGCTATGTATTATGTTATAAAACCTTTAAAAGCAGACGTCAAATAAACACAAAGAAAAAAAGTAACTTAAAAAAACCTGGTTTTGTTTAATCTTTTCCTTCTGTATCTTGTTATGATGACACACTTGAATTGTACGAATAAGTAAACAAACAACAGGTCATGAACGTTTTTATAAAACACATTTGTTCACACATACATTTTTAATAATAATTTATATATCATTGTGTATCATATAACTAAAGGAAAATGCAGCTGATTCCATATGTAGCCAACCAGTGAATGACCCACTACGAAGTATAAAGATGG
Source organism: Oreohelix idahoensis (assembly GCA_024509875.1). Classification (NCBI taxonomy): domain Eukaryota; kingdom Metazoa; phylum Mollusca; class Gastropoda; order Stylommatophora; family Oreohelicidae; genus Oreohelix; species Oreohelix idahoensis. The sequence continues at coordinate 389,185 of JAMPIV010013679.1, read as the reverse complement.
CAGACGTAAGGCAGTAATACAGACATTACAAAAGAATTAAGTATGAGAACACTTTGCTTCATACACTGTAAATGTATTCTGCAACATAATACATAAATGATCAACAGAATACCATGATAAATAAGTGATCAAACAATATTAGTGTAGCATGATTCATAAATGATCAAACAATATAAAAATACATTTTGAAAATTTAATTACCAATATTCACCATTTACTTCACTTCTTGACATACCATGACCTTGAACCACAAACATGGATTACCAAAAACAAAATGTCTACAACCTGTAACACCCAAAATAAAATGAGGTTTATGTCTGCTTGCCTGCTTTCACATTATCCGTAAATGACATTGGAAAAAAAAAGCTGAGAACAGTGATCTTGATATCTGTGTCACTGAAAAACATTATATTTCAGTTCTATCCACCAAATGTAAGTCTCACATGTTAAATACAATTTTCGGTGCACTTAAAATATATTTTCTAAAACACCATGGAAACAATTTCAAACCAATCCTTTTCCAGAATGTAAAGTTCAAGGCAAATACTTCTAAAATAAACTGAACCTTCAGCTTAACTGTGCGTCTGTTAAAAATTTCTACACAAACATAAGAGTCTCTGAACTACTTTTTTTAAAATGTATTATTATCTCAGTATCTCCATATACCAGCAAATGCCCAGTTTCATAGCGAAGAATCGGTTCATATACTTGGTCTACAGACAAAACATTAACAACGAATTAATGGTTTTCAGAATTACATGACAAATGTTAATTAATATTTCAAGAACATATGCAGTTCAATTATAACACAGTAAACATAAACTTTCTAAGCGCCCATCTACTCCAACTGATCTAACAAAGTATAAATTAGTAATAACAAGAAAAGAAAATTCATGACCATGGATGTTTCTGGAATCTTCTTCTTCGTTCACTTTCAGATGTTAACTTGATTTTGTTCAAAGAAAGCAGTGGTCAGCTTCAGGCTGTTGGTATCTCCGTAGAGGAGACAGTACTGGTGATGGCCATATATGCTTTCTCTGTTCCTTATTTGTTGAGCACCTTAGAAGGAGATGTTCAGCAGTCATTTCATCGGTGTCACAGTTACACTCATCAGTAGTTCTGGAATGACTAGCTAATGTCTTGCGTAATGTTTTACATAGCAAAATGCTTTAAGTAGCAAATATTAATGTTGATGAATGCTGAAAGCCTAAGTTTAATGGCTAACACATTAATTTTAACAAGACAAAGTCACAATTCAACCAATAAGCGCCATCTTAAGCTGCCCACTATATTTCTGTTTCAGATACTTTACAATAGTGGTCAGCAACTAGGTTTGACCAATACACAATGTCACACGCTTAGTACATTGGTATTAACTTGGTCTACCTGTACTACTCACCATATTGTTGGAACACAAAAAATTAACTAAAAACTAGAATGTTGTATATATACACAACACAAACAGGGTAAAATCTAGAAGCTAATTCTAATCCAAGCTTGTCTAATAGCTGAAATAATACCCGTTTTTATTGACCGCTGCCCCAAAAAACTCCAAATTACCCCTACTGGAGTTTATTTATCCCTTATTTCCTACCACTGCTGTAAACATCAAGTACTAGAACCAAGGACATTTTGATAACATGCAGGAGGCAACCATGTTTCTGTTTTCTCCATATACAGCACCCAGCATTATTTCCAGTCTGATGCATATTTGTAATTTTTATATTCCAAATCCTTTCTTGCCTCTTCAATTTGCTGCAGAAATAAAAACTCATGTTAATTCAGCTCTGGCAGAAACAGGGTAAATACGAGTATCTATGTATATAACCAACCAATCATATCTCAAACTGGAGCAACAAGGAAAATGTTACAGGCATTAGCCAAGTACAGTAATCACATTTCAAACACAGCAAATGTAGTCTGCCATAATCAAATGGTCAAACCTTAAAACAAAGTCACTTGTATAATTTTTCAAACCTAGTAGTTTAATCCATAGCTGCAAAAGGGTACCTGAATCTTGCTTTTGAGCTAGGGAAGGCATAGGAAACAAGGAAGGGAACCAGTGATGCCATCTCATCAAGCTGAAACCGTAAAGTGAGGTTTCTTAACACTTCTTTCCCCTGCGGCAGTAACTGATATGGGACTACCTTTACCATGATCTTTTACAAAAAGATGACCCCTCCAGCTACACAGGAACACTATTAACATATGTCTTCCATGTTATCCTCTATTTATGTCATCTTCTATGTGTGGTAAAGAGATACTTTAACTCTTAAAAGACGTGGTAATTTCCCATATTTGATGCAAGGAATTCTCTGTCACTAGTGTTAAAGTTTAACACATTAACTACCGAATTAAAAAACACACTGTGGCTGAATTAAATTGTTTTCCCATTTTCATCCTGTAGGTGTTTGCACAAAGTAAGCTGTAGTTTTAGTAATTGTTTACAGATTTTTATGAATTACACGTCATTTTAAAGATAAATGAATTTACTATTACAATAAACACCGGTTGTAACTCTAATAGAGGTTGTTGCTAATTATCGGCCCTCCGATGGCTGAGGACTTGCAATATTTTCACAATTATAACTGCTTGCGCCCCATCTCTATCAAAATCACAATTTTAATCAATGTGCACACTGTTTTCACTCTTGTCCTCGTTGCTAGATCTATCAGTCAATTGTTGAAGCACGTTTCTATCCTATTCAGCCGTTAGACGAGATGTACACGCATTTTTTGTAGTCCTATCACTAGTTGCCACGGTTAACAGTTTTACACGATTTGGTAACTAACCCAAAACGCTGAAAAATATGAACATAATATCAATTTTCCAGTGTTCTACAACAACCATGCTTTGGGAATTTGTTTTCCGGTGGCAACTTAAAATCTAGAACCAGATCAGAGAGTGTTTCAGTACATTTTTCATTATTTTTATTACTAAAATTAGATTGGCGCTCTGAGCGGCTTGCGGTCCAAATGTGATTATTTTGTGAGCCGCTGACAGCGGCTTGCGGTAGTTAATGTGTTAAGTGTTAATTCTTTCCAAATTTTAAAAAGTATTGTAATGTTATATGTAATTGTGAAGAAAATTGAATGATTATTCATGAAATGTAAAATTGGTATAAAATTAAGCAAAAAATTAGCTTTGAAAACTCCCATCATGAGCGCCATGGAAAATCAGCCCTGAATACTGGCCTCTCTCATCCTTTAAGAGTTAAAAAGCTTTTGCTTCTAGCTGTATTCACTTTTAGTTCTTGTTATGTAGTTGCCAGGTTCTTGTTTCTTTTCTTTTTAAACCATCAACATTTTGCAGATTTTATATGCTGTCACTGACAATTTTCATTTATACCCTCCAACGACACTGCCCTCTCATACGTCATTAGAGGCGACAAATACGAGGCTGGCAACCTCATCATGTACAACAAACGTGTACAGAATCATGATTGCAAGAGCACCTCGATACTTTGTCACAGGTTTTTCCACAAGACCAACAGCACTGTGGCTCGCACTCAAATGAACGTGAAAAGGGAAATGATGCTGAAGAAACATTCATTTATTGGTCAGTATTTCTAGTTTCTCTTTACTGATTTTCAAGTTTTGTTCTTAGGTTCACTGGGAAGACAATCTGTGGACTGAGGACTAGTTTGGAATCAGGTCAGGAGGAAGACAGTCAATAGGATAATATAGCTCTCTCTGTGACCAACCTCTGCACCCCCAGGGTAGAAAAGGAAAAAAACTAAGTTCTTAACTAACCTTTATTACTAATTCTTCTTGCTTTGTTTTTTATAAGTTACTAATAAACTGTCACTGTGATCTAAATTCTGTACTCTATGATTTACTATTGTTGGTTTTTTCTGTGTGTGTGTGTGTGTGGTCAACATGAGGGTGTCAGAGCTTGTGTCGGGTAGTATATTTAAGTTCATTCTAGCCATTTTCCTCATTACTACAGTAAGGCTTCACTAGAAATCTCTCTTCCCCCCTTCTTTTTTCCTTTTCACTTTTTGACGGAAACCTCCATGAAAACATTCATGTGCTCATGCAGCAGTGGTTTCCATAGTAATTTACATGATGAGGTTGCCCACCCCATGCACATCCTCATTTAGTCACTTCTTACAACATGCTCAAGAAGGCAGTAGGCATAATCTTCGTTCGTCTCCTCAGAATACTCTGAAAACTACACAGAGCCATCCTCGTTCACAAAATGTAATTACCTCTTTTAATTCTCTGGATGCTTCCTCACAGTTATTGAAAGTTGAAACCCTGTATCCAACTACTGCTAATGAGTAACACTGAAACAAAAGTAGTGTTGACATCATAAAAATAATGCAGTTTAAAACAAATATGTGTAAACTTATTTATTATGCGACAGCTCAGCTGCTATCAAATAGTACAGAATGAAAAAATTAACACTGACTGATACAGACAAATCTTAACCGTTGAAGCGCTTGGCACATAAAATGAAGTTAAACATAGACGACCAAAATGCTGGTAATAAATGGGACAACATTTGAGAAAAACTACACAATCAGTAACATCATATTAAAGAATCAAATTAAAAGCCAAAATTGTGCTGCAGTAAAGTTAACTAGAGGAAGAAGTTGAGGTCAATAGGTTTATAATGAAATTCTAAAAGCTAACAAAGTAGTTTCCCAGATAACAACAATTTTGAAATCACTGTGATGCATATTCTTCTTCTTCTTCCATCCTTAGCCATCAACCGGCAAAGCAGTATGTGGCCAGTACGCCTAGTGGCGTCTTAGGGCAACAACAAATTGATCGATCTATCGCTGTTTCCACCACGCCTAGTGGCGTCTTTGTGGAACAAAAACAGACCAAACAATCTATCATTGTTTCCGTAATCAGATTGGTTGGCAAGCAGGTGATCAGCCCACTGTGCGATGTGATGCATATGGTACTTAAAAAAAAAAGTAATAAATATTATATGTTTGAACATTATGGTTCCACTGCCATCCACGGACAATAACCAAGTAATAGGAATGGAAAAAACACATATACAACAGGGAATGTTTGCAAGAGTCGCTGATAAGGCCTACTAAATTAATAGAAATTATGAGAAAACATTAGTTAAAGAACACAAGAAGTTTAGCTGCACCCGTCACCTGGAATGCCAATGTTTTCACTTGAATCTTAGTCATTTACCCGTGAAAGAAGAATTTTACAAAATCTAATGGATAAAAAAAGGAAGTGGGAAGTAAAGACATTATATATTCATAAACAAGACATTTAGAACATCACCACATGATGTATAAGTAGAGTGTAGTCGAGATAAGTGTAACTCGCTAAAGCCAAATTTCGGTTAAGTTGAGGCAATTTTGCAGGTCCCAGCCAGAAGTCTTCTTCAGTACCAACTCCTGATAAGCAGATTTCGGATAAGCCAAAGTATTTTAGATGGCCCAAGTGGCTTCCGCTTATCCGGACTGCACTGTATATACAGGAGCAGATATGGCCTCGGATCAAATCTGTTATCAGTCTAAGAAAATGTGAAACTTAGAAGATTATTTGTCCATGACAGCGAAAAGATTCTGAAAGACATATGTAAAGAGTTCTTGATAAAAAAAATAATGCTAAAATTTATTGCTACTGCACGGTTGATGCTGCCTATGAAATGCTATAACACACTACAGTTTATGCCATAATCTATTCTAAAAAATGAATAAATGTGTTTGCTATTTTCAGAATTAAACTGATGAATTTGTTGACAATCTAATCATGCATGCCAACCCCTGGAGATGAAAAATATGTACGAAAAATCAAGAAAAAACCATACAAAGACTGGAAAACAAAATTATCAAAAGAGTTTTAATTTGTTTTCAATCAGAGAGGGTTGTATTATAATTGAGACATGCCCCCTTAGCCTATTTAAGTAAGTCTTCACTTGTTTTAAAACCAAAACAAGTGTCTGAGTTTATTTTACACTGTAAAACGTGATCGCTCTGCAGCAACAGAAAAAAAGCTGCTTAACTTTATTGGTTGATTTTTTATTCATGTGACCTATCATCTCACTGAATCTCATGGCGTGAATATCGGCTAAGGTGTTGCACGCGAGGCGATTGAATATATAAAGGGTGTCCACAACGTCTCCGTACATTTTAAAAAATGATTAAAAAGACAAATGAAGAGATAGCTCTGTGCAGTTTGTTGCACAATAAAGAGTAAGTTTCAAATTTTTAAATGACATTTTATTTATTGTGAAGATGAACACTTCTTGCATCTGTTTTAGTGATAAGGCAACCTTTCATGTCTCAGGAAAGCTGAATAGACACAATGTCAGGATTTGGGGATCAGAACACCCTCATGAGACCAGGGAGCTTCAACGAGATAGTCAAAACAGTAATGTGTGGTGTGGCATCTCACACGATCGTTTCATTGGCCATTTTTCTTCAGAGAAAAAACAATTACTGCAGATGTTTACCTTAATGTTTTGAGGGAATTTGTAGTACCACAGTTGGAAAACCTGCAACCAACTACCATGCTCCAGCAGGATGGTGCACCACCTCACTGGGGACGAGCTGTTTGCCAGTTCCTTGGCAAAACATTTCCAAATAGGTGGATTGAAAGGGGAGGACCAGCTCCGTGTTCACCTCGTTCTTCCGATATCAAAAACTCATTTGGATTTCTTGTTATGGGGGATATGATAAAGATATTGTTTATAAGACTAAAGTTTGGAGCATCAACCAACTTAAGGAAAGAATCACTGACGCCATTGCCACTGTTGATGAAGCGATGTTACAGTGAACATGGATGAAAATTGAATACTACCTTGATGTGCTTCTTGTGACAAATGGTGCCCATGTAGAAGTTTACTAAATTATGTTAAAAAAAAAAACTGTTATAAAGCTTTTTTAATTATGCAAAAAAACTGCACAGAGCTATCTCTTCATTTGTATTTTTAATAAAATTTTAATATTGTACAGAGACTTTTTGGACACTCTGTGTGTTATGCATGGAGGCATATCTGGCGTCATCCTTATATGACCACCAGTTATGCACAATGCTACAATACACATATGTGGAATTGAACCTTTGTCTGCGAGGCTAATTGCACTCTAATTGACTCTTGAAATCATCCATACATTTCCAGGGATTCCCCCTGTGGTGAAACTTATTGAGATCCCAGCATTGTACACTAAGCTTGGAGAAGAGCCACAGACGTGATTCTGTGCATGCAGGAATGTCCTCACTGTGGACCCAGTGATAGGCAGGGGGAGCTGAGAAGTGGCTCTGTGCAGGACATGACAATTCCTTGGGAGAGCACAGTATTTTAGCTCTGCATATTTGTAGAGCCCTGTTGGATGGCAGGGAATGCACAGTATGCCACGCATTTCTTACTCCTAGCTTAGGACTAGATGTGACAATCCTTTAAACGTAAGCCATGCTGGAGAAACTGGAGCTCATGACTTCAACTCAGCACATTTCAGAATGGCAGAAAAGCCTAGATCTACAAGTGTAGATAATGCCAAAAAATCTTCAACTTGGTATTGGCTGCAAAAGAGCGAGTATCTCAGCAGCCTTAGTTTAAACAATAACACCCTGTATGTGTGTGTGTATATATATATATATCATCATCATCTCAACCCATAACCCGTCATGGGTCGTAGGGGTGCCATGGTGGAAGCATCAGCAGACAGGGTCCTCCACTGCTCTCTATTCTCAGCAATGCGTACAAGTGTGGAAAAACCGTGTCCTGCCCATTCTTTGATGTTATCAGCCCAGGATTTTCTTTGCCTTCCTCTTCTCCGTTTACCTTCGACTGTTCCCTGGAGGATCGTTTTCGAAAGGGAGTCATGACGAGTTACATGCCCAAACAAGGCAAGCTTTCGACGTTTCACTATTGACAAAAGTGGTTCTTGGTGGCCTGCATAGGTGTTTATCTTCTCTCTGACATAGACATTTGTTTTGTGCTCTTTATAGCAAATGCGCAAAATTCTTCTATAACATTTATGCTCGAAAGCCTGAATCCTTCGCTCCGTATCTGCAGTGAGTGTCCAGCCCTCACACCCATACAAGAGAATAGATAATACAAGTGATTTGTATAATTTGATCTTCACAGGAAAACTGATGTTACTTTTCCAGATCACATTCAACCTTGTCATGGCAGCTGAGGCCATCTCAAGTCTTGTCTTGATTTCTTTAATTGATCTTCCATCACTACATATAGTGGACCCGAGATATTTAAAGGTGTTAACTTCTTCTAACGTTTGCCCATTTAACGTAATGTTGGTCGGAACATGTTTCTTATGGCTATTCACCAATATCTTGCTTTTTTCTATATTAATTTCCATCCCATACGTTCTTGTTACTTTCTCCAGTCTAGAGGTAAGGTCTTGAAGTTCTGATTCTGTTCCAGCTATCAGATCAATATCATCAGCAAAACATAGATTAGACAGAGGTCGGCCTCCAATCGATATGGTTGATTTATAATCGTAGAGAGCCTCCTGCATAATATGTTCTAGATATATATTAAAGAGCACTGGTGACAGGATACATCCCTGGTGAACTCCTACAGTTGTTTTGAAAAATTCTCCAATGTCGTTGCTTGCAAAAACAGCACTGCTTGCGTCCTTGTATAGTGCTTCAATGATATCTATGATGTTGGTATCAAAATTGAATTTTCTCATTATTTGCCATAAGCCTTCATGCCAGACTCGATCGAAGGCTTTTGTGAAATCGATGAAGTTATGGTATAAATCATGTTGATGCTGGAGATGTTTTTCGATCAGTAATCTAATATTGAAGATTTGTTCTGAGGTACTTCTTTTTGGTCTAAAGCCAGCTTGTTCCTCTGACAAGATTTCTTCTGATTTCTGTTTTATTCTGTTCAAAAGTATCCTTAACATCACCTTACTTGGATGACTAATAAGGCTAATGGTTCTGTAGTTCTTGCACATTTTTAGATTTCCTTTCTTTGGAAGCGGTATTACTAATGACTGCGTCCATTCTTTTGGCCATTTTTTTGTACTCCATATCTTCTGGCAAATTGTTGTCATGATTTTTACTATATCTGGTCCTCCATATTTCAAGAGCTCTGCTAGTATATTATCCACACCCGGTGACTTCCCTCCTTTCATCGAACATATAGCCTCTTCCACTTCTTCCCGTAGTATTGCTGCATTTCCGAGTTCCCTGTTTTCGCACTTAATGTTGTTTAATATGCCTAAGTCAGTGTCAAGTTTACAGTTATATAATTATATATATATATAAATAATTAAGCAAAAAAACAAGTATGTGCAGCTGTACACATCTGACTGTCTTACAATCTAAAGCCTAGGAGACAATGAACATATGGGCTGAAAGATAATTTAAAGCCTGGGAGATGGTAGACTACCTAAAGAAGCATAATATGACAGTAAACAATGGCTTATACCATACAGTGGAAAGATAATAAGAAAAAGTAAGAAAATCCGGACTGCTCGAGGATTTGGTCGGTCCGGATTTCTGTATTTTCCAGATACTCAGGAAGTACTTTTAAAATTCAAATTTGAAAGAAGAATAAAGAAGAGATGAACAGGCAAATTTTGTTGGTTTATTCATTAACAAATAAGGAATGTTTCATTTGTCAAAATGAGGATATTTATTCACCGATTTTCACGACTTCTGCTGCACTGCTTGTGGGTGGAACACCAGTTTGATCAGCAGATGCTTTTACTGTTTTCTTTAAATACTTTTGTACATCACCTTGTTTATGACTGTGATAAGATTATTCTGCACTATGTGCATATGCATGACATCTTGAAGACTAAAGCTATGGTTCTGTTCCATGGATTTAATAACTGTTTCCATGCACTTTTCTGAGTAGCCCAAGATATCTTTTCTTTTTCAACTATGTCATCTTCTTCATCAGACTCTTCTGAAAAATTCTCTTCTATCTTATCAGGAGTTGTAATGCTTTCAATGATTTCTTGATCAGCGAAAAGGGCAGCAACTTCAACATCATCTTCAGTGAGTATGCACTCTTCTATGTCATCTTCATTAACATTAACACTCTTTTATGTCATCTTCATTAACACTCTTCTATGTCATCTTCATTAACACTCTTCTATGTCATCTTCATTAAGTTTGCATAGAGTTTACTATCACACACAAAAGCCTGGAAATTTTTTAAAGTTGTGAGTTTTCAAAAAGTCCAGATTCTCAAGTGGTCTGGATTTCTGGACTTTTACTGTAAAAGCATTTCTCTTGTGAAGCTTCATGAGATAAGCAATAAAACGCAAGAAGGAAGAAAGCGAGGAAAAAGAAAGAATACAAAAGATAAAAAAATGGAGGAATAGTTAAAAAAAAAAAAGAAGTAACAGGTTAAAAAAGGAAAATTAAAAAAAGAAATAAAAAGAAGGATGACTGCATATATACAAATGTCTACAATCTTAATCCTACTTATGTAACTGGTTCTTCACAGTTTTCTACTTAGAAGCAAGAATCGACTTTATAGTTGTTGTTTTTTAACTAGGGCTGCTGAGCTTCTTGCTCTTTAGCAGCCAATATCAAGTTGAAGACTCCCTGGTATTATTTATATTTGTAGATCTAGACCTCTCCTTTGGCTTTTCTGCCATTCCGAAACGCGTTGAGTTGAAGTCATGAGCTCCAGTTTCTCCAGCTTGGCTTGCATTTAAAGGATCGTCACACCTGATCCCAAGATATAAGTAAGAGGTGCTTGGCATACTGTGCATTCCCTGCCATCCAAGGGGGCTCTCCAACAATGCAGAGCTAAATTACTGTACTCTGGTTCTGGGCTCTCCCAAGGAATTGTCACATCCTACACAGAGCCACTTATCAGCTTCCCATGCCTATCACTGGGTTCACAGTGAGATCCTTCTGCATACAGTCACCCAAGTCGAAGCCAAAGAACTATGCCTGAGTCTCAAGTGACCTCTCCAAGCTTAGAGTGCAATGCTGGGTTCTCAACAAGTTTCACCACAGGGGGAATCCCTGGAACTGTGTGGATGATTTCAGAGCCAATGAGGATGTAATTAGCCTCACAGACACAAGTTCATTTCCATGTACGTTTATTGTAGCATTGTGCATAGCTGTTGGTCATATAAGGATGACTCCAGATATGCCTCCGTGCATACAACTTTACAGTCAAAATACTATTACCCCTAAGACTGTTTATAATAAAAATCCTTCTATTAAAATAACTGCCATAAATAATAGAAATGTACTTACAGCAAATGATATCAGCAAATAGAGTGGTAACTGAAACAAACAATTAGACTATATTATCTAAGAAGCATACACAATATATTCACTATTATATATTTTCTAGCTCTATTGTTTTAATGTTATAGGTTATTTTAGTTATCAGTGAGGCTAAATTTAAGTCATTCGGAAACATCCCAAGCTCAATACCGAGGAATGAGGTTATGCTGCATGTAAGATGATAATGCTCAAAGCATAATGGAATGCCATCTGGGCCAGCAGCTTTTCCATCCTGTAGAAGCTTTATGAGTTTTTTTATTTCTGCATTATTTGGTTTTTCACAGTTAATCTGTAACTCCTCTGCTAGCTGGATGTCTAGTGAAGCTGGTCCATTTAGAAGTTCCTCGAAATATTCCATCTACCTCTTCATTTGCTCTTATATGTCACCAAGCAATATTTTACTTGAAAAGGCCATCATATCATAGCATGATATGATCACAATTGAGGAGCTGATGAAAAAACCAGACAAATACAAGTGGAACAAGACGGAAAGAAAAGATGCTAGCTTTAGAATGACCTACATTGAGGAAACTAGTTGTCAGCTCTGCAAAGTAGTCCTTATTCGGGAATCAAAAAAGTAAAAGAAATATAAGAAAAGCCAAATACATGAGCACCAGAGAACTGGAGGCAGATTTGAGAAAGATAAAGAAGACAGAGAAAGAATTTTTGGCTCTATCACATCTCGATTAATTTGTATTATCATCATAACCCTCCACTCCCAAAGGAGCATAGGCCTTCAACAAACACATGCCAAGTCCTCCTGTCACGTGCCATCATCTCAAGTTCTTTGCATGTTCTCCTCATCATTTTCACCTCTGTTTCCAGCTCTCTTCTCCATGTGCTTCTTGGTCTACCTCTGCCTCTCTTGCCCTGGGGGTTCCAGAACAAGGACTGCCTTGTAATGCTATCAACAGGTTTCCTCAGTGTGTGTCCTATCCATCGCCATCGTCTTCTTCTCATCTCTTGTTCCACTGGCACTTGTCTAGTTCTTGTCATCAGTTCCACGTTGGTAACCTTGTCATACCATTTTAATCCCTCTATTCTATGCAAGCACCCATTTATGAAAGTCTGTAGCTTTTTGGCTGTTGTCTTTGTTGTTCTCCATGTCTCAGAGCCATACAATAGGACCGACTTCACATTTGAGTTGAAGATTCTTATTTTCGTGTTGGATCCGATTTCTCTTGATCTCCATATATTTCCCAATGCAATGAAAGCTTCTCTTGCCTTTTGTATTCTTATTTTGATATCGCTGTCTGTCCCTCCAACTTTGTCTATATTACTGCCAAGATATGTGTACGATTCTACATCTTGTATTGGTGTTTCTTCAAGTTCAACCCTGTTATCATTACCTGCATTTATTCTCATTATTTTTTTCTTTTCCCTGTGTACTTTCAGACCCAATTGCTGTGACCTCTCATCGAGAGTTTTCAGTTTGTCCTGCATCTGATTACGGTTATGGGTCAGAAGAGCCAAGTCATCAGCCTCTACACCTCACGGTAGAAGAGAAATGACTAAGTAAGTAGTAAGTAATTTGTATTATAGTGTGGTAAACCTCTACACCTCACCGTAGAAGAGAAACGACTAAGTAAGCAGTAAGTAATTTGTATTATAGTGTGGTAAACCTCTACACCTCACTGTAGAAGAGAAACAACTAAGTAAGTAGTAAGTAATTTGTATTATAGTGTGGTAAATCTCTACACCTCACGGTAGAACAGAAACGACTAAATAAGTAGTAAGTAATTTGTATTATAGTGAGGTAAATCTCTACACTTCACGGTAGAACAGAAACGACTAAGTAAGCAGTAAGTAATTTGTATTATAGTGTGGTAAACCTCTACACCTCACGGTAGAAGAGAAACAACTAAGTAAGTAGTAAGTAATTTGTATTATAGTGTGGTAAATCTCTACACCTCACGGTAGAAGAGAAACAACTAAGTAAGTAGTAAGTAATTTGTATTATAGTGTGGTAAATCTCTACACCTCATGGTAGAACAGAAACGACTAAGTAAGTAGACATGACTAAGTAAGTAGTAAGTAATTTGTATTATAGTGTGGTATAAACCTCTACACTTCACGGTAGAAGTGAAACAACTAAGTAAGTAGTAAGTAATTTGTATTATAGTGTGGTAAATCTCTACACCTCACGGTAGAAGAGAAACGACTAAGTAAGTAGTAAGTAATTTGTATTATAGTGTGGTATAAACCTCTACACCTCACGGTAGAAGAGAAACGACTAAGTAAGTAGTAAGTAATTTGTATTATAGTGTGGTAAACCTCTACACCTCACGGTAGAAGTGAAATGACTAAGTAAGTAGTAAGTAATTTGTATTATAGTGTGGTAAACCTCTACACCTCACCGTAGAAGAGAAACGACTAAGTAAGTAGTAAGTAATTTGTATTATAGTGTGGTAAACCTCTACACCTCACGGCAGAAGAGAAACGACTAAGTAAGTAGTAAGTAATTTGAATTATTTATATTATAAAAATGACAGTAACAGTAATGACAGACTTAAATAATGAAGATAAAGTGTATCATGCTGTGTGATGACTGCTGGTTAACAAAATTTATGCACCAAATTTAATGACATAAGCATAAAACAATGACAGCACATATGTAATGAAAACCAAGACATGAGATAATTAATATGCGTGTTTTATACAACTCACGGTAGAAGGGGAATGACTAAGTAAAGTAAAGTTTTATAGATCAACATATTCATTAATGGAAACGTAAAAGAAATTGCCACAGGAACCACAGCTGCAGGAGCATGTGACTTCTTATTGCAGACTTCCTGCAAAAGGACCAGCTGCTCGGGTAGCTCCATAAGGAGTGCAAAGGAACATGATGATGATGAAACATGAGATAAGTAGCACGTGTATGACTCAGAAAAGGAGGAGGGCTGCAGGAAGACATGGTGGAGTGGAGGGAGGAAAAAAATAAAATGTAATATGTCTTACTAGGACAAAAGATGAGAAAGAACAATTTTTCTTCAACTTCTGATTAAAGCATACATAAATAACTTACAACAATAATAATGTCATGATATTCCTGGCGAAGGTCTGTCTTGAAGTAACCAATTACATAAGCCAGCCATACAGCCATAAATGAGCCTACACCAATGAGCCACTGAAACAGCTTTGTAACCTGAGAAATGAAAACCACAAGTCATCAAACAGGCCATAACTAGAAAGCCCTTACATTTCAGGAACCTTTATTTCCACTATAAATGTTAAAATAATGATTCTTTTTCTTCATTACCTTAAGCTGACTATTGCCTTTATTGGAGTCATTAATGTAGAAGTCTGAGGGCGAATGAATACCTTTTTCCAGCTCCTTAATGAGAACAGGCCGCCCAAAAATACATGTCCATCTTTCCTGTCCTGTACTATCCTTTCAAGATCTGTCTGTGTCTTCTTTTTACCCTTCATGCCTATATCTAACTTCCCTTCTCTACGTGTCTCTCGCTATTTCTCTGACCATAAGCGATTTCAGAACTAGGCTTGTCTTATAATGCTGTCACCAGGTGGCATTCCTGTCAACATGTACACATTTTTCGTACAATGCACGTATTTTTGATACTTTTAGCAGTGTATGGCCGTACAGACTCGTTGTACGGATTTTTCCCGCCTCCCCCAAAAACAAATCAAAAATTTTTTTTTTTTTTTTAATAAAAAAAAAAATTCTAAAAATATTTTCCAACCCAAGTTTAAAAAAATGTTAAATCAGAAAATATTTTCTAGCCCAGGTTTATTTTAACCTATTTTTTATTTTTAATTCCGGGAATCTCAGCGTCTGTTTTTAAACTGAGGTCTCTCCCAGCAACCAATCAAATCCTTTTATACCCAATAATTCGGCAAAAACTTTGAATTCGGCCTGAAACACTTTCGGTGGTTGAAGTAACAAGAAGAGACATGGTCCGCAACCAGACGATACGCCAAGGCCTAAAATCCCACCCCCTGCAGACCCAAGTAGAACAGTCCCAACTAAGATGGTTTGGCCATGCCTGCAGAATGGGAGAAGATCGGCTACCATGACAAGCATGGGAAACAAAGAGCCAGGGATCCAGACCCCCAGAGCCCGCTGGGAGGACAACATTAGACAATCTTTGAAGGACCGAGGACTAGAATGGAAGCAGGCCAGGAGGAAGACAGCCGATAGGATAGTCTGGCGCTCTCTCTTCCAAACCTCTACACCTTACAGTAGAAGGGGAACGACTAAGTAAGTAACACTTTCGGTTTTCAGCGTGACATGACGTATTTTTAAAGTTACCTGTTATCAACCCCGCCTGCCATCACATTTCGACGCCATTTTGTTTAAAAAAAGCTAAGTACTTATAACTTGGTTAAATATTGCTGTTGTTTTGCTTTGTTGCAATTTAACCGCTATCTTAATCTTTCCAGTTATATCTTGCCCTTCAATATATTTCCGATAAATTAATTTCATAATATTCTGTGTAGGCCCTACATAACTAAAAAAAAAAGTTTGTTTGCGTTGAGTAGGCCTACTTATTCCAGCGGTTGAGATTCACTGCTTTATTTTTTAATAAAGTGGCGATCTATTATCACTAGTCTAGGCTATCAACTTTGAAATAATAATTTTGTAAATTTTTGGTAGTACGTTTTTTTCTTCCTAGATTTGATATTCTGTTCATAATTTGGTTAATTTTTTGCTGTTAGCTGTTTGCTTTGCTTCATTGTATTTTATTTTTGTCGTTCTCTTAATCTTTCCAGTTATATTTTGACCATTTAAATATTTCCAATAAATTAATATCATAAAATTCTGTGTAGGCCCTACAAAAGTAGAAAAAAAAAGTTTGCAGACACACTCACTTCTTTTTTCCAGCGGTCGAGATTCGCTGCTTTATTTTTTAATAAAGTGGCAATCTATTATCACTGGTCTAGGCTACCAACTCTTAAATAATAATTTTGTAAATTTTTGGTGGTACGTGTTTCTTCCTAGATTTGATATTCTGTTTATAGTTTGGTTATTATTTTTTTTTTTTTGCTGTTAGCCGTTTGCTTTGCTTCGTTGTATTTTTTTAATACATTCTCTTAATCTTTCCAGTTATATTTTGATCATTTAAATATTTCCAATAAATTAATGTCATAATATTCTGTGTCTGCCCTATATAACTAGAAAAAAAGTTTGTTTGCATAAACTTCACTGCTTTATTTTTCAATAAAAAAATCCACAGATTGCAGGAGGTCCATGAATGCGGAAACACTCACTCCTTTTTTACAGAGTAAGATTAACATTGATACATGCTGTGCAGACTTTAAGCCCACAAATGCAATTCTGCAAAGTGCTAAAAGTGCATGTGTTGATTATAATTCAAAACACTGCATCGAAAGAATAGTACCTCACGATCACTAAGTTTTTTATATGTAAAGAACAGCATGAGACTATTAGCATGTTTTATATCACACTAATTCAAATGCTAATAGATTTGTATGTGTCATTTCTCGTTTTAAAACTGTATTGTGTATAATTTATTAATATATTTTTTGCATAAGGACTTTTGGGTGTTTGTAAGGATTTTTTTTGGGTTTGGCGTACAGGTTTTTGTCTCAGGAGGTTGACAGGTATGAGGTGGCATATGGTGGCTGAAATGAACAGTGGGCCATCTGTCTGATTTTGCTCAAGTGCCTATGGAGGGGGCTGCTTCTACCACTAATAAAACATACTGTATCAAATACAAACTCCGCCAAGGCCGGTCTCAAGCCCGGCTGAAAAAGGAGGAGGGCGGCCTGCATGGAGGCCGTAAGGAGGCAGCCCTCCACCATGCAAAGGCACAACAGGCCAATCACCTGTTTGTCTTAAAACCTGATTATGCGAAACATAAGAGAGAAAACCGGACTGATTCTAAAGGCGACGAACTGGAACGGACTACGACTTATGGAATTTGGAACACAAGAAGTATAAATGGGAAAGAAGAGGAGCTGGTGGAAGAGATGAGGAAAGCAAAACTAGAAATCCTGGCTATAATGGAAACAAAGAAAAAAAGGACAAGGAGTCATGGATCTCGATGGCAACACGCTGCTCTACAGTGGTGTACCCACATCTGAAAGAGCTAAAGGGGGCGTGGGTTGCATTGTGGCCAAAAATCATAAAAGATAGTATCAAGGGATGGAACTTTGTCTCGGAGCGCATTATGGTTGTAAAACTAAAAGAAGGAGAAACCATAGTCAACCTGGTCATAGTGTATGGGCCAAATGAGGATGAGAGAGCAGAGGTCAAGGAGGAATTCTTCGAGCTGCTTCAAAGGACAGTGGATGACTGCCTAGATGAAGTTATTATGCTCGGAGATTTTAATGCCAGAGTTGGAAATGACCATGCTAGATGGGGTGGAGTTATCGGAAGATATGGAGAAGATACTCTCAATGACAATGGAAAGCGACTCCTTAGATTCTGCAGTGAGCAGAATCTGATCATTACAAACACAAAGTTCCCCCATAAGCGCATACATGCATACACTAGATGTGAACCAACCAAGAATGAGAAGTCAGTGATCGACTATGCCATTGTTCGGAGAAGCTCATTCAGATATGTCCGAGATGCAAGAGTCTGGAGGGGGCCAGAGATTGGAAGTGATCACTACCTGCTAACAATCAAACGAACAACTGAAAGAGTTGCTCAGCCTAGGAACTGCCCAACATCATGCAAGAAACCAAGTAAACGAGCAGGAGAAATGAGCATTAGGACCTACAAGCTGAGAGAGCCAGAAATTAAGACCAGATATCAGGGGCTTATTGCTACAGCAGTGAGCAACACAGAAGAACGACCTGATGACTTGGAAACCCTCTGGAATAAATTCAAGGATATCATAAAGACAGCTGCTGCAGAAGCATGCGGTGAAGTCCGACTTGGGAACCAGAGAAAGAGGACACCTTGGTGGACAGAGGAAGTCAAAGAGAAAATAAGAGAGAAGAAAATGGCATGGAAACAATACTTAGGAGCTAAAAACACAACAGGACAAATGGAAAAATATAGAGAATATGTGACACTCAGAACAGAAGCAAAGAACAAAGTGCTAGCAGCAAAACAGAAGTCCTGGGAAGAATTTGGAGAAAAGCTAGAAAAAGATGCACAAGAAAACCAGAAATTGTTCTATAAGACCCTAAAGAACATGAGGAAAGAAAAACAATGCCCTCTCAAATTTATAAAGGACAAGCAAGGCAAATTGCTTACTGCCCCGAAGGAAGTAATGGAAAGATGGAAAGAATATTTCTCAGAACTCCTGGATGGTGAGCATGGTGAAGCATCAGAAATGATAACCACTAGCACAGAAGAGAAAACCAATGATGGTGAAGAAGACATAAAGATGGAAGAACTGAGGGCAGCACTAGAGAAAATCAAGATGGGCAAAGCAGCAGGGCATGATGGTATAACACCAGAAATGGTTAAGTACATGGGAGCATCAGGCGACCTATTACTCTTAAAGGTCCTACAGGCAGCATGGTGCAACAAGACCATACCAAAGGATTGGGAGATTGCCATCATAACACCAATTTTCAAAAAGGGTGACAATCGACAATGTGGAAACCATAGAGGCATATCCCTTCTCAGTGTCCCTGGTAAAATCTACTCTAGAATCCTAGAGCAGAGACTCCGACGCCTAGCTGAGCCACAATTGGATGAGGTCCAGTGCGGATTCCGAGCAAACCGAAGTACTCAAGACCTAATCTTCACACTCAGACAGCTGAGTGAAAAGGCCCTTGAGTATAAGAGTGAGATCCATCTTTGTTTCATAGATCTGGAAAAGGCGTTTGACAGGGTCCCCTGGAGCAAACTTTGGGACTGTTTGGCAAGGAAGAATATTCCAGCACCTCTGATTCATGCTATACAGAGCTTCTACAAGTCTTGCAGAAATTATGTGAGGACAGCAAACCATAAGTCAGAAGAGTTCAGGACCACCACTGGTGTAAGACAAGGTGATATCCTATCACCTTACCTCTTCATACTCCTTATGGACGATGTCATCAAGGCATGTAAGGAGAGAACAAGAAAGTATTCAGTGGGGTACTGGAAGATGAGACAGGTCTATATTTCGGAGCTGGCATTTGCTGATGATGTTGCCCTGATTGCTAAATCAGAGGCACATCTCCAATCCAACCTGCAAGTCTGGAAGGAAGAGCTGGAGAAGAGAGGGATGGTCATAAGCAGCTCTAAAACAAAATCCATGGTGATATCACGAGAAGAAAGAAAACATCAGATTAAGTTGGGAGAACAGGTCCTGGAGCAGGTCGACCACTTTAAATATCTCGGAGCTATTATAGACCGAAAGGGAGGCATCAAAGAAGAGTTGGCCACTCGAAAAGCAGCGGCTGGGAGACTTTTTCAGGCCATAAATCGTGGATTCCTCAGCAAGAAAGAGGTTGGTAAGAAAACGAAGATGGCTGTATACCGCTCCACCTATGTCCCAGTCTTGACATATGGATGCGAGTCGTGGGCAATGACTACAACCCACAAAAGCCAGATCCAAACCTCAGAAATGAGGTATCTGAGGAAAGTGGTTGAAGTAACAAGAAGAGACATGGTCCGCAACCAGACGATCCGTCAAGGCCTAAAATCCCATCCGCTGCAGACCCAAATAGAACAGTCCCAACTAAGATGGTTTGGCCATGTCTGCAGAATGGGAGAAGATCGGCTACCACGACAAGCATGGGAAACAAAGAGCCAGGGATCCAGACCTCCAGGACGACCCAGAGTCCGCTGGGAGGACAACATTAGACAATCTTTGAAGGACCGAGGACTAGAATGGAACCAGGCCAGGAAGAAGACAGCTGATAGAATGGTCTGGCGCTCTCTCTTCCAAACCTCTACACCTCACGGTAGAAGGGGAACGACTAAGTAAGTAAGTAAAACAACAATTCAGAGTAAGTGTAATAAGGTGTTTGGGATAGGTTTAGGGATCCCAACTCTAGCGACGTGGGCGGCTTAATTGACATCAGACGCATAACCCACACATTTCATTTGGACCGTGTATGGTTACTTAACATGATTTCCTAAACTTACGGATATATTATAACCCACATAATGTAATTGGTGGCGGAAGCACGCTCCACGAATTAGCAAGTTACCGTTTACCCTGATCAAATAATTTCCATCTTTTGCCACATATCGGCGAGTTGTTGTCCCCATTATCGGACAGATCAGTTATTTTATTTCTTCCCCGTTAAGGTGTTCTCAGTACGTCGTAAACCGTATTATCATTGTTCACAACAGCAACAACGTTTAGTGGTTAAAATTCACAAAGTCTTACAGCCATGCCAGGGACAAGAAGTATAATTCACAGAGGAAGATTTCAATGAAATGATGAAACCAACACTCTCCTGTGACAAATTGTGTGTAAACACGTCCAGGCTAATGAGAGTAGCTTCCCTTCGTAAAACGTGTCATTAACAAGAACAAATATAAAGGTATGTTTTCAGGCACTCGTAAGAAATAAAGTAGAACACTAGCCAACAGAAAAACAACAGACGTGAGTGGCTTACCCAGGACTCGAACCCAGGACCTTCCGTGCGACAACCCCGCCTAGCTATGCGTGTGTGTGAGTGTGTGTATGTATATATATAGGTTAACACTAACCCTAATCCTAACCCTAATTCTAACCCTAATCCTAACCCTAAGCGCTACGAAACAACACCTAACTATACATATTCACTGCGGAGCAAAAAGGTACGAAAGATAGGAAATTACCTATATATATATATATATATATATATATATATATATATATATATATATATATATATATATATATATATATATGCGAGTCATGGGCGGTGACTACAGCCCATAAGGGCCAGGTCCAGGCCTCGGGGGTGAGGTGTCTGAGGAGGGTGGTTGGGATAACGGGAGGAGACATGGTACGCAACCAGACGATACGTCAAGGCCTTAAATCCTACCCCCTGCAGACCCAAGTAGAACAGTCCCAATTAAGATGGTTTGGCCATGTCTGCAGAATGGGAGAAGATCGGATACCACGACGGGCATGGGAAACGGAGGGCCAGGGATCCAGACCCCGAGGACGACCCAGAGTCCGCTGGGAGGACAACATTGGACGGTCTCTGGGGGATCGAGGACTGGAATGGGGCCGGGCCAGGAGGAGGACAGCCGATAGGATAGTCTGGCGCTCTCTCTTCCGGACCTCTACACCTCACGGTAGAGGGGGAACGACTAAGTAAGTAAGTAAGTATATATATATATATATATATATATATATATATATATATATATATATATATATATATATATATATATATATATATATATATATATATATAATGGTACCTATACCTTGTAGCAGTATGGCAGCTTGTGTAACCTGACAATCCCCAGAGCTATGCCAGTGGGAGATTTACTCCTGGTAGATTCAACCAAGCTGGACTGGTCTGCGTGGGTAGGGGTCAGACAAAAGCTGGTACTCTGGTCCTTTAGGTTGGGGGTTTTAGCACAGGGCCGACACCCCTGTCTATGTAAAAATCGCACATGTTACGGAAACAACAATAAATGGAAAAACTTTGCAGCGGGACGGACATCCGGAGTCTCAGGCTCGATTGACTGTCAGTGGTGAAAGCCGAAAGGAAGCCACTGGCATGAAAACGGATGCCCCGACCGCAAAACACGAAACCAGAATGAACCAGAGTTGGGGCACTGTACGAAGGATGGCCGCCGACCGAGCAAAGTGGAATCAATTTGTTGTTGCCCTACAAGACGCCACCAGGCGTAATGGCCACTGACTGCTTTGACGGTCGGCGGCTAAGGATCAAAGAAGAAGAAGAAAAAAAATATATATATTATATGTTATGTGATGGAGTGCCTTGATTTTGAGCATAATTACGATTACTCTTCCTATTAAAGTTGTGTTGAGCACCTTGAAATTTACCACCATTTCATATTTATTTACATTTGTTTCAAAGTAACTGAGCATTAAATTTGTATATGTTGATTTTGACAACAACAGAAAGAAACAAAGATATATATATATATATATATATATATATATATATATATATATATATATATATATATATATATATATATATATATATATATATATATATATATACTAGAGGTTCTGGATCATACATAAGCGTTTCTCTCTGTTGTTGTCAAAATCAACATATACAAATTTAATGCTCAATTACTTTGAAACAAATGTAAATAAATATGAAATGGTAATTATGAGAAATTATGGTTCATCATAGATCTCGGTTTGGGAGATGAAAATGTAGTCTTTTGATGTGTCCTGCTAAACTTATAACTTAGCTTCTGTGACGTGTAATGGAAAAGAGTCTAATGTAATCTAACAGCCTAGTGTAATCAAATAGCTACTCTCTGATTTGCTAGCTAAAACATGCATTAAACTACCTGTGCTGTCTTCTGCAGCTGACCCTTTTGTCCCCGCCCTCTTTTCTTTAAACACTGACAAATGCGGTGTTTACAATCTTCGTGACCTGTCAGTCATAGCAGGAAACAAACCCCGTGTTAAGTCATAATTTGTTAGTAGGAGTTAAGTGTTAAAGATTTTTATGTACGGGGCTGTTTTTTTCTAGTAAGCACATTTAAAGTCACCCGTGTGTTACCGGGGCCCGAAAGGGGAGCAAAGAATAGTAACACTGTCCCCTGCCAAGCATGTCGTAGAAGGCGACTAAGGAGGGTTGGGCATGGGGCCGGTTACCCCATCCTGTAAAAAAAAATTTAAACCACAAAAAACTTCAACAAATATGGACAAGTCAAATAAAGAAAATAAAACACAGCCATCCAAGACAGGGGAAGGTCCTCTCGCGGGGAGGCGTATGATGCAACACAGAGAAAGCCGAAAGGAGTCTGTGTTGCTGACTAACCTTCTTTCTTCTAGGAGAACTTCCAGATTTGGCACCTGGAATGTTCGGACATTGAACGAACAAGGGAAAGTGGCACAAGTAGCAGCAGAAATGAGGGAATACAAAATCGAGGTTCTGGGAATGTGTGAAACAAAGTGGAAGGGGGTAGACAGGAAGAAACTCATCACAGGTGAATTGGTGCTGTCCTCAGGACACGAAGACGAAAGTTCACACCACAGTGAAGGGGTAGCTCTTATGTTATCTAAAGAAGCACAGAAAGCACTCATTGAATGGGAAGCTGTGGGACCCAGAATAATAACAGCTATTTTCAAAACAGCTAAAAAGAAAATTCATGTCAATGTCATCCAATGTTATGCACCAACTAATGACAAAGAAGAGTCTGTGAAAGAAGCATTTTATACTAAACTACAGGAAATTATGGATAAAGTAAAAAGAAGAGACATCACAATTTTGATGGGTGACATGAATGCAAAGATAGGTACAGTCAATACTGGATTTGAAGAAGTCATGGGAAAACATGGGCTAGGAGTAATGAATGAAAATGGAGAACTATTTGCAAACTTCTGTGCTTCAAATCAACTGGCTATAGGAGGAAGCATGTTTCCACATAAGAGAATACACAAGGCAACATGGATATCACCAGACCATAGAACAGAAAATCAGATCGATCATATATGCATAAAGAAGAAGTTTAGATCATCATTGCAGGATGTAAAGGTATATAGAGGAGCAGATGTGGCATCAGATCACCATCTTCTGATAGCCAAAGTAAAAATGAAACTCAAGAGATATGCAACAATGCAAAATTATAGACAACAGTTTAATGTAGGACAGCTAAGAAATCAAGAAACAAGAGACAAATTTGCGGTCACAGTATCCAACAAATTCCAAGTGCTCCAACAGTTGGAAGATGTAGAGAATACAGAAGACTATTGGCAGCAGGTCAAAACGGTATGGAAGGAGACATGTGAAGAAATACTGGGGAAAAGGGAAAGACAACAAAAAGCATGGATAACAACAGAAACCATCAATAAGATAAAAGATAGAAAAAACAAGAAAGCAGAGTTAAACACAAGCAAAACCAGAAGTTCCAAAGCCAAGGCTCAAGAAGTGTACACAGAAGCAAACAAAGAAGTAAAAAGAAGTATCAAAAGAGACAAGAGGAAGTATATTGAGGAGTTGGCAAGAGAGGCAGAAGATGCTGCAGCCAAAGGAAATATGAGAGAACTGTATAGCAGCACAAAGAAGCTAACAGGGAAATACAAGCAAACAAGTTGCCTCATAAAAGATAAGAATGGGAAACTGCTCAGCAATATACAAGAGCAAATGAAGAGGTGGACAGAATATTTTGGGGACCTTCTCAATAGACCAGCTCCACAAAACCCGCCGGACATCCAGCCAGCAGAAGAAGAGCTACAAATTAACGGTGAAAGACCAACGAAGGAAGAAATAAAGAAAGCCATAAAGCTTCTAAGAGATGGAAAAGCGTCTGGACCTGATAGCATTCCAGCAGAGGCCATCAAAGCAGATATCGACACGGCTACAGAGATGTTATATAAATTACTTGGTAAAGTCTGGGAAAAGGAAGAGATACCAGCAGAATGGAAGGAAGGATATCTGGTTAAGTTGCCTAAGAAGGGAAATTTACAAGAGTGCACAAATTATAGAGGAATAATGTTACTATCAGTGCCAGGAAAGGTATTGAACAGGATTATCCTTGAGAGATTAAAGGAGTCCATAGACAAGAAATTGAGAGATGAACAAGCAGGTTTTCGACAAAACAGATCATGTACAGACCAGATAGCCACTTTGAGAATAATAGTTGAACAAAGTCTGGAATGGAATTCACCACTATACATCGGATTTGTGGACTACGAAAAAGCATTTGACAGTGTGGACAGAGAATCACTTTGGAAATTGATGAGGCATTATGGAGTTCCCCTGAAAATCATTAATTTAATAAAGAAAACCTATGAAGACATGACGTGCAGAGTTCTTCATGAAGGACAGCTTACAGAACCATTTGGGATAAGAACAGGAGTGCGACAGGGATGCCTCTTGTCTCCATTTCTTTTCTTGCTGGCAATAGATTGGGTTATGAGATCATCGACAACACACAACAGAAATGGAATCCAGTGGACTCTGACTAAGCAGTTGGATGATCTGGATTTTGCTGATGATTTGGCTCTCCTGTCCCATAACCGTAATCAGATGCAGGACAAATTGAAAACACTCGATGAGAGGTCACAGCAATTGGGTCTGAAAATACACAGGGAAAAGACAAAAATAATGAGAATAAATGCAGGTAATGAAAACAGGGTTGAACTTGAAGAAACGCCAATACAAGATGTAGAATCATACACATATCTTGGCAGTAATATAGACAAAGTTGGAGGGACAGACAGCGATATCAAAATAAGAATACAAAAAGCAAGAGGAGCTTTCATTGCATTGGGAAATATATGGAGATCAAGAGAAATAGGATCCAACACGAAAATAAGAATCTTCAACTCAAATGTGAAGTCAGTCCTATTGTATGGCTCGGAGACATGGAGAACAACAAAGACAACAACCAAAAAGCTACAGACTTTCATAAATGGGTGCTTGCGTAGAATAGAGGGATTAAAATGGTATGACAAGGTTACCAATGTGGAACTGATGACAAGAACTGGACAAGTGCCAGTGGAACAAGAGATGAGAAGAAGACGATGGCGATGGATAGGACACACACTGAGGAAACCTGTTGATAGCATTACAAGGCAGTCCTTGTTCTGGAACCCCCAGGGCAAGAGAGGCAGAGGAAGACCAAGAAGTACATGGAGAAGAGAGTTGGAAACAGAGGTGAAAATGATGAGGAGAACATGGAAAGAACTTGAGATGATGGCACGTGACAGGAGGACTTGGCATGTGTTTGTTGAAGGCCTATGCTCCTTTGGGAGTGGAGGGTTATGAAGAAAAAACATTTAAAGTAATGAGTTGATTTTTATTTGGGTACTTTTTGTACGCTATATTTTTTGAACATAACTCAACTGAGTCTGTGTTAATTTTTATAAAAATAAAGAAACTGTGCTAATGTTCTTAGTAGTAGGGGAGAGATACAGATGAGCTGAGCTATCATCTCAAGCAGTTAGTTCGCGCATGAGGGATTTTTACTGAGTTGTACTGAGAGACTGTGATCTCGAGGGAGTGTGTATCTGGCAGAGCTTCGAGACGGTTGTTTAGTCTCGTTAGTGTGACCAGAAGATATTATTGAAGAGAATATATTATTGAAGTGAATATAGAGTATATTATTGAAGGGAAGAGTTTTTTCCAAGACTTATTAT
This sequence comes from Oreohelix idahoensis, assembly GCA_024509875.1. NCBI lineage: Eukaryota > Metazoa > Mollusca > Gastropoda > Stylommatophora > Oreohelicidae > Oreohelix > Oreohelix idahoensis. Next base: position 362,799 of record JAMPIV010013679.1, on the reverse strand, counting down.
TCTAATGCCATGGATTACGTTGGCTCATTGATGTACCTAGTATTATGATGTATGCAATTCCTTTCCCGATGGATTTGTACTAACACAATTTATTATTCTAATGCCATGGATTACGTTGGCTCATTGATGTACCTAGTATTATGATGTATGCAATTCCTTTGCCGATGGATTTGTACTTACACGATTTATTATTCTAATGCCATGGATTACGTTGGCTCATTGATGTACTGTATTGTGAGTTGTGGTGTACGCAACCAATCTCTGGATATTTAAGATGCTGGGATTTACGGTGTTCTGCAATCTATTTGCCATGGATTTTATATGCCATTATAACTTGTGACAGTGTGCTGTTCCTGATGTCTACGTTACTGTGTAAATAAACTGTATATTGTGAGTTGGAAACCATTGGTCTTACCCGTTGGTCTATGCCTAACTATCGTTACTGTGGTGTGGATGATTGCAACATAACAATCTTAAAGTACCCATGACATTGCCTATATCTATACATGTTTACACACCTGTCGGCCACCTGTAAGCCCAACCAAAGCTGATCGTATTTATCAGCGATTATATTAACTTTGCCTAACCATGCCACCCTTACTCACGGAAGAATCTACACAGTTAACATAAGTGATGGCCTGTGTGGGCCTGTTATAGAGAACACATATTAACATAAGTGATGTGGAGCCGCGCTAGCGTAGTGGTTACAACACCGCTGTGGCGACCGGGTGATTCAGGATCAAACCCGGGCGACGGCATTTGAGGATTTTTCGTCGACCGGGAATTGGACTGGATTAACTCGAGACCTGGCGAAGACATTTGAAGGAGTGTCGTCGACCAGGGATTGGCGGCTCCTGAGCCGACCCAGCTCTAATGGGTACCTCCGAAATCGGCGAGTATTTGCCTGAATGGCGAGGGACACCTGTCTCTGTACAAGAAAAGGGATACTCACGTAAAATCAATGTCAGGTTAGACATTAACAATAACCTGAGATTTCGCCTCGAGTATTAGCGGGCGTACGAAAAAAAAAAAACAAACAAAAAACAAAACATAAGTGATATATTAACTTTCTACAAAGGAACACCCAGTAACACCCCGCTATTGTTATTCTTCGTTCCACTCACGCGAGCTCATCTGTCAATCATATAATACTTGACAGCTAGATAGCACGTGAGAGTAACGGAACGGAACCTTTGAAGTTCACCCAGGGAAATCTAGAAAACCCTCTAGTACCCTTTGATCTTAATCACGGGCATTCTAAGGGAAAGCCCGCTAGAAGAACAAAAGTCTTTTGATCAATAAATTCTTTAAGCACCAAACACGGCGCATAAGGCAGAAACCAGTGCTCTCCAGGTTGTACGTTGTGACGCCACTCCTCTTAGCTCTTGCACATTGTTTAATCCCAACGTTCTTCCTTCTCTTATTATTGTTCTTCTGAGTGTTTCTTTTGGTCTTCCTTGTTTCCTCTTACCCTCAGGAACCCAAGTGAGTGCCTGCAATGGTATTCTGTTGTTTTGCATTCGTAGGACATGACCGATATATGACCATCGTCTTTTCCTTATATAGTTGGAGACATATTTCTGCCTAGAGTCTTCTCTTATTTGTCGATTAGTCTTGAATTCTTTCCAACTGATGTTCATGAGTTTTCTAAGACATTTGTTCTCGAATGTATTCAGCTTGTTCTCCAATGATTTTGTTATTTTCCAACTCTCACAGCCGAATGTTAACACTGAGATAACATTTGAATTAAACAGACGAAGCTTGGTATGTATATTCAATGATCGTAATTTCCAAATGTTAGATAATCTATTGAAGGCGCTAGCTGCCAAAGCAATTCTAGTATGAATTTATCTTGTTGTGTCACCATCCTTGAAGGTCCTACAGGCAGCATGGTGCAACAAGACCATACCAAAGGATTGGGAGATTGCCATCATAACACCAATTTTCAAAAAGGGTGACAATCGACAATGTGGAAACCATAGAGGCATATCCCTTCTCAGTGTCCCTGGTAAAATCTACTCTAGAATCCTAGAGCAGAGACTCCGACGCCTAGCTGAGCCACAATTGGATGAGGTCCAGTGCGGATTCCGAGCAAACCGAAGTACTCAAGACCTAATCTTCACACTCAGACAGCTGAGTGAAAAGGCCCTTGAGTATAAGAGTGAGATCCATCTTTGTTTCATAGATCTGGAAAAGGCGTTTGACAGGGTCCCCTGGAGCAAACTTTGGGACTGTTTGGCAAGGAAGAATATTCCAGCACCTCTGATTCATGCTATACAGAGCTTCTACAAGTCTTGCAGAAATTATGTGAGGACAGCAAACCATAAGTCAGAAGAGTTCAGGACCACCACTGGTGTAAGACAAGGTGATATCCTGTCACCTTATCTTTTCATACTCCTCATGGACGATGTCATCAAGGCATGTAAGGAGAGAACAAGAAAGTATTCAGTGGGGTACTGGAAGATGAGACAGGTCTATATTTCGGAGCTGGCATTTGCTGATGATGTTGCCCTGATTGCTAAATCAGAGGCACATCTCCAATCCAACCTGCAAGTCTGGAAGGAAGAGCTGGAGAAGAGAGGGATGGTCATAAGCAGCTCTAAAACAAAATCCATGGTGATATCACGAGAAGAAAGAAAACATCAGATTAAGTTGGGAGAACAGGTCCTGGAGCAGGTCGACCACTTTAAATATCTCGGAGCTATTATAGACCAAAAGGGAGGCATCAAAGAAGAGTTGGCCACTCGAAAAGCAGCGGCTGGGAGACTTTTTCAGGCCATAAATCGTGGATTCCTCAGC